>JAGFMF010012271.1:10667240-10699121 GCA_019455555.1 Galemys pyrenaicus
TGCTCCCTGCTCTCTGTGGTGAATCCTCTCACCTCCCTGGACTCTGGCCTGTACCCAGTGCTTGTATGCATAAATAAATAAATCTTAAAAAAAAAAAAAGATTCTACAGATTTCTGTGAAGGAATTTCAGACATGATGGGAAAAGTGACTAGATCTCAGTTGGAAATAAAACCATTTGCTGAGCTACTGAAGGGAAAATGTCTTAGTTATTTGGAATTTAGGCATATTCATCTATGTTATTCATAATCAGGCCATATTTATATCCATTGCATAGCAAGGTTTTTTTTACTTTCTTATGCAAATTTTGCAGAATTCCATAATTTCTAAAAGAAGGATAGACTTCCTTTAGTGAGGGATTTTGAATTATCTTTTGATTCTCAAATTACAGAGATTATATTAATTAGTTGATAAACATATGCCTATTTCATTTTAAAAGATGGTTTTCATTTCTTGTCCCAACTTCTTTGTAAGCTATAGAACTCCAAGTCTCTGACTGACAAAAAAAAAAACAAAAAACCAAAATCACAAATCAATAGATAAGAATCAGTCTTTTGATTTCAGCCATGTGTATGTTTGTTGTAACTGCATACATATTTATTTTTATTATGCCCAATTATAAAAAGTCAATGCCATGATAGAAATTTTATAGCAATTATCATCACTTGTAGTAGAAATGGTTTAAATTTATTGGTAACTTAATATGAAATTGTCTCTTCTGTTTGGATAACCTATGAACATATGTGATGCCATTTCTTTCCCTCTCTCCTGGATCCCTTTCCCCTGGTCCCTTCTCCCCCAGCTCTAGGAACTGGTGGAGAGCTGACTCTCTACCTTTGCTCATAGTAACAAAATGGTATCAGTCAGCCTTTTGCTTACTCCCATTTCTCACCTTGGAGATATCGGACTCAAGCAGTGAGCTACTCCTATAACCCCTCTCAGAGGCAACAGGTAGTATGAGTCAGTGCCCCACATTTTTCAAGACAGTGACCAATAGGGTATGGAGGGACCTGACCTTTCACCCCACCCATCTGCACAAACCAGTGTGAGTCAGTGCTCCTTTTTGACTAGGATGGTTTGAAGAAGTTCAACAGGAAGCAGAGCAAACACACCCAGCTGACCTATGTATTATTTTTAGTGCAAAAAAAAAAAAAAGGATGCACAGTTTCATAAGACATACAAAATGGCTAGATAAAATAATGATACACTCATACCAATAATCAGGAAAATCATAGCAGTAATGAGAAAAGACAATGAACAGACAGTAAAGCCAAGATAAATCAGATATTAGAATTATCTGACAAAGGTTTCTAAGCTGACTTAATAAAACTTCAACAAGCAATTGAAAATATATTGAAAACAAAAATAGAAAGTTTAATGAAATAAAAAAGCATAAAAAGAAAATAAATGGAAATTAAAGACTAACAAATACAATAACCAAAATTTAAAAATTGCTGTATAAACTCAATAATAGATTAGACATAACGGATATCACTACCTCCTCTTAAATACTTTAGCACGTATATCTTTAATGAGAAAGGTTTCAATGTTACATTATCTTTTCTAATGTAAGATGTTCATATAATAAAACATACAAATCTTAAGTGTACAGTTTTTTGAGCCAATTTCCCATGATTACTAAAACAGTCTTGTCAGAATTGGCCTTCATTGTCTATCTCTCCTTTGTCTCTTAGTAAAGCCCTCCCCCATACTTTTTTTTTAAGATTTATTTTGTTAAGCATGCAAGAACTGGGGTACAGCTCAGATGTGTGTGTGGGGAGGGTGAGACAGAGTAGGGAACAGAACAGGCAGATTGACTGAAATATACTGCTAAGGGGAGCAGCGGGCAAGGCAGGAGAGGTCTGCTGAGCCAGGTGGGTCCCCTCCTTGGCAGGGATGGAACTCATGCTGTAGTGGCTGAGGATAGCTTCTTAGTGTGGTGCTTAACCCCTTGCACCACTAGGGAGGCCCCCCTCCCTCTCTATACTTCTTGACTATAGCCATAACTTTGCCCCAACAGTCTATCAGAGAGCCCTGTGTTCCCAGCTCTCACAGGGACTCTCCTAGAAGTCACTGGCCAGTGGAAGTTCTAGTGTGTGTGCCACATGAATGATCAAATGAGCAGCAACAGTGTGTATCTCAGAAGAATACAGTCCCCTGGTCGGAGACTTGTCTTATTCATGCTGTCTAAAGACAGCCTGTCTCACCTCCTTTTTTTTCTCCTTCTCCTTTACCAATTCTTTACATTTTTTTATTGAAATATATACTTCCAAATGTGTTATGAAAATAATGTGGGTTGATTATTTTTTAAAGTGGCAATAATGTAGCACACAAAAAGTGTTTCCTTTTAGAACCTCCAAGAAGCTATTCTGGTGTGCATCTTTTGATGATGTCTTAAAATGCATATACAAGAATGCGTGTATATTTTAAAGATTGTACCGATTATTCATGCTTACCTAAAACTTGCTTTTTTTTTTAAATTGCAAATTAAATTTTTTAGATGTTTCCTCTGCCACAATAAAGTCTATTGACTTAGAGAAAAATGACACTAATTCCCTCAGTGATCTATTAGGGTTTATTCTTTTCAAAGTCATATGGATTAATTCTAGTATCTAAAGTAGATCTTTAATTATAAAGTGACAAGATTGATCAAGAAAAACAACTATTCCATGCACTGACTTTTGAACATTTACCCTCTGCCCCCAAACCAATTTTGAAGATAGCTTAATAAACAATCTACTTGAGAAATTGTACTGAACCATTTCTTTACTGGGGGATGGGCAGAGAAAAATTAGAATTTACACTAAAGTAAGGGAAAGGAATTTTCACCATCCATATCATAGCAGAAGCAACAAATTCTAACTAATAGTTACAAAATAGAGTGAGTAAGGCCCTAGGCCTAAATTTTATTGGTGTCTATTTGGTGCTGATTGGATGAGGCCTACTGCTTTAGAGGGAACTGTGCCCTAGTCAAAGTCAACTGAGTATAGAGGCTAATAACTTCTGCAAAATACACCTAGACTAGTGTTTGACCAATCTGCTGAGCATCATAGCTTAATCAGGTTGATATATATTAGCTATGACAGGAACTTTGTCCTTGATACATATCTCTCCCTCCCTATCACTTCCTCATCTTCCCACCTGCTCCTTCTCTTGCATTCATCTGGATCTTATATACACACACACAGAGTAATTTTTACTTTTTAAATTTTCTACCATTTCAATATAGCCCTAGTAAGCACTTGCTGTTAGTTAATACTTTTTAATTGCATGACTTTATAGTTCTCCCCACCCTGTAATTTTTAACAGGAAGTGTTTTTCAAAATGCTTCAGGACTGGGTCCAAATAGTCACCAAACATTCCATGATCTAGAGTTTACTTCTCCAGCCTGAAACTGCTTCCCAAAATAATAATTAAAATAATAATATCATACCTAACATTCATGGAGGATTACAATGTACTTCTTATTACATAATTTCATTCAGGATCAATGCAGTAATTAGAATAGTTCAGAGAGACCTATGCCATTGGCTAGCTGATCATAATATTCCTAGAAGAGAACTAGACAGGCAGTCCTTGACATTCTTAATTGATCTGTGTAAGTGGAAGTGTTGATCAAATGAAAAAAATTTCTAACTTGAATTTAAAAAACCCAAAGAATCATAATTCCTCAAATTATCCTCAGACATGATACCTCAACTGTTAAATAAAGGGAAGACTGGATTCCTGGATCCCCCCTACACTGCCAAAAATGTACTGGAACTTTTCACCCAGCCTTCCCCAATGGGACCTGTAGTCCTTTACCAAGATGACTGTGTATTAGAGAAAAGGAATAATCAGACTTTAGGGAGAGTAGTAGATATTGACTCCAAATTAACATTAATGCCAAGAGACACAAAACATCACTGTGATCCACAAGCCAGAGTAGATTATGGAATCCAGGTAGTAAATGGAGTTGACCCTTAGGATTTTGGAAGTCCGTATCCTAGAGGATCCAATGTAATTATTTTCCCAGTTCCAGAAATCATAATTGGAAGACATATTCAGCAACTGGCAGAATTCTCACATTGGTTTCCTGACTTGTGGAGTGAATACTATTATGGTGGGAAAGATCAAGTGGAAGCCACTAGAACTGCCTGAAACCACTGATGAGTTTCTAGATTAACTGCAACAATTAGCACTACAATTAAGGACTTGTAGGATGCTGATTTCCACCATTCAACCCATTCTTTTGGCCTGTGAAGATGGGCAATAGTTAACTATCACAAACTTAACCAGGTGGTGAATCCAATTGCAGCTGCTATTCTAAATGTGATTACCTAGCTTGAGTATATTAACATATCCCCTAGTTCCTGGTAGGCAGGTATTAATCTGACAAATGCTTTATTCTCTACCTAAAGACTACCAGAAGCAGTTTGTTTTCAGCTGGAAAGGCCCAAAATACATCTTCACTGTACAACTTCAGGGGCATAACAACTCTGCAGCCGTGCATCATAATTTGTATGAATTCTTTGTATGAATCATGGATCGTCTTCCTTTCACATCATAGTGGTCCATTTTTTTGATATTGTTATGCCAAGTGCAAGAAGTAGCAATTGTTCTTGACATACTGGTAAGATAGTTTCATGTCAGAAAGTGGGAAATAAACCCTGCAAAAACTCAGGGGACTTCCATTTCAGCGAAATTTCTACATTTCCAGAAATACTGGTTATGTTGAGATAATCCCTTTTAAGAGAAAGACCAAGTTGCTGCTTCTGACCCCTTTAAATCCAAAAAAAGCACAATTCCTACCTTTTCCTTTCTTACAGTAAATGTATTCATCTGGTTCATTTGTTGAGTAACCCAATAACCTGGTACTGAAAAGGGCCCAGAACAAGAAAAGGCTTTTCAGCCTGCCCTGGCTGCTCTGACATTTGAGATCCAGTAGATGTCAGTGGTAAGGAAGGATGCTATTGATACACGGAGTCTTTGGTAGGTCACTATGGGTGAATCACAGTGCAGACCTTAGGATTTTGGAGCAGTCATTCCAACCTCTGTGAATTGCATCATTTTGCAAAATTGGTTTTTGCTTGCTATTGGGTGTTGGTCCTGAAGCTTAAACATGGGTCCCGAAATGCTCACAAACTGGGTGCCCAATGAGTATTTGAGCAAATACATAAATTACAGGTTCCACAATGTAGCAGAGACATGGTGCAACTTTTAGAAAGTTTCTTATTTAAAAATAAAGATGACCATGAACATGTAAAATTGTTTTAAGTGAAGACACAACACACATAAAATCAATCAATACTTGCTTTTCATCTCAAAAACTTTGCTTTCAGACATTAGTCAAAAGGCAGATGTTTAGAAAACCATCAATTTCAAATGTGATCACACATCATCTTATTGCTGCAACTTTTATCAATAATAAAACATCAATAGAAATAGGCAAGGCAATACTTTATTAGCCTTTGCTAATTTTTTAAAATACTTAAAAAGCTTTTGCAAATATACCTTGGAAATGGTGACTGAAATACATACTATAAATGGAAGTTCCCTAATAACTCAGGCCCTATCCCTCCCCTAATAAAATATACAAAGAGCTATAGCTACAGATCCACTTAAACCAGTTCCTCCCTCACAATTTGCTGATTTCTATTTCACTTTTTACTTCCTTTACAATTTAAGGATAAGGAATTGAGATGTCTGGACTATAAAAACAAGTAGTTAAGTCTGTGGTTCACATTCAAATTTTGTTGTGAACAATTTCAAATCTATTGGCTCTGAAAAATGCTTTTAGATGACAGATGTGGTTTAGAACTTTTCACCAGTTTAAAGGCCTGAGAGTTATAAAAACTTCAAATGTCAAATTTGATATCAAGAGTAGGTCAGATCTGACAGTACTGAAACTTTTTATTTCAGCAAAAAGCCTTTCCACCTAGACGTTTCCTTAGTTTTGAGTTTTTCCTGGATTCTGTGGACAGCATTGGTAAATTTGCCCCTGCAAAGTGAGATAAAGGAACCCTCCCAGATTATTCAGACTTATCTTATCCACTGATGGCTATGAACAAAGGCAACTGAAGTTTCTGTGGGATATAAGATTGCAGTTACCTTCCAGTCTTCTTTCATTTCCTTCGTATGAATTTAGGGCAAATTTCACTTGCTTATTCCTTATATTTTATTTGACTGGGAACTTGAGATTTTTAAATTGACATGCACTCTTCTTTAACATGAGGAATATGGGTATCTTTTCCAATTTGTTTTCTAACAAAAATACTTGTTTTCTGCAGAACAGGCTAAAGAAAATAATTACCCATAATTCATCCAGAAGTCTGGTAAATTTCCTTCTAGTTTCTTAAATTTGGAAACATACTACCTTATTTCTATTTACTACCCGTGTTAACCTACATGCTCAAGCAGCTTTGTTTCATTCTAAATGTTCTTTTAATTCAGGGATTTGGTGGCTAAGCCTAAATTTGGCCTTGTGATCTCTCACCCATTTTCTGAGGTGAAAGATCTATTTTCACAGACTAGCAACATATCTTTTAAATATCTTGAACACACTTTGGTTACTATCAAGCACCTTATATTTGTTTATCACAATTATTTAATTTTGCCACCCTAGGTACAAATGAGGCTTTTCCTAGAAGAGTCAAGTGCCAGACAAGTCTTAACAGTTCACTTGAATCTGATCCTCATAAGTGCAAAGTAGTCCTATGTTCTTCAGAAGCGATTCAAGGAAATGCTCTAGAGTAAGTGACTCTTGAGACTTTCATCACCTAGCCATGTATCAGGTTATAACATTCTTAAGTCAAAGGAAGAAGATCGCCTTTGCTGGTGCTTAAAACCTAGGAATTTGTATGCATATTCACTTTTCTAAAAAAGTGAACTGCTTTTCTTTGTTAAAAAGATTTATTCTTGCCCTTCCAGACAGTCAAATGTTGCTAGATTCAAGAGTTACGCTGACATAAAATCTGCTTATTTGGAACTAGAAAATCCAGTCTTACTCCTAAAGCATCACTTTCAGTTATGTCTTTACACACAGCCCAATTATAGTTCCCAATTATACAAAAGTTAATACGTTAGTCAAAAAGACATTCCACCTCTACATAATGAATTAAAATTTATTTTAAAAGGTAAAGTTTCATACATCCTTTTAAAAAATTAAAATTCAAGTCTTAGAATGAAAGTCTTCAACATTATAAAGCTATTTATAATAATGATTAAAGTAGTGGGAATATTTTATCCTTACAAAAATGTCACTGAATTCAAATCACAACTTGGATCCTCAATGATTCAAGTGTTTTATCTTATACAGTATGGGTTTGGTCAGTTTTAGGATAAAATTCTTCCAGAGATACTGTGCTCAAGTCCTCTATTATCACCATCCATCAGGTCACACAGTCGGATAGCTGGCTGCTGAAGCGATTCCACAGTGGTTATCTGAATCTTTGGCCATTTTTACGTAGCCATTATCACCCCATTCTGGACCCCAGCTGTAAGAAAAGCACATTCCAGTTCATCCAAAGAAGCAAGAATCATGTGCTTCAGTCACAATAACTAAGACTTAAAATGGTACTTACCAGCTAACAGACATTATTCAAAGCACTGATAGACACTTACATTAATTCTTCTAAGTTCTTTATTTTTTGACAGGAAACTGAGGTGTAACTGGGGTTCCAATGTAATAGTCTTTCTACAGGCCAGCTTAATTAAAGAACTGTGAAAGTGGTTTTGACAACCCTCACGGCCTCTGACACTTGGGAAGTAGAACACAATTGTGGCTCCAGGTGATAAAGCTGTACAAAGGCCACTCATACAATCTTTCCAACTTCTCCTTCCATAACCATGTTGAAAAATTGGGGCAGAAAAAAGAAACCATCTCCTAACTCCACAGGTACAAAACTCTTTATCTCGGGGCCAGATGTGTTTCTGATTTAAGACAATTTTCAGAAATTAGAAATATAATGCTACAAATAAAAAACAGTAACCTTAACAAGCTTGCTACAGAATTTACAATCAAACATCAGTACTTCTGAGTTCACTTTAAGTGAGAAAACTTCTGGAATTTGAAAGTTGAGCTTTTCTGATTTGAAACCAAATACTAATTCCAAACAAGGAATCCTTTACAACATCTGGAATTTTATACCTGTTCTTGACAATCCAAAATTTACTGTTATTTGAATCTGCTCCTTCAAAGCCATAGCCAACCACCAGAACACCATGATCCAGGTCTTTGCTGCTGCAATCTGGTTCAAAATAAATGCCTGGGAGAGTAAAATTCAATATTGAGGTCAGGTGCACCAAGTGACGTGTGACAACAAGATGCCTAAGAGAGGTATCTCGTAAGTCAGTGGATGTCATAAACAAATTTCAAGACTTAAATATTGGCCCCAAAATATAACTGTTGATAAAAAGGAAAAAGCCAAACTCAACTCAACAGAAATCAACAAAATTCAGTTAAGTCATACTTACCAAGTATCAGCTAAAGATATCTTCTATTTAAAAAGATTTGCAATAACAAGATCTATTGGCATGAACTAAGGTGAGGTGAGATACTCAGCTACAACACTGTAATTAGCATAATCCCTTTACACTTAGAATCGACTTCAAGGAAGGATATAGTACAAAACAAAATGCTTGAGCCACAGGGTCCTCTACAGTAGAATTATAATAGTAAAAAATGTTGTAGTAAACATCCAACACTTGGAGAATACTTATGTAAACTAGATTGTTGCTATGCAATTAACTACATTGTCATTCAAAATTAATTATTAAGCTTTTCAGCATGATAAATGCTTATAGCATGTCAAATGGAAACATCCTTATGTTTGATGCACACTCAAAATCCTACAGTCCTGGAAAGCAGTATTCCATGTCAAACTCTACCATGGTCTTTTCAATTTTGTCTGCCTAAATTTCAGTAATAAAGAACACAGACACGTACCTGATTTATAGAACTGAAAGGATGTATGGCTTGCATCAATAGCAACAGAGATAGGCCCCACAGTAGCCACTGCCTTCATAAGGCTCTTCTCCCGATTTGGGATGTCCACGAAGCCAGTGTCATTGGCAGCAGAAAACTCAGGCTTGTATTTACAAGTATCTGAGTCCTTTTAAAGGGATCAGGAAAGAGACTTGATTACTCCCAGCTACAACCTGGGGAATATGAGTTCTAGTACCACAAGACTCAGCAGTTTGCAGTAATGATTTCTAACAGAGTCAACTTTGTTACATTATTTAAAAAAATGCTACTAGTTAGTTTGAAATTGGAAAAATTATCAGACATTTCTTCAATGAGACTTGGGTCAACCTGAGCGCCTATGTCCACAAGAAATGTCCCACTACGGGAAAATCTGCATTATGTGCAGAATAGCTCATATATTCTCCATATTATATAGAAATCAAAACAATTATTGGTTAATGAACTTATGAACAATGCAAAAGCTGATAATTTATGACAATTATAATAGTTTGCATTTAAAAATTCGAATGCCGAATAGGGTATTTGTTAGCTCTAAACTTTCAAACCACTCAATTTTCAAAAGTAAAGCTAGAATGATAAAAGGAGCTCTGTTTACCCTTGCAAGATATGGATAGGAGTCTTCTGAGTCCAGGCCTCCGTTTTCCTTAATATACTGGAAGGCATAATCCATTAGGCCACCATTGCAGCCCTGATTGCCTTGAGACCGTGAACAGTCCACCAGGTTCTGTTCACTCAATGAAACAAGTTTTCCAGTTTTCCGGAACATCTGTCCTTCAAGGGAACCAGTTGCACTGAAGGCCCAACAAGAACCACACTGACCCTGAAAATAAAAAAAAGCTGTCAGTTTATAAGACAAGATACAAAGACTAGCAATAGTCCATATATCTGGACTTAACATAGTAAACTGCACGTCACTCCATCTACCAAAGGAAGTAAGCCAATGTCTTTTTGACTTTCCTATTGGTGATAGCATTTTTGTACTTGAATACTGTCATACTTGGTACAAATAATAAAATGAACACAGAATACCTGATTCTTTACAGGAGTTACATAGCCTTTCTTTCTCCAATCCACAGATTTGGGGACTTCAAGCAAGAAAGGTGACTGGAACATTTTCCCCCCCTTCTTTTGTTTCTCCTTTTGAAAGCCATTCATCACCTGCTTGAATTCTTCATTGGTCTTTAAGAAAAAAGTAAATAAAATGTTGAAAAATCAATAGATTATTTGGTAGAGCACTGAGGAAAGGCACACACAAAAAGCACAGCAATCCATGCCATACTCACCATGTCACCAAAGGAATTCATGGCCATTGTGAAGCCATGTTTTCCTAGGCTGTATTCCCGATTGTGCATTTCAATCATTTTCATATTTTTCTCCCACACTGCTCTCCTCCATCCTTCATCACTCTAGAAGACAAAAATGTAACCTTTTATATTTATTTCTTTTTAAAACCAATTTACCTTTACCAAGTAGATTTGGAAAAAGAGGAAGAGAAAACACCAGGGGTAGGGAGAGCGTTATATCTCTGGGAGCTGTTCTCCAGCACCCACACAACAGAACTGTATGCTCAGATTGTACTCAGCAAGGGTGCCATAAAGTTTTAGGTTGGTGAGAGAGCTACTCCCTCCTGAAGCTACCCTCTACCCTAAACTCCCAATAGAGGGACCATTCTTCAGAGGGTTCTTCTGAGCAGTTTTCAGATATTACCAACCGTGCCATAGAGTCTCTTATGAGTTGACTTCCACTGGTTCCATTGTGCATCTAAAGTCTGATCAAATTTTGGAGAAGCTGAGCTTATTCCCAAGCAAAGAACAGTCAGGAGGAGTGAAGGATTCATGTTGCGAAAACCTAAGGGGGGGGGATTGGGGAAGGGAAATGAGTTATCTGATTAGACCAATCATTCTAAAAAAGCCATCCTACTTTCTTCTGTGACATTATAGTGGGAGTGGTGGAGTAAAAACATTTAAACGGTATCTCAAATATTCACAACAGGTCTATGGAAGGCTAAGGATGTGGGTGGAGAAACAAGTCAAGGACTTATCAAGCAGTGAAGGTATCTGACCCGGTCATCAAAACGAAAAACAGGCTGACAAGATACAGAAATTGAAACAGACTTCACTGTAAGTAAGAGCACAGTAATTCAAGTATTGGTGAAAGTAAATTCTTAATGCGATAACTAGTAAACTGTTGGTTCAGGTTATTCACACATACACACATACAAATGACCTAGGAAATCTGTTTTTCAGGACAAACCATATCAAGTAGGATGAGGGGATTCCTCAAGAGTACCCCATCTTTTTTCTTGACTATTGTAAGGTAGGAGGTGAGAATGACACCCCTACAACTCTGCTTCTTTAAGTCTTTCTGAAATGCTTTCCCAGAAGATAGGGGAGGAGTACCCCCAGTGCTCAGCTATCCCCACACTTGGCCCCTACTTCCAACATCCCCTACCATCTCTCCAAAACACGGTATGTGATCACGTGACACGACTAAGCGCAAGAAGGGTCAAGATCTCCAGGGACAGAACATGGACTGGGCCAGGCCCATACTGGCGCTACAAGGCTGGAACCTCTTCCTGTGCCGCCTGCTCCCTTGTACGCAAAAGCAGCAGCTGCTAAGGGTTGTTTATCGCAGGGCCAGGAGCCAGAGCAGGGCGAGGGGAGCAGACTGCTTCGTCCCACCCGAACGGGCCTCCTTCGGTGAAGACCCAGGATGCCCGCCGCCTCCTTGGGGCTCTCTGGCCTGGCCCAGCCCACGACCCCCGAGATCTCAGCGCCTCACCGGGTACTCCCGACTCGTTGTCCCTCCTTTCCCCCACTTCAAAGCAGCCAGGGCTGAAGACCAAACCAAGTCCAGTCACGCCAGCTTCGTCGTCCGCGTCCCGGAGCCGGTCCCCTCCTCCAGTCCCCGTTTAAACCACCCCCCCTCCACCCCGAACCCCACACCCGTCCGCTAACCTGCGGCGGCCACCGCTGCGCAGGCGCACAACACAGACGCACAAGGTTCTCAAAAGGTCGCAGGGCCCGAAGTTGTAACCAGCAGCTCCAGACTCGCCCTTTAAGTTATCCAGACTCGCTCCGGCGGGGTCGGCCCTTGCAACTCCAGCACCTCGATTGGCTGCGCCGGTCTGAGAGGCGGGGCCTCGGGCGCCTGCGCTCCGGGCGCGTGACTCGGCCCTGTCCCAGCTTGTCCCGGATGGCGGTCCTGCCTCAGTGGCGCTGGTCGCGGGGGCGTGGGGGATGGGGAACGGGCTGAGGGTCAGCTGACGGCGCCGGGCGGGGCTGGCGCCTCCCTGGAGACCCGGATCAATTAGTTCACGCTCTAGGCTGTTGGGACACTAGAAGACGCTATGGCGAGGCCCAGATGGATTTTTAGCTAAACCTCACTTTAGCACTAGAATATTGGCTAAAAACTTCTGGAGGGCAGAGACCAATACAATCTAATCTAGTGCTTCTTGTTTATGCCTCAGCAAAGGTGGGGCTAGGTGGAATACAGAGTCTGGGGGTGGGGGTAGGAAGTGGGGGGTGGAGGGTGAAGGAGGAGATGCATTATCTCCTTGTTTCTGGGTTTAGAAGAGAATGATAATTCCCCAAACATGGCGATGATTCAAGTTCAGAATCTAGGAGGAAAAGCTGATGGTTGGGTGGGTCTTCAGAGAAGGTGTGACCTTCTGTAATGTGTCTTCCCTAGTTCTGGGAGTCTTCTTCCCTCTAAAGCCTTTCTCAAAACCAGCAGGAACTAGTTAGGTACTGACAATTTTGGCTTAAAGGAGAAAAGCCGTTGAGAAGGGCAGAAACTGCTTCTCCCTCGCTCTCTGCATTAGGGATCATTGTCTTTCTCAGTGCCCAGACTACTACTTTCCTTGAGATTTAAGAAAAGTACTTTAACAACATTTAATGTCAGGGTTTAGGTTATACAGTTTAAGGACATTATTTAGATGGTGATATACATTATATATGTTTATATCACTAGAGATTTGAAGATATTAATTCAGAAACCTTTCTAAAGTTTATTAAATTATGTAAGAAGCATTTGATTCCTAGGGCAAGTTAGGATTAAGTAGGCAGCTTCAGGGACAGTGCAGGCAGGCACTTTGGGAAAGTTAAAAAAGCTTCTGAGCTAAGGACAGAAATTCCAGGAGTGCTAGCGAGGGTAGTAAATTTTAAGGCTAATAAGGAGAGTAAATTTTAAGAAACCTTGGACAGGGCCAGTGAAAGAAAGACTAAAATAAGAGCTGTAAAGCTGTCAAGGAAGTACAGCCACTGAGAGAGTCAATCACCAACAGAAGGATGAGATTTTTAGAATAGCGAAAAAAGGTTTAAATATCTCTTTGACACAGGCCCTTGGGGTATCTTTTGCCCCTCCTTGGCATTGCTGCCTGGGAGTCTTTGCTTTCATTTTTTCTCCTCTAGATAAACTTTACTTTTTTGAACAAAGTTTACTTCTCTCCACTTAATTTATCTGAGGCTTTGTCTATGAATTCCTTTTTACGCTTTGTTGTATAAGAACACCTAGTGGTTCAAGGGATTACTTGGGTAAATAGCAGCAGCAGCAGTTGCAGCAGATGTAATCATGGTAACAGCACACCCTGGCTTCACATTCATTGTAGAAAATAAGTAACTTGTCTTCTCCATAATTCTTTTCTTAGATATGTCTTTATATAAATACATATATCTATATATACAAAAATGGAGTCATAGTACCTGTTGATTTGTTAACTCTTATTTTAAGTTGATGTTTAAGAAAATAAGCAGAAATCAATTAGTGTTAGAGTCAGCTATAACAGAGCAGTTTGGCTGTGAAGATTCTCTGTGGGCTCCCCAAAGACCTCTTATGCTGTAATTCCATACGTCCACACTGTATTGCTGCTGCTAGAAGGGTAACCAATAGTGTTTGACCAGACCTGGAAATCCACAAAATACATCCATTAAGATAAAGATTTTTATGAATTATTTCTTACATTTCTCACACATAGATTGCATCTGAGTTCAAAGATGAGGACTCCCTAAATGCATAAATGAACTCTGCTACCTTTTAACTTCACCTATGAATATTTGAAATTTTTTGGATAACGACTTCTAAAACAAATTATCCTGTATTGAGTGTTTCACGTTGATTTTCTATGCCTGCTTTTCACAATGGCATAGAAGCTGTAACCTACTTCAGGACAGAGTACTGCAACTGACCAGAACTTTTTCTGGCTTTTGATTCTAAAAACAAAAATGCAAACTTTTTTTCATTACAGTGGTAATTATTTTAGTTAACATCAGTAGTCTAAATAGAAGCACAATCAGATAAATATATGTGTTCAAAAATGAATTTGTTAAAAATTTCATTTTATGTTCTTTAAAGGAGAATTCTTTCTCAAACACAGCTAGGTGCTGGAAATGCTCAGATGATTTCAAGGGATATTTTTATTGCATTTGGCAGGAGTTTTTTCTGTGAAAAATCAAATCAGTCAACACCAGCATCATTCACATTTGAAAATAAATTAAGATCACCTGTAACTTACTATAAGAAATGAGGCAATTCAAAGACAGGGTGAAAAAAAAAAGCCTAATAATAAAAAATAAGGAAGTTGAGGGTAAGCCATGATTTGAGGCTGTTGTCATGGGGCAGTTGGAGGAGTAACAACTAGAAACAGAATAGTCCATGTGACTGGTTTGGGGACAGTATTTGGATTTCTTTGGTTTGTTCCGAGTGGGAAGAGTAGGCAAAAATGAAGTTTGTAGCCATTCAGTAAGTATTAACTCTTGAGGTGGTTGCTGCAGAGGTTTCTTTTGTGGGTCAGAATTCCATTGTCATATAAAGTATGACCATTGTTCATTTGTTTACTCAGTGATCACAAGAAACTTAATTTATTCTAACATGTGGGTTTTACAATTGCCTTTGGGCCATAGCTCCATAAGATTGCACAGGGTGGAAAAACCTGCTGCTGTCTTAACATCTGGGCCTTGAGCAATAATCATAACCTGATAGTAGGCTCTCTGGCAGGCACTGCTCCAAAGAATGGCATCCCCTTTTTTTCTTGGAATGTGTCACAAATGCAATGGACAAAAATTAAATCAAAACCTAAAATTTGATCAAGACATACCTAAATTCAGGAGAAAGCCATTTAAGCAAGCAAGTAGAAGCTGTTGTTCAAATTCGTGACATTTCCATATACATAATCTGTTAAATAATGTTTTACAGATCCGTGTTACTCTTAACCATCATGTTCTTTTTCTTTTCTATTCCCATTTCTTTGTAAAATAACTTAGATGAATGTTAATTATTAAAATAGTTACATTTTAGTTATGTGATCAAGCCTTAGCTCTGTCTTGGATCAAAATACAATTGGCAGAACTTCCTAACTCCTATTTAAAATGCAGCACTTCACATGGCCGACCAACAGACACATGAAAAAAAGGTCATCATTACTTATCATCAGAGAAACAAAATTCAAGACCACAATGAGATACCACCGCACACCTGTGACAATGACCCATATAAAAAGACCAAAAACAAAAGTGGTAGGTTAGGATGAGGAAAAAAATGAACCTTTGCATACTGTTGGTGGGAATATAAACTGGCCCAGTCACTATGAAAAACAGTATGGAAGTTTCTGAAAGTATTAAAAATGGATCTACCATATGACTCAGTAATTCTACTCCTAGGTATCTACCCAGAAAATACAAAAAACCCCCTAACTCAAGGGGGAAAGAACAAATCTAGGGGTATGGTATTCAAGACCTAGAGGCACTTAATGTTTCTTCTCAATATAACAATGTACATTCCTATGTTCTTTGTAACACTATTTAGATTAATCTAGCTATGGAAACAACTTATGTGTCCAAAAATGAGCAATCAGGAAGATGTGGTACATATACACAATGGAACACTACTCAGTTATTTAAAAAAAAAAAATTCTTGCCTTTTGCAATAGCATGGATGGAATGGTGGGGATCATGATAAGTGGAAGGAGAAAGACAAACATGCTTTGGTGTCACTGTTATGTGGAATATAAACAACAAAGAAAGGGTCAGATTAAGCTCAGCCAATGACAAATCTTAGCAATCTACCAGAGGGGAGAAGCAAAGCGGGAGGAAGCATAATGGTGGAGGGTTATGGTTATCTTAGTTGTGGATATGTGGGGTAAACATCTGAAGGAGGTGAACCTATACTTCTAAATTATATATATGTTGTAAACCAATGATAGTGCAATAAAAAAATAAAATAAGATAATAAAATGCAAGATCTGTGAAAGTATAGTCTTGTGTATGTCTGTGTAGATTTCCTTTGTTTACTAGTAAATGGTATGTGTTCAAAACAGAGAAGCCCTTTGTGATGTTGGGAGAATCAGCTTGCAGGTAATTGTGCCAGGGGATCATTCTAAGGGAACAAACATAGAAGGGATATTTATCTGTGAGGACCTGGAACTCCTGGAAATTAAAGCATTATTAGAGAGGATTCCTGTGATGATGATGATTATGATGATGATATTAACAGTAAAACAAGATACAGATGGTCCCTGGTTTGTGATGATTTTTTGGTTTTTTACTTTATGATGGTGTCAAAGTAATACACATTAGGTAAAAACCATACTTTAAATTTTGAATATTGATATTTTCTTAGGTTAGAGATACTTGGTAAGATACCTTTTTTTAATGTTGGACAGTGGCAGTGAGCTGTAGCTTCCTGTCAGCCACATGATCATAAGGCTAAACTATAATATTTGATTGCTTTAGATGTATTGAATGCATTTTCAACTTACAATGGTTCATCTTACAATGGGTTTATTGAGATTAACTCCATTTGAAGATGAGAAATATCTGTATAATTTTTTTAATTTCACCTCTGGAAGTTTTCAACCATAGGGAAAGAACAAATCTAGTGGTATGGTATTCAAGACCTAGAGGCACTTAGTGTTTCTCCCCAATATAACAACTCCCTTCTATTTGGTTCAATTCAATGAGTCTAGAATTTCTCTTAAAAACATTATCTAGAAAACTGTACATATTTAAAGTGGTTTATTACCCTTTATCAGTCTGTTTATGATTTAATGTGCATATGAAGCCAATTATGAAATAACTTACTTTTCTGAGCTAGCTTGCTTTTCTTATAGGATTAAATAGCTTATTTATCAAGTAAGTAAATCAATTAGCAAGAAATAATCCCTTTGTGTTTACTATTCTCTTTGGCATAGTTTAAGGATTTACTTAAACACATTCTAAGTGTAACCCTTATGACAGCTTTTCTGAAACTCGTTCTTGCATTTTAAAATCTGAGCTTAACTATAATAATCTTGATGCTACTTCACAGAAGTGCAGACCATGACCAGTATGTTTAAATGAGAATGTGCAAAGCATCATGGTGCAGTTGGTAACAAAAGAGTTAATCTTGTGGGATTTTTCTTTACTCCTTTGACTATAATCCGTAATTCTCCATTGGATGCCAGAGGATCTCTTTTTTTTTTTTTTTTAAGATTTATTTATTTATCCATACCAGAGCTGGGGTATAGGCCAGAGTTGCTGGAGGTGAAAGGATTCACCAGAGACAGAGTGGGCAGCAGAACAGGCAGACTGACTGAAATACACTGCTGAGGGGAGCAGCGGGCAAGGTAAGAGAGGTCTGCTGCGCCATATGGGTCAGCTCCCTGGCCGGGGATAGAACTCGTGCTGCTGTGCCGTGGATGCTTCACAGTGAGGCGCTTAACAGTGTAGTACTCAACCCGCTGCACCACCAGGGAGGCCCAGGATCTCTTCTTGAAATCTGAAAACATGGTTGTTTCATGAAACAAGTTCTAATTTCCTATGTGATAAATTTCCATAGCTTGGAGGCTTAACAAAATAGGAATTGATCCTCTCATCGTTATAGAGGTCAGAAGCCCAAAATCAGCATCATGTCAACTGAAAGCCAAGTGTTAACAGGTCTGCACTCCCTGTACAGGCCCTTGGGGAAGGCCCTGTTCAGAGGGTCTCAGGTGCTCCTTGACTTGTGTCCATATCACTCCAGGCTCTGCCGCCAAAGTCACATGAACTTCTCCTCTCTTGTCTGAAAGATCACTGTGTTTCACTCTCCTAAGGACACTTGTGACTGTGTTTGGATCCTATCCAGAGCCCAGTAATCTCTCCATCTCAAGATTTTTGATTTAATTACATTTGTAATGTCTTTGTCATATAAGGTAACATTTATAAGTTCCAGTAATTTAGAAGATACCTAATACATAGGGCCTAAATAAAGAGTGAGGTTCTTGGACAAGGTTATTAAAGGATATGTTTACTCTAAAGGCTGGTTTGATTAACACAGTTAGGTCCTAAATTCTATGTGATCTTCCCACACTGTAAATTTTCTGCACATAGACTTGACTACAGACATTTCCTGCAGCAACTCACCTGTCAGCGCAATGTTTGACACGGCTTTTTAAGTTTCAGCACTCCCACAGAGAAGTTTTTATTACTTGCTCCCCCTTTCCCATGGTCTCTGCATGTAGAAACATTGCTCACCTCCCCCTTCCCTGAGACATTGCCAGTGTAGACTTTGAGCAGCTCCTTGTTGCAATCATCCCCATTAAGTAAGTTTTTCCTTACTAAGGCATATTATTGTAATTCTCCCTCTTTCGTACCCCCATCTTTATGGTATGTGATCAAAACAGACAAGCCCTTTGTGATGTTAGGAGAGTCAGTTTGCATGTAAATGTGCCTGGGGGTTGTTTGATGGGAACAAGCATGGAAGGAATGTCCATCTATGAGAACCTGGTACTCCTGGAAATTAAAGCATTATTAGAGAGGATTCCTGTGATGATGATGATGATGTTGATGATGGTGATGATGATGATGGTGATGATGACAATGATGATGATAGTAATGGGCAAATAATACTCAGATATAAGGCACTGTCCTAAGCATTTTCATGCTTAGTAGCATTTTCATTGCTACTTCATTCTATTTTCACACAAATGTTTTTCAAACAGGATCACCTAGAGATCTTGTGAAGGCAGTTAGCTGATCTTTGAGTTTCTGATTTAGTGAGTCTGGAATGGGATTCCAGAATTTGCTTTTTTGATAGATTCTTAGGGGACCTACTTTGGGAATCACCTCCCTAGGAGGTGGGGGTTATGATATGCTCCATTTTACAGATAAGGATAGTCACAGCAGAGGGGCATACAAAATTAAGGCAGGGGTGGGGTTGGGGGAGCAGTATTCCATCATCTCTAAGTGCAGAAATGTGCTTTAGGGCAGCAGGGCATAGTTAGACAAGAAAACTGAGTTTTGAGGACTTTACTCTCTTCCCTTACCACCAGCCCCCTTACTTCACAATTTGGATGCCAGAAGACAAGAGAAGTGAAATGTGGGTACTGAGGTTATCACACAATAGAGGACTAAAGCTCTTCAGGGCCAGCTTCTGGACTTCAGTGCTGATGATGACTTACCTGGAAGGAAAAGACAGGTGAGCCACATGGAAGGCATGCTGCCTGAACTGGGCTGGGTTCCATTATCTTCCCACTCCACTAGTTTCCAGGAGGGCATTTTGCCCTGTGCCTCCTGGGTGTTACCTTGCGTGATCTTTTCTCGGAGACAAAAGCTTTGTTTCTTGACTGTGATCAATTCATTGCCAGATTTTTAAACCTACCTCTGATGACAGTGCCCTAATGATTCATGATTTTGAGATGCTCAGGTACAAAAATGTTAGGTTCATTCATTTATCCATTCAAAAAGCATACATAGAAAACATTCTGTAAAAGTTTTTGAGGCCACAAAGGGAAATAGAAAAATATAATTAAGCACCCCCAATATGATTCCCCAAATATCTAATCCCAGAAAATCTTCTCACTATAAGTGTTGAATGTTTTGTTGAGTTAATCACTCCATTCTAGTGTTACATTTCTTTTTATTTATCTAGGTTTACATTTCTTTTTATTTGTGCCCTATGTGTCCCCTAATTCTCAAGTGGCTGCCTTTCTATCTTATTTTCCTTGTCCTCAAAGCAGGTCTATATGTCTGGTCTCAAGCACATCTAACCTTTATCTTCAAATCCATAGGATTCACTGAAAAAACCCAGATACTCTGTGAGACTAACTCATGCTCTGAATACAAATGCTGTTTTTCTTTGGGGTCACTGCTATCATGACCAAATGAAATAGCATGCAAGAATTCAGTATAGAACACACAGTTCTGATGCAAGGAAGCAATAATTACTTAAATTAATTTTATTATTCATAGCATCCCATGTCTACCCTACCAAGAGTAGCAGAATGCATGGGTACCCCCCACTCCATCTCCTGTCTTATTATTCCCTTGCATGTTGAACTAGCAAAACATGTAGTCTCATCCTCCCCAGGTGTTTCCTTGCTCAGCATCTCAGGTCTGCTGTCCAGGGTGCAAAGATGACACAAAATGGTCCTTAATGCTTGCACTGTAGATACAGTTTGTGTCCTCTAAATCCACTTACCTGGTACATAGTGCCCTCCCCCTTTCCCTCTAAATTCCCATGAGTTTGTGCAGAAAACTACTAACATGTAACGCTCAGTGAGGGTGTACAGTGATGGTTGAATGACTCTGGAAATTAAAATGATTTTTAGAACATTTGGGAAGGGAAAGGGAGAATTTTTTTCTCCAAGTTAATAGAGGGAATGGAACTAAATGATAATTTTAATGAGATGAGAGGGGTATTTTAGTTATACCAGGAAGACAAGCAAAACTAAGTTACATAGTTCATATCCTCAGAAAATTGTTTTGAGAAGAGAGATTTTGTTTTATTGTGTTGAGATCATCATGTGTGATAAACATGCCATAAATATCATTGCAGCTTCACAGTCATTGGGTTAAGAGAGAAACTGTTGCTAATTTGACTCCAACTGCCTAAAGACTCCAACTGCCTTGACACAATTCCTGAGGTGTAAGATAGACACAGGGAACTTCTGTTCTCAGGACATAGAAAACCTAGGTCCTTTTCACTGTCTTTGAGATGCTTAGAAATGTCACAGAGAACTTAGAACTGCCTTGTTCGTTAGAAAGTCCATAAGACTAGGAACTAGCCAATTTTGTACTCAGTAAAAGTCCTGAAAAGCCTCATCATCCCATCATTAGGCACCTGGTGGGTTCTAGAACTCTGGAGGACTCCACCAGGACAGTGCAAGGGGTCCCTGTGGGAGTCCTTGGGGATGATATGCCAAATGGCTACCAATGCTGCCCTTCTTCTAAGAGGACTCCAGGGGGACATAAGGAGAAAGAGAAATGGTAAAAGTGTGCATGGAGGTTAAATTTATCTTTAGCAAGTATTTAATCTAATGATTTCCAAAAATACTAGCATCATAAAATCATTTTGGTTTAATATTATTGCATTTCCCCTTGTTGAACACACTGAAGATCTAGCCACTGCATGCAACAAAACATTTTTATAAGCCCAGTGGGGAGCTGCCATTTGAAAATGAATAAATTAATCATTTTTGTCTACTTGGTGAAGGGAAGAAAGCTGGAAACTTGTCTGAATTTTAACTTCTGTTTTATCTTTTGGTCTCTTCTTTTGAAGGAGCTGTGAAAATTCATTTGTGCCTTCTCTTCTTCCTGTTGAGAATTCTGATTCAGATGGAGACATGAGATTAAACTTTGATAACCAAAATTACACAATATCCCAAAACTATTTTAGAAAACCCTTTTTATGTCCTAGTCTTGTCTGCATTAAAAGTCAGGAAAAAATTGACAGACTTATGGAAGCAATAACTTTAAGTACCTGTTGACTTAATTTTGTTCCTGGTTGCACTTGTTTTAGAGTCTAGATAACAACTATGGCAAGGATAAACTTTGTGTAAATTACTTATTCCCTTTAATCCTAGGTTTTACTCACTGTATAAGTGGATAATACCAATGCCCTCACAGGTTGTTTTAAAAATTAAATGTGATAATGAGTATTGATATAATAAGCCATTGAGATACTGTATCCTGTATAATGACCATGCTTATAACTTTGAGTGTTCTTAAATGTCTCAAATCCTACCGTAATGAATCAGAGAAGTTTTTAACTTGATTCAGGGAAACAACTCGCGATAACCATAAAAATCAAGGGTGCAAGCTGCTTTCCCTTTCAGATGATTCTCTGCCAGAATCTTGCATTTTTCACTTTACTATCCTAGGAAACTCTCACCTCCAGGGATTCATTTGGCCTTATGAATGGATTTGAAATCCTCTCAGAAGAGTATTTGAAGAAAAGTGGTAGGTGTGAAGTAATGTGTCTTGAGGGGTTTAACCTAGCACTGGTCTAGAATGGCAGGCCTCATCCTGAGTGACATGGATGACTGAGCCTTACCTTTACTACCACAGCCAAATCTGTGAGACTTGGTGTTTTTTCTACACCTTCCTTTGCAAATACTCTCCAATTATAACTATTCCTGGGGCAACCTTCTAAGGTATAACAGTGGGAAAGGGAGAGCACTTGGGATAATGGCAGCACAATGGCTGGATTCAGGAATCGATGTTCTCCCACTCACTGATTCCTTATCAGTATATGGATATGTACATTGAGTCTCTTTTATGTCAAGGCCTGTGCTGAGGAAATCAGTGATGAACAAGTACTGATGCATTTTTTCTGCTGTGGGAGTTGACATTCAATTGAGCAGTAGGCTTGAATTGGGTATTACCTTTGGATAATAGACTTGTGCTTCTTTGCTTCCCCACTGACCTAACACCTTGAGAGTTATTAATTTCGTAGGGTCCCCAAGAGGTGAAGTTCCCATCCCCCTGATAGAGGGAGCTTCAGAAAGTTTGGCAGCCACTTCTTCACCAGATTTTATTGGGAAAAGGGATACGTGAGTGACATTAAGTAAGAGACATACCTACCAAAGCTATATGGTTCAATTTCTTAAAGATCAAATGGCTTACTGATTCAGGTGTTTCTGCCTCATCACAAGGTCTGTCTGCCATCTGTGATTGTGACTGGCTATCTGTTCTCAGTCTTCAGGGCGTGGTCTCACTGCTCCTTTGACCCTCATTCTTCACCTTTGCAGAACCCAGTGTTAACTGAAAACAAATGTTAAGACTGAAAACACAGGTAGCCATGAATCACATTCTAATCAAAACACTTTCACCACTTTAACATCCTTCTAAGAAAGCAAAATTCGTTGTCATAGAATAGGTATACAATCTATCCCCCATAAACCACTGCAGACATTAACAAAATGTCTAGGATCATAGATGACATGGAATATGAATGTTACTATTTTAGGTATAATATCTTACTATGCTAACTTTTCTTGTCAATACACATAGCATTCCATGATTTGACCATATCACAATTCCTTTAATATGCTACTTTCTCTTATTTCAAAATTTTTTTGCCTCAAAAAGTGTATTTGCACCAGTTTCTTCATAGTTTTTGCAAATATTATTATAAAACTGTTGCCTGGGGATGGAACTACTTGCTGAGAATGTATATCCCCATCTACAGAGAAAGAAAATATGCATTTCTTCATATTTTGTAAACCAGTTCATTTTATAAGCAAAAGGTGATCTAATTGCTATTTCACAACTCAGAGAACCCAAGTTCTCAAGAGGTTCACATACACAATTTGAAGGTAGGAACTTCTCGCACATATTGGAATTTACTTAGTTCACTCTTCGTAACAACCAAGTAAGATTGTTGATTCATTTTACACTTGAAAAACAAAATCTGAATTAGCTGTGTGACCTTAGGTGAATAATTTAAACACTCTGTGTTTCTGGTGTCCTAGTGGGAAAAAACCAGAAGTGATAATAGTCTTATCTGCTATAGGAGATGATAATCTGTGTTATGTGTCCATGTGGGTAGGTTATAGTCCACAGTTATTCAAACACTAATCTAGATGTTGTCATCTAGTTATTTCATAAATGTGGTAACAGCCCAAATCAGTTGACTATTATCCTAAAATGTAAAAAACAAAAGTATTTGTGTGGATCTGATTCAGTCAACTGGAAAATTTTCAGAGCAGAAATTAGACTCCGTGAAAAACAGCAATTCTACTGTGGACTTAGTAGTACCCAAGAGTTCCAGCAGATTTTTTTCCTGAAAGTCATCAGATTTGTCTTGTTAGCCACCCCCTAGCCCCCATTTCATAAAATAATTCCATGTGATAAATATCTTAACACGTATCTCCCTCTGACTCTGACTCTCTAGTTGAATGTCATGGAAAAGTATTATATTATAAAAGTACTATCTATTTACAAGGTATTTTCTAGTACCTGAGAATTATATGAAGACATGAGGCATTTATAGTTTAAATGGGCTGGGAAAGATGGTGGACTAGAAAGAAAACCGAAAAGACTTGCATACTGAATGGTCTTTGATCAATAGCAGGTTTATAATTTGGATAAGTGATATAATCTCTCTCTGAGTCTCCATTTAATCACTTATAAAGTATTTCTTTTTTTTAAAGATTTATTTTTTTAATTCATACAAGAGCTGGGGTACAGGCCAGAAGTGAGGAGGGTGAGAGGATCCACCAGAGACAGAGTGGGGAACAGAACAGGCAGATTTTGACTGAAATACACTGCTGAGGGGGGCACTGGGCGAGGCAGGAGAGGTCTGTCGTGCCATATGGGTCACCTCCCTGCCCAGCAGCAGGGATTGAACTCATGCTGTAGTGGTTGCGGTTTGCCTCATAGTGTGTTGCTTAACCCTTTGCACCACCAGGGTGGGCCCTAAAATATTTCTTTTAAAAAGGAGTTGAACAGATGATTTCTGTGAGTTTGCTTTATATTCACAGTAGAGTTTAAGATCTCTTTTATTGTCAGCTTTATTGAAGTATTATATACATATAAGCAATTGCCCAAATTTAAGTGTATAGATAATGAGTTTTGACAAATCATCCAGTCCTATAACAACCTTGATGATGAGATAACATTTCTATCCTTTCACAAAGTTCCTTCCTGCCCCTCACTCAAGACTAGCTTTTGCAGTTAATAACTCATCAGCTTTCAGTCACTGCTAGTGAGTGACCCAGGGGTAGCCAGGGATTCCAGATTGTTAAGGAGTGCATTGCTCTAAAGGGATTTGGCCATCAGTGCACAAAAAGGCAAAGGAAGCAGCTCTTAATGGAGAAGTTCTTTAATATCATTAGTGTACATGGAGAGAGAAGAAAGAGTATTTCTAACAATAGCTTCCCATTAAAACACCCCAATTTACCCATCCTCTTGTGACAAATGTCCAGCCAAATAGGGTTGACCCAAAGCAAGTCCTTTGAGACCTGAATGACTGCCACAAATCCAAAGCATTGTTTGGCAGAGAACCACATGAATGGGGACAAGCAGGTTGGGGACAGAAGGAGGGAAACAAATGTTAAAACACAAACCAAGATAATGACTATGATTGTCTCTGCCGAGGATTGTCTCGCCATGTTTCTCTAACCCCCATGACTCTTCCAAGTCTCCTACATACCTCTCTTACATGTTTCCTCTAAGTTTCCTCCACATGGGAGGGAGTACATGTTTTTCAAACAGATGATTGCCCACTACTCACTAAGAACATACAACCTACTTACAAACTGGGGTTACCAGCTTAAATCTTGTTGAAAGTTTGATATGTATTCTCAGATAGGCACAAATGGATTTTCTTCTTCAGTTTTTCTTTTGATTCTGCCTTTATCTTGTGTAACATTAAATTGAAGAGGGAGGACATAAAGCTGTAAGGACTAATTTGTTAGCAATAAGAAGAGTGACAATGGAAAAATATAGTCTTGGTTCAACTTTAATGCCTACCATGCATCTCTTTAATTAAGACTACCACTGGAATTTGCATAAGGGTTCTATGACAATTTCAGCTGTGTTTTTATTCCAGAATTCCTTCATGGAACTCTCCAAAATCCCATTTCTTAACCTACTGAGACTTCCTCATATTCTTTAAATTCCCTAAATCTATAAAGACTAATATTTAGTTGGTGGTGTGGGGAGAGTTCACCTCAATAGTCAGCAGAGGCCTTCTCAAAGTGTGAGTCTGATTCTGGGATCCCAAGGAGACTGGATGATTTTCTCAGCATCTTTAGTGTGGAAAAACCATCCATGTTGCCACACAAATAACTCTTGTGGAGCTCAGTGCTGAATTTCATGTGTTTATTCTATCATGTATGACCCAAGTAAGGCTCAGACTTAGATATGTTTGTGTTATGTTTCATATTCAAATGCACAGTTCCAACAACTTACTTTATCAGTTGTACTCTTTGTCTTCCTTGTATTCCGTCAAACACTTGGTGCAGGGTCATATCTGTGTGGGTGCTTTCCAAATACTAATTGGTGATGACCAGGATAATCGTGTTGACAAATGGCCCCATGAAACCGATGAATCATTAGGTGTAAGAGGCCTGGTACAGCAGTTATGTAATGTTGCTTCACCAAACAGGTAATGTTTCATACCTCAGAGGAACACAGAACACTGTCTGACAGCACCTAGTCATTATTTCCAGTGAGAGCCAAAAAGACTTCTTTGAAGAGATAGAATTTTCGAAAAACATTGACCCTTAGGCAGACTCAATGTAAGAGATATGACAGCTTTTTTTTTTTTTTTTTTTTGGCTCAGGCTGCTACCAAAACTTGGCTCCCTCATGAGCTGGCTATTAAACAAAAAGAATGAAGTAAGAAGTTTGAATCAGATGGTTAAAACAATAAACAAATTCATATGAGTACTAACATTTCAATGGTATTGTTCACACCCTCCTGTGGAAAGGTCTAGACCTTTTAAAATAAATTATCTATGGAATAGACAAGTTTATAGAAAACTTTTTGATTTCGTGTATGAGATTTCTGACATTCAACTATTTTTGACCTTCAAAATGGTAATTTCAAGAGGTTCAACTTAATGAAATATCTAACCTTTCACTTGGAATGTATCTATAAAACAGATGAACATTAAAGTTAAGGAGCAAATTTCTAACACTTTTTAATGAATTTATAATTACTCTCACTTGATTTTCCTTTTTTAGGTCTAAGTAGAGCAAAATAAAAGCACTTTATTTCTTTTTAAAAATTTCTGGAACTTTTAAGATTTATTTTATTTGTGCATACAAGAAATGGGGTGTAGGCCCCTATGTTTATTGCAGCACTATTTACAATAGGTAAGATCTGGAAACAACCTACATGCCCAAAAATAGATGATTGGATCAAGAAGATATGGTACCTATATATACACGATGGAATACTATTTGGCAATCAAAAAAGATAAACTAGAGTCATTTGTAGAAACATGGATGGAATTAGAATGGATTATGCTTAGTAAAATAAGTCAGAAGGCAAAAGAAAATACCAGATGATTTCACTTCTAGGAGGACTGTAAGGGAACCAAATAAGGGACTAAGGAAAAGAATAATAACAATGAAAAAAAAAAAAACTCCACAACACAGCAGACAAAAGGACAAATCAGACACTTTGTGTGTGTGGACAAAAAGACAAGGACAAATCAGAAACACTTTGTGTGTGGGGGCTAGGGAGGAGGGAATGGGATGAGGGCAGAAAGAGCACAAGGGACTGAGGTGGCGGTGAAATGGTGGTGGGAAATGGGGACCACAATTGATGTTAAATATATATAAATAAAGAAAAAAAATTGGGGGGCCCCCATGGTGGTGCAAGGGGTTAAGTCTCATCAATGTGAAGCTATCCACAGCCACTGCAGCATGAGTTGGATCCCCAGTCAGGGGGCTGACACACAGGGCACAGCAGACTTCTGTCTCACCACTGCTCCCCTCAGCAGTGTATTTCAGTAAATCTGCCTATTCTGCTCCCCACTCTGTCTCTGATGATTTCTCTTACCCCCCACATCTCTGGCTGGTGCCCCAGGTCTTGTATGTGTAAATAAATCTTTAAAAAAAAAAGAGACATGGGGTATAGGTCAGAGGTGTGTGGGGTGTGTATATGAGAGGACTCACCAGAGACAGAGTGGGGAGCAAAACAGTTTGATTGAAATACACTGCTGAGGAGAGCAGCGGGCAAGACAGAAGAGGTTTGCTGTGCCATGTGGGGTAGCTCCCTGACTGGGGATCAGAGCTTTTGCTGCAGTGGCTGCTGACAGCTTGATAGTACTGAGACTTAATTCCTTGCGCCACCAGGGAGGCCCAAGTCCTTTAATTTTTTAATTAATTTAAAGTAAAAAAATGGTTAAAATTAGAAATTTTGAATGTAATTTTCTATAGAAGCTGAAATTAGTGCTTAGATATGTATATTTGAATTACCAGACTCTATTAGGTCAGGATTGGCAATTATGAACCACAAGACAGGTGATGTTTGGTTTGCACCATCAGAAACACTTAAAAAATATATGATTTCCCTTAGATAAGGTCAGTACTTCTCAGTCTTCACCACTGTTCACTGTCCCTTCAGCAAGTTAAATGCATTTCTCTGCGGGGGTCCTCCAAAATATTTTAATTTGCAATTTCTGTTTTAGGTGACTGATGTCCCATCACTTTTGCTTCTACCACAGATTACTCTTTTTTTTTTTTTTTTTAAAGATTTATTTATTTATGCGTAAAAGCACTGGGGTACAGGCCAGAGGTATGGGTGGTGAGAGGATTCACCACAGAGAGCGGGAGCAGAACAGGCAGACCAACAGAAGTACACTGCTGAGGGGAGCAGCGGGCACAGCAGGAGAGGTCTGCCACGCCATGTGGGTCCCCTCCCTGGCCGGCAGCAGGGATCGAACTCGTGCTGCAGTGGCTGCGGTTTGCTTCATAGTGTGTTGCTTAACCCACTGCGCCACCGGGGAGGCCCTACCACAGATTACTCTTAATGGTCTTATTCTCGAATATGAGCAGAAGGAGACAAAATACTAGATATTCACTCTCTCAAAATCTAAGATATACAAATTAATATTTTAAACCTATTTTTTAAATTAATTTATTTTTAACCTATCAGTTTTGCAAAGGTATAAAAGACTGAGATCTTTAGGGTTGATGGAGTAGTAGATCAGTGTAATTTTTTAGCAGAAAATTGGAAATGTTAATAATTTTTTAATTGTACATACTCTTTGCCTCAGCAAATTCACTTTTTCTTACAGAAGCATTCACATAGGCGTGAAGATTACATTACAGATTCCACATAGTCATGGATTTTTTATTGTAGCATAGTTTGTAGCATAGTATTTTCAGCCAAGAGTCAAAGATAAATGTTTATCAAGAAAGACTATTTAATAATAGTTATAGAGGATGGTTAAAAAGAATGAGGAAAATCTACATGAAATGATGCAGAGTGAAGGATATAACTCTAAATGCAGAGAAGTGAACTTAGCACAATGTTCATAAAATGATCCCATCAAAAAACAAAGATAAGTGTATACATGTGTGTTCATATGCAGATGTAGGACTACACATGGAGAAAGTCTAGGTCAGCGGTATTCAACCTGGGGAGATTCAATTCCGTTCCAGCCTCCAGAGGACATTTGACGATGTCTACAGGCATTTTAAAATTCTGTGACTGGGGAGGATGCTAAATACCCTACAATGCACAAGATAGCTAGAATTAACTAGCTCAAAATATCAGTGGTACTTTATGAATATATGGTGATTTTACAATGATGATAGAGGGAACCAGGATGTTCTTTTTATTTTCATTTGGTAACATGGAGGAGAATCGGGTGTAGATCAGGGGCACAGGGTTGAAAGAATTCACCAGAGACAGAGTAGAAAACAAAACAGGCAAATTTGTTGAAATAAACTGTTGACAGAAGCAGCAGTCAAGGCAGAAGGGGTCTACTATCCTGAGGATGAGGGGCCAGAGGCTCTATTTATACTCAAGGGATCTTTGACTGGTTAGGGTGACTAGTCTTGGGTGTGTCCTGATGATCTAAATTAGCATAACGGATCATCAGCTTAATGTCTAGGTTCCCATGGCAGTCCCATCCACTCCTTTTATCCATTCAAGCTCCCAAACTTGCCTGCAGGGTAAGGAGTGGAGGCTTGGTTTTTCAATTTAGTAACGATAACATGACATGTAGTATTTTGTTTTAAATAAATTTATTTTCTCATTATAGTCCTTTGAAATGAAAATAAATGTGAAATATTGGACTTGTCTGGGAGGAGTTGCACTTTTAGTGAGGGGTTCCTTAATTTCATTTACAGAGGTCCACTTCTAGTAAAAAATATTTAAAATTTAATGATTTCCCCCAGAAGTATATATCAGTAGATAATGAATTTTTCTTCTCAGGACAGATTTTGCTCTATTTAGAATGACAGTCTACATGTGAACAGTCAGTGCTTCCTTACCCTGCATTACTTCTATAAAGCAATCCTGTGCTGTTCTAAATGTTGCACGGGCCCTAAGGGGGCTCACATGCTTATGTGGTAGGGAGCTGAGGGCAAATAATCACAGGAAACTGAAGCCCTCATTTCCTCAGCCCTTATGGAATTGAAACACTACCTGCAACCACGTGAGCTTGACAGTGTCTTCTTCCCTGGTCAAATTTTCATATGGCCAGCCTGGCAGACAGCTGGATGATGGCCCTAGGAGACTCCCTCAGCAGAGGGAGCTATATTTGAACTCTTGATCTATAAAAACTGAGATAAGAAACATATGTTGTTTTGAGCTATTAAGTTTGTGGTAATTTTTAATGCAACAATAGATAACAAATGTGATATCTCACAACTTCTGACAATGAGTCAGAGCAAAAGCATCTGCCAATCACTGAATTTTCTTTTACCACACAGGGCACTATAATCGTGTTCTACTGACTGGGAGTATTCAAAATAAAATTACTGTTTAAACAGAATCACAGGAAACAATATCATTTTTGTTGCAAACTGTGAAATTCAAGGATGGGTACATATAAAAGAAACACTATCTACAAGAATGATTCTGTTACAGGCCAGGGAGAAGGGTACCCCAGAACCCCCAAACCTGCTGCAGGTTCTAAATGGGTTCTGCCATCCACTACATCAAGACAAACATATAATACCTTTAGTGGAAATGAACTTTAATACAATTAGGGAGCAATACAGAAAAGACAGAATATAGTTACTAAATCAAGCATCCAAAGTTACCCATTCCCTCAAGGGTAAAAGTCCAGCCAAATAGAACTGACCCAAAAGCCTGCTACCTTTTGTTGGAGACCCATAGGACAGGATCAGACAAATCTGGGAGGAAAAGAGCAAAATCAAGATCAAGATAAAAGCTGCTATTGTTAACCTTCCCAGGGGTCTCTCACCCACATCTGTTTCAACCAGTCCAGGATCAAAAAGGCAAGGGCAGTTTCTTCTCATGTTTCTCAGCTCCATGTGTCTCCTCCTCTGGGTCTCCTTGCTGCTCTCCATCTTGCTTTCTTTTTTCTTCCTTCCTCTCCAGCTTCTTCCTATCCCTGCTCAGCTCCACCCTCCCTAGGGGGTGGGGCAGGGATACTGGAACTTCCCCTTTTCCTGGGGGCCACCCTGTTACAATTCCATTCTAAAATTTTAAAAAATCTGGTGTGTAACCATTTTCCTGGACTATCACAGAGAACCCTGGACTGACAGTATACCAGGTTACCTTTGGTTTCTAAAAGTTTCCAGGGGAGGAATACCCTATAGGGAGGAAACTTGTATTGCCTTAATGCAAAATCAGTTTCCTGAGAACTGGAAGAATTTAGAGATGAATCAATTCAGCCAGTTGGTAGAAGCACAGAAGACCTGAGGTTTCAAGATTTCAGGAATGGGTATCATCAGATAAAGAATGTTCTCAAAAAACCAATGTCCCCATGATAGGAGGACCCTGCACACAGTTGTCACTGAAGTTATATCCCTTAACCCTAATTAACTCTCCTGTTTTATTATATGCTATGATTATGCTTCAGGGTCCTTTAAAGAACACACATCATAGCTTTGATTTTTTAGTAGTACTAAAAAATAGACAATAATGAGGAATTACTTTCTTTTTTTTTTTTTTTAAAGATTTATTTATTTATGCATACAAGCACTGGGGTACAGGCCAGAGGTGTGGGGGGGTGAGAGGATTCACCACAGA
>JAGFMF010012271.1:10699172-10721162 GCA_019455555.1 Galemys pyrenaicus
GTCCCCACCCTGGCCGGCAGCAGGGATCGAACTCGTGCTGCAGTGGCTGCGGCTTGCTTCATAGTGCGTTGCTTAACCCACTGCGCCACCAGGGAGGCCAGGAATTACTTTCTGATTATATATTCTGTGCCAGGAATTGTTTAAAGTGGCTAATGGAGATTACATAAGAGAGAACTGTAGTTAATAATTATCTATCATTTCACAGAGGAGGAAACTGGGGTTTACAGGTAAGACTTGCCAAAGATCACACAACCAGCTCAGTGTTAATTGTAGGATGGATTGACCAATTAATCTCTCTCTCTTTGTGTTCTCCCTGTTCTCATTTCCCTTGTAAATAAATCCTTTATTAACCTTTCCCTGTATTCTTGCTTGAGTGTTGTGCTGAGTTTTTTAAGCCCAGGTAATAATTCACAGCCAGGCCACCCTGTCTCCCCTTGGGGTTGCCCTGTAACAGAACAACTGGATATGGATATTTCTCACTCCAAACACCCCCAAAAGGAACTTATCTTGACACATACCTTTACACATGCCACACAAAATTAAAGCAGAATGGATGATAGAAACATTATTCTAAGTGAAAGAACCCAAAGACAAAGGGCCAAATATTGGATAATTGATTTGGTCCATATAAAAAGTCCAAACTAGGCAAACCCACAGAGACAGAAAGATCCATGACAGCTAACAGACATGGGTTTCTTTGGGGATGATAAAAATGTACTGGAATTACGTATTAGGTATTGTTATGAAACTTTGTAAATATGATAAAATTACTGAATCGTACACTTAAAAAGGGTGAATTTTAAGGATATTAGCTGTATCTCAACTTAAAAATCCCCAAGACTTTAAAGTGATTCTCCAAGGCTTTATTTCTACTTATAGAAAATTAGGAAACACTCTTATTTACAATACCAAGATACGGAAACAACCTAAATGCCCCAACACAGATAAGTGGATCAAAAAGATGTCGTATATATACACAAAGGAATACTACTCAGCAATCAAAAGGTAAATTCATCCCACTTGTGGCAATATGGGTGAAGTAAGACAGGAGGAGGGTAAGTACTAGATAGTATCACTTACTGGGGAATACAGAGAAACCAATAAAAAAACCTTGAAAGTTGAGCTAGATCTAAAGCATCCAGAATGGGAGGGAAAAGGAAAGGCATAGGGACAGGGGTGAAAATATGAGAGTGAAAATATGAGTTGCTAAGTCTGCTGCTTGGATTCTGCTGCTTAGAATTTGCCTCTTGCTGGAGTGGAATAGTTGCTGGGAGTGCTGCTTGCCCACAATTATTATTATTATACAATTGTAATGTTGTAAACCTATACTCATAAGACAAATACTGTCATGTAAATCCACATTACCTCAATGAATATAACTTAAAGAAAGTCCCTGAGCCAGGGGCCATGGAGCTAGGTGTTACAGCCTCTGCAGGAACTTGCTCCAGCACAGGGCATCCCAGTGGGGCTGCATGCCCTGGGGTGGTGTTGCAGGAGAACAACAGCCACAGGCCACCAACTGCTCACCATTGCTGGCCTCTGCTGCCAGTCTGAACCCCAGTGGGGCCAGTGATGGTGAGCAGTAAAAGTGTCCACCATCCACTGTCTCTTGTGCTGCCTGCAAGCATCCCACTTCTGTGGCTGGGATTATATAAAAAGAATAGGCAAATCCACAGAGAGAAAGATTAGTTTTTCCATTCCAAGATTTGGGGGGCACTGGCAGTCAGACCCAGCTAGCACTAGGGCTAAGACTGGCTTATTGCAGTGGGCCTCTGTGTTGTCATCCTGCAGCATCCCGCTGCTGCTCCTGCTGGCCACTGCTGGCGGCCAGTGAGTGGGAGACTCCTGCTGCTGCCTCAGAGACTTAGGGATTCAGACGCTCAAACCCCACGACCCTGTAGGAAGGGTTGGCTGCAGGCAGCATATTAGAGGGATATGTGGAGAGTGGGGAACCTGACTCTGCTGCCCCTTTGTGGAGACACAAGCGGTCTCCACAGCATCAGGCCAGCCCACCAGTAGCTCTCCAGCTGTACTCTCTCTGTTGATGGGGGCTGAGGCTGCAGCACCACCAAAGCCCCACTTTCTGACGCTTAGCTGGAGGGAAAGAACTGGTTTTGCCAGGAGGCTTGTGAAGATCCAGTTTCAGCAGGAGGAAATACACCAATCCTATGCAACAGCAACTAGAAGTTTGCCCCTGTCTCTATACTCTTTCCACCCCCATGCACCTGTTCCTTTTGCTGACTTTCTTCTGTAGCCATTCCTTGTAATAAATAGTAACCTTCGAGTGAGTCATAGCGCCTGAGAATGGTCTTGGGCACCCAGACATTATACTTTTTGTTATATACCCAAAATAATTGAAAACAGTGACTCAAATATTTTTACACAGACATGTATTGCAGCATTATTCACTGTAGGCAAAAGGTAGAGACAATGGTAGAATGGATCCACACAGAATGCTATCTACATAAAAAGGAATATTTTTCAGCCATATAAAGAAATAAAGTTCTGATACATGCTGCAACATAGATGAATGTGAGAACATAATGCTAATCCAGACACACACAAAATTCACACTTTGTATCACTCCATTTTCATGAAATATCCACAGTAGGTAAATCATAGAATAGAGCTTACTGAGGGTTAGGGGGAGACAGAAATTGGGGAGTATTGCTTAGTGGGTGCAGAATTTCTGCTTGGGATGATTTTAAAAAGTTTTAGAAATAGTAGTGATGATTGCACAACATTGGGAATGCACATAATTCACTGAATTGTATGTTTTCTTTTTAACAAATGAGGCAATTCATTAACTCTGCGTCATTTGTTCTAATGCTTCTTGTTGGCAGCTGCCATCTGTCCAGCAATTCTGTCCCAATCTCTTAGACCCTGAGGTGTCAGTTTGTGACCCCAACCATTTTCAGCTCTCCTGGGGGTGGAGGACTCTTGAAGCCTGTGTTGAAATGTCTGGGCGTGACACCATTTCTCTGACATCCTGTATAGGTCTTAGTCATGGAACTGGCCCCAGCACTGACCTCTATGTATGTGTATCACAAGTGGAAGCAGCTCCTATCGAAAGCCATTTCTCATTGTAGGGAGCAAACTCTTTATGCTTGGCCAGCATGGCAGTGGCTGCCCATTCAGGGACTTTCAGATTCCTGGACTTTTTGAGCAAGGCTGTAGGAGCTCTGAGAAAATCTTTCTGGTTCTCAGCTTTTACAGTGACTCCAGGCATTGCGGGACCTCTGTGCCACCAGCCAAGGGAAAGGGCTCAATTGTACTCTTAAAAATAGTTTAAGTGGAAATTGTTATGATAACTAAATATCACATATATGTCATTTACATTTATACATATTTAATGGCAGTTAAAAATGGTAAATATAAAATAGTGTGCAGTCAACTTCTCAAAAATGATTATAATCTACAAATTCCTAAGGAGTACTTTACTAAAAAATTGTATACTCTCAAATACTGCTGAAATTTTATCAGTTAAAGTTTCTTAGTGTCTTCACAAGTAAAATAACTAATTCTTAAAATTAGTACACATAGCCAAATTTTTAAATGAAAATCAAGAGATCGCTTTGTCCTTGTCTTTCACCTCTGGAGGATTAGTTATAAACGGTGCCTATAAAAATATTTTGAGATTGCTATCAAAAAATTTGGTAAACGAAACTAGTTCAACATTTAATGGTATAACTTAAAACATACATGCCTTAAGATTATAACATTGGGGTGGTAATGCTTTATTCTATCTTCTAATGCAGTTTACTTGAAATGGGAAACTCATGACATTCAGCAAAAAGAATAATTAGCCTGATCTATGTAAACAAAGACAAACATGCTTGTAAGGCTTTTACCTAAATTTCTCCTGATAAAGTTCCTTTCCAAGAAGACCAATTCACTTATCTTTTCCCTCTGGATCAGAAATACTTTTGTTTTCCCAATAAATACTCCTTTGCTGGTTAAAAATTTCAAGGTGGCATTTAAAGCCATGTGGACAAGCCACTGAGACTCAGACATGTATATTGGATGCATATGGTATTAAGTCTCTGAAATTTTTCTTGCATTTATCAGTCTATCTAATGCTTACCTCAGAAGAAACTTGGTATATGGAATTGTTACATTTGCGATTCTACAATTAATTTAAAATTTCAGTCATACAAAAGCTAAGGCTATAACTGGTATTTCCATTTGAATTTGTACTTTAAATGGTGACTAAATCACTTATAAAACTAAAGTTTTAATAAGTTTAATAATGAAAATCTACAAATATCTAGAATCATTTGAATTAAAATATTGAAATTTTAAGTTTGCTCCTTACTGTAAGGAAACTAAAATTTAATATTGTCTACCTAAAAAAAATTAAAGGATGTGTTTGTGTATGTTTTCTAGTCTAAAGGTGTGATGATAGTATAACAGCTGTTACAGTATTTTACATTACATTTGTAAGGTCGGTGGTGGATAGAATAAGGCAAAGAGACAAAAATAAGAAAGAGGGGAAAGTTAATACCCTGCCAGGCGAAATTCACAGATCCCAAGCAAGGAGTCTGGGAAAGACTATCCTGCATTCAGGCTAGGGGTCTTTTATATGCCCCTTTTCTGCTAGGCCTTAGTGGAAAAATACTAGTGAGTCACGTGTTGCCCTGTGGTCAGGGGGTCTCAAAGGAGACCAGAGAGTCATATGTCCCCTCCATTAGGGGGTCGTTATATGCTCTGGGTTACTATTTCACCTGGGAAGTGGCTACCAGGTGCCAGCTTATCATTGCCATTTCCTGCTGGCTGTCTTCCATATGCCCCTTCCTTGGAACTGCCACCTCGGGGGAAGCCTGGGTGACCTTTCAACATTATTTAAAAACAAAACAAAACAAAACAAAACCAGGATGTAATAACTGTAAATGCAAGTAAATTGAAGGAAGGAATGTTCTGAGACAGATATCTTAGGAAAAGAAATTTTATGTACTTCAGTGACTTGCTACAAGAGAATATTTAAGTTAACTTTAATATCAGTAGTGTACCTATGTACCTCAAACTTTAGTCCTTTTTGCACATAAAAAAATAAGGTATTCTAAAGCTACTTTCGTTAACTTCCCATAACAAATTAAAGACTGTTTAGGTAATCTGAAAATCTTGGTGCTCTTTTACCTTTAGATTACCTGAGAAAATAATCTTATCCCATTAGCATTACTGAGCCTTGCCAAAGAAACAGATTTATGCTTAGAAAGCTTTGTCATGCTGAGTAATTAAGTATTTCATAAAAATCTGCAAATTTGTTAATCCTATGACAATTTCTTTCTAAAATAGTAAGGATTTTGTCTTGTGAGCACCCCTAAAACACCTAACATTGTTTTCACTGTGGAAAACAAATTGTGTCCATAAGGTTATATTGAAACCTCATAGGAAACATTGTCATGGTTGCATATTTTCAACATAAGTATAACTAATGAAAAGTGTTCTAAAAATATGTAAGACTTCTTAAGGTAGTATGTTCTGGTCCACCCCTAACACTGACCCCAGTGGGGTTTACAACTCCAAGACTCTGGTCACAGAAGCAGGGACCTGCCTCCGTCAGGGCATATAGAAGGCAACTGTTGAGTCAGTCATTTATGAAAAAAACCTGTGGGAAGTTACTTAGAAGCTCCAAAAATACTCTATTATTTCAGGCTAGCTTTGCTGTGGGTATCAGAAAAAGTATAATAATCTGGTGCCAGAGACTGGATCAAGGACCTCAAATCCCTTTCCCTACATTTTTTTTCTTGACTTGGCCTTCAAGGCCTACAATGACATGAAGTGTACTAGCCAAATGGGAAAAAGAAAGGGAGAAAGACAAGAGAAGGACCCAGCACATGTCAGCTGCTATTGCCAGCACTCCTGCCACTTCAGACTCACTGGAGACCTCATATGCTCCCGGGCATTCAGGACCTCAAGCTCTTAATGGGCCCCCAGCTTGCCTCTACTGCCACAAGTGTCTAAAGAAGCTGCCCCCAGGATCATGTCCTCAGGGTCATTACGCAGGACACTGGAAGAAGGACTGTCCTACTCTCTGAGAGAGAAATGGTCAGCCCAAACCATAGGCCAAGATGGAAGGACAGACTTGACCATCAGGTGCCTCTACTATGAAGAACCCATGAAAGAGGAGATCTTTTCTGAGGAAGCCCAGAGGTGAGAGAGTCTCCCAGTCTCCCCTATTTACTACTTCTATGAACAAGCCTCAGGTGATCCTAGCAGTGGCAGACAAAAAAAAAAAAAACAAAAAAAAAAAAACACCTTCTTGGTGGATAAGGGACCACTTACTCAGCCTTGCTTCAATTTTTTAGACTGACCTACTGGTCAGCTATCTCCCTCAGTAGTACTCATGGCTAGCCTGAGTCACAACTCTGTACAGCACTGCTCTCTTACTCTAAGCCAAGGCTGGGGGAAGTTTGCATCCTCTTAAATGATACATGTGTTTGGAATTAACATTTCCAGTGAGATAGAAGAAAACCTGGAGCTATTGAAAAAAAATTTCCATATTATAGATGACCTTAAAAGACAGGCAGGACAAGGGCCTAATAGGCTATAGATATTCTAGAGGAATCACCTTCTATCTATGGTTGCACCCCTTTCTTGGTCCCTTACTAAGTTTCTTTATTATTCTCTTGTTCAGGCCCTGCGTTCTCAGTGCCCTTGTCTGAATCATCATCTCTCAAGGAAGCTATCAGACTCTAAATGGTCCTTCTGCTGGAGCCTGGTATGCGGCCTCCACTGCCCTTCTTCTGAGTTCCCTTAGATCTTCACCCAGCAGTGGAGCCCTGACTTATTCCTCAAGTTGCCCATTTTCAGCAGGAAACAGATGAGAGCTACGCCCTTTATGCTAACATCACTTAGGGGCTCTATCCGTAGAGGGGGAACTGAGTCTTAGGGCAAGTTCAAGTTAAGTGGCAGCTTCAGGGACAGTAAAGGCAGGAACTTTGGAGAGTTAAAGAGGCTTCTGAAATAAGGGCAGAGAAATCCAAGAGGGCAAACGAGGGCAGTAAATTTTAAGGTTAATAAGGAGAGTAAATTTTCAGAGAACTTGGATAGGGACTGTGGAACAAAAACTAAGAGCTACAAAGCTGCTCACACTGCCCATGGACATGCAGTCACTGAGAGAGAGCCAGTCACCAAAAGGATCATGAGATTTTAGAATAGAGAAGAGATTTAAATCCCCTAGACAAGGGTCCATGGATGCCTTTTGCCCCTCCTTGGCATCCCTGCCTTGGAGTTTTTGCTTTTGTTCTTTTTCCTCTAAATAAACTTTACTTTCTTGAATGAAGTTTTCTTCCCTCTGCTTAGTTATCTTAACAGTTTTGAATTAATTTCTTTTTATTCATTAATGGGACAAGAATTAGTGGTGGTTCAAGGACAGTGCACACCAGCTTCAGTTATATGGTCAGATCATGCCTCCTTAAGAATCACATGTTCAGAAAATGGTGTCCCAGTGCCCCTTTGGGTGATGGTTTTATTATGTTAATGGTTGTTAAGGGGCCTAATGTTATGTCATTGAGAATACTGTCTCATGCTGCTTTAGGTTTAACCAATTTGGATCTGCTTGAATGAATGCCCGACCCTTACCTAAGTATCTCTAAAGGTGTTTCCTGTTAACATAAGTTTGATTTGTAAGCCTTCTGACTTCTGGGTAGAAAATAAAATGAACTGTAATTATGAATAACTTTATTAAAAAAATAAACAAAAAATAATAACCCAGATATTGCCCTTGGTTTTTGTTTTCTCCTTAGGATTTTGGGAAAAAGAACTCAAACATTCCCAAAGGTAAGCTTGGATGGGTCAAATGTTACAAGTTTGTGTTCTTTCCTAAAAAAAAATTAAATAAGGTTCCAGCACTAGAGCAAAATCAGGGGGAAAAAGGACAATAAAGTTGCTTCAGATGTTGCTGCCAGTCTGTTCCCTCTTCCCCTAACCCCCCAAATTTCCAGGTATTGCTTGACAGCTGTAATGTTAACCCTGTGGGTGTCAAGTTTACCACTTACAATGGGGAGACAGGGCAATATAAAAAAATGACAATGTTTTATGCCTATTGCATCTGGACCTATGATAAAAACTGTGTGAAGTGTTCTATGCTTGTAATTTCATATGCTATATCCTCATTAAGAAAGCTAAACTAATCCAAAAAACAAGTACCCCAAATGCTAAACAACTTTCTTGCTTTATGCGCCTCAAGAGTGCATTGAAATATAAAATATTTGAGTGTTAAAAACAAAAAGTAGGGCCTCCCTGTGAAGCATCTGCGGCACAGCAACAGGAATTCGATCCCTGGCCAGGGAGGGGACCCACATGGCGCAGCAGACCTCTCCTGCCTCCCACTGCTCCCCCCAGCAGTGTACTTCAGTAGATCTGCCTGTTCTGCTCCCCACTCTGTCTCTGGTGAATCCTCTCACCCTCCACATCTCTGGCCTATACGTATGTATAATAAATAAAATGTTTTTTTAAAAAAAAAAACAAAACAAAAAGTAGTTCCATAAGTGATTAATTTTGCTATAGTTTTTTTGCCTAAGGAAGCCTCTGAGAAATGGGAGCCAGCATGAAAAGAGGTAATCTCTAAGCAGAAGCCCACATTTGGAATCTTAAAAAGCATTTAGCTACTAGTGAATTCTTGTAAAATCAGACATCTAATAACGGGAGGCTGATCAGAAAACTGGCCTCTGCCCATTTTTGAATGTGTAAATTTAGATTCTAAGAATAATGTGACTAACAGTGTCTTGGCAGCTTTACTTGTCTCTGGATTTAGAACACTTTGCTGCCTGTGCAGGTTTTTTGTTTTGCTACAGTAGAAGGAAAGCTGGTATTTTTTCCTGGACTCCTAATTGCCTGGAAATGACTCTAAAATGAAACCTGACACTATCGGCTCTGAGCTCTTTCAGCCTCAGCACAAGCTGTGCTGGAACTGAAGCTGACCTAAGTTAGGCTCTGACATAAATGCAGATTCAGTATAGCCCTGGGTGGAGCCAGACTCTGAAAGTCATGGCTGTTGTCTGGACTGCTTGGGTCACCTGAAACCCCCAGAGAAGAGCTTGTTCTCTAGTGGAACCAGCTGAAATCTGGCTGCTCCTCAGTTCTGTATTTCTGGGGTGGAAACTCTACATTCTTAACTTTTGATTTCTGCCACAAACTAAAAAGTTCAGGGAAGACAAATTACAGGGGTTGTGAACTGTCCTTCCACTCTTGGCTGAGCGGACTCTTGATCTTTTGTCCCGGGACTGGCTGAGTGGATCCTTGACCCACTTCCTGGCTGTGTGTTTCAGGGCTGCTGCTGTTGCTGATAGCATTGAACTTTAGGAGTAGTTGCAGGTTGCAACAAAACAGTGCAACTATAAACTGACCCAGCTTTTCTGTCTTTCTTCTGGTAGAAGCAAGCTTGTCATTAAGTTAGAAATCCCCAAAAAGGAGTCATCTTTTCTAGGTGTTCACCACTAGCAATGACGTTAGGCAGTGAGAGGAGGGAGGGTGATGCCTAAAGAAAATTAAAGACTGGATGGGACCCTACGAAACATTTTCCAGAGGCAATAAAGGTAGGGGAGAGCCAAGAAAAATGGGGGGAGGATGTGAGGGGGGAAGAAAGGCAGTTCCCCACCCCAACCAAAAAGACTCAAAGAGAGCCAGACATAGAAAGAGGGGAAGGCAGATCCCTGCCAAACCTGCTGCTTCATCTGATAAAAATACACCCCAGGAGCACAGTAGTAAGGAAGTTAACATAGAACCTTGCCTGGACTGACAAACCCACCTCAGGAGGAAGGGACAGAGTGAGCAGCTTCCTGAGCCCCATTTCAACCAGGTATCCCTCTGCCTCTCCTGGCAGATGTTCTTTCTTGGACTCTGCCCACCCAGACTTTGTCCCTGGTGTAATTTTACTCTGTCTGTAATAAATTTTGCTTTATTTTGCCTAGATGTGACTTTGAATTCTTTCACAGCTATAGTCAAGGACAGAGGAACCTCCAAATCCACAAACATCTAGAACCCTAAAACCCAGAAACAATAGGAAGTTTTGAAAATCCATTTCGAACATTTTAAAAATTCATCATTTTTTTCTGACTGATTGCTAAAAATCTAGTTTTATTGCGAAAATACTTTTGTTCCTCTTGCATGCAACTCTTTCTGATGAAATATCTTGATGAGAGTAGGGGATAAGTGAAAAATGCAAAGTTATGATTGCTAAAAAGAGCACAGTGATTTTGCAACAATAGGAGGATAAACAAAACCTGGACAGTATCTGGAAAGTACGGGTTCTGATGGGGGTGGAACATTCAGAATTTTTGCTTTTCAAAATTGTTTCTGGAAGCTTTCCCTTCTTCCAAAAAGAAAGCTCTCCCGCTACCTATTCTAGCTGCTGAGGATAGAAGGCATTCGGAATAACCACAGAAACTATATCACACTGGATAGCGAAGGCTGGTGGCCTCAGTTCCTGCACTTTTCATGGAAAACACACCTGTGAGGTTGTGATAGTCAAAATGAACTGCCTACCATCTTGCAGTCTGTCAACCCAAACTTTCCTACTAAACTGGAAATTCTATGGCAGGAGGCTGCGCTGAGGTTGCGAATGAGGAGATCTGTTAACCTGCGGAGTGCAATGTGCTTAGGGTGCACCATCTTTTTTCTGTTCTCTGACTGTCGTCACACTGTCAGCTGGAGAACTTTCAGGTACACTTCAATTACTGGGAAGAGTTATTTTGTGCCAGACTTGATACCTCATGTGACATAAAAGAGATTCATATAACAACAAAAGGAAGACCCATCTGGTTTTCTAAGATATAACTTTATCATTAATGGGGTTTGTTTTAAGCACAAAGGGAGCATAACTGATATCAATAATACAGGTTGTTCTCACCCTGCTCCATGGGGTCCTACTGATCTTTTTTTAATATATACATATATAGTTTGGCCAAGGGCCAAGGGGAAGGGCTATGCCAAAAAGAGTTAATATATCAGCCTGACATCATCCTTAGACAGAGAGCTGGTGTCAGAGAACTTGGATTTTGCACCAGATATCCCAACTGTAATTGATAAAGGTGGTTTACTGTGTTAAACTGTTTGTACAAACAGTGTGGTTTGTTTTCCTTCTGGAAGTCTGGAATATGGATATGTGGTAAGCAGATCATGCCTATGTGACCAGAACCTAACGTTGGGTACTGAGTTTCTAGTGAGGCACCTGGTGGGCAAGATGTTATTCAAAGCAAGCTGCCCCCAAATGTGCCATCTTGGTGTCTTGATTATTTTGAACTAAAGTTACATTATTTTGAACTAAAGAAACAACCAGTGCAAAAAAAACCAAAAAAACCCCACTGTAAAATCCTTTGTTATTGAATGCAGAATGCAAGAGATGAATCCCTCATGTAAAATTTAACTTTTCTGTAATTGTAGGTTAAGAAACATCCTTATCATCATAGATAAGGAATTGGACATGAAAGGGATTTATAAATGAATGTTATTTCTTCATTAATTTCCAGATTTTCAACTTTGTTTTTTAAAAGTAAAAGCTAAATAAAGCTCTGGTCACTCATCTAGGTCTCATATTAATGCACTTCCATGTGCAAAAAATATTTTTTTCCTACTCTAAATCTGTCTTGTGTAAATTTGACTGCTAGACCTGCCAGAAGATCTGAGAAAGGAAGGGGACATTTTTCATCTCTGACACAAAACTGCAAACACTGTCACACATCAGGGCAGGAGGAATCAAATTTTGTACAAGTTCACCTTGAACTCCTGGAAATGCGTGGCTGGATTTCTCTGGATGCCCTTTTCCTTGCTGATTTTTCTCTGTAATTGTGGATATAACGACTTCTGGAGTGTAGGAGTCTTTCAGGTGAGTAATTGAGTCCGAGGGTGATCTGGGGACTCTGACATGGAGCCCTTGCTCTAAACTAGAACAGCCTTTTACTGTCTTTCCCAAGAGACATAATAAATTATGTGACATTTATATAATATTTCATAAATATTTCAATAGTAACTCCCTATAATGATCTTATAAATTCCAGGAGAGAATATCCCTATGTCCCCAAATCAACACGACTCAGCAGAGTCACATTCCCTGTTGGTGCTAGGGGATAATCTTTCCTTGACTCTTCTAGCTTCTGGCCTTTATGTGCATTTCTCATTTTATATCAGGCTAGTCATGTGACTGTCTTATTCCTGTTGTGTTACTTATTGTCTTCCTTCTGTATGTGCCTGTTTCCATGTCAAAATTTTACCTCCTTATAAGGACATCAGTTAAATTGGATCAGTGGTTATACTGGATCAGCCTAATACCTCATTTTAACTTGATTGCCTCTGTGAAGACCCTATTTTCACATACAGTTACACTTGGAGTTAAGACTTCAATATATTTTTTGGGGGGAGGGCACATTTCAATTCATTAGAAGCTCCCAAGCCTATTCCTATCAGAAACCCACAGATAAAATCCTCATTTATCTGGTTTTTTTCTGAAATGACTTCTGTAATTGCTAGAGCCAGTATTCCAGAGACAACATTCTCTTTTCAGAGTTAAGTATGTTCTAGGTGATTTAGGCAGTAATGTAATTGTTTTGTGGCCTGGGAGCTTCCCATTCACATAACCTACCTTATGAGCAATGACCAAAAAATATCTCAATTTCATTTGGAGTAGGAAATTCAAGTTCTGTTTATTATATTTTGACTTTTGGGGTATGGGGTTAAAGTTTGAGAAAGTAGACTGCAGGAAAAACACTCAGAGTCTGTGAAGGTTAATGGGAACTTTGTCCTTAATGTCAACTGTGAGATATTTACCATCTAGATTACCCTGAAAATGTGGAATGACTGTCTTGGAAGGTACATAGAAAATAATAAACTATTTCAAGGCAAGATGAAAAGTAAACTGAAAAACATAAGTAATTATGGATACATACTCTGGAGAGACATGAGGTTAAGTAAGTATATTTTGGCAACTAAAATATGGTGTTGGATCTGCACTGAACTTGACAAAATGTAAAGTAATATCCTATGAGGTTTCAGTTTCAAGGAGCAAAATTAGAGATTCCCACAGCTCATGGAAAGTTGTTTAAATCTTTTCCCTATCTACTTTCTTTTCTCAGTTCCTGTGCCATACCACAATTTCTACATCGTCCACTAAACACTAGAAACTTCTATTTTCTGAGTACTCTAAATTTTCCCCTCCTGTCTTCTCAATGGGGAATACACCTCTTATTGCTTCCTACTGTTCACTACTTTAAAAAAATCAATCATAACACATTCTAGAACAAGATAAGTGTTAAAAACAGAACTAAGATGTGCTTATAGAATATGAATAAAGCAATTATTAAATCCAATAGTGAGGAATTAATTGTTACTCAACTAGATATTGTGTATTACAAGTCTGCATAGCTGAGCAGGATCACAGAGGTCACACTCCAGTTGAAGGAACATAATAAGCAGAGAGGTGGTAGTCAAACTTATTGAACATTTTCTATATGCTGGGAATTGGTCTAGAGAATTTGCTACTTGCCAACTCATTGAATGTGTCAACAACTATGCAGAATAGTTATCATCAACAGATGATGATAAACCCAATAGTTTCACAAAAGCACAATTCATAATATAATTGTAATTTCAGCCAAACTTTTCTGCCTCCAAATTCCATATTTTTTCCTGCATTTTATTGGTGTGAAATTAGGTTCTTGATGAGAAGCAATGCTTTGTGGCCTATCATAATGATGGATATGGTATTCTATAAAAGGTGTTGTATGCAGACAAACCTGTATCTAAAGTAGCTATCGCATGGTAAGCATCTCTTCCTTGATGGAAACAATCCAATGTTGCCGCCTCTCAGAGTGACCACATTGGGAGTGGAGCAGGGCAAAGGAGATTACTCAAAGTTCAAATGGATAGGAGCAATGAGAAGCCTAGAGGGACTATATTGGGAAGTAATGTGCAGCTCCAATCCAAAATGTATTTATTAGAATCAAATACAAAAGTGGGACATGTCTGTAGAAAGTGTACATGCATGTGGGAAGTACTTATTGAGGGTGTAAACTAAGGTACAGTGACCAGGGGCTATTGCCTGGAGGGGCACCATTATTTCTGTTAGTCAAAGCATACTATCTCTAAATTCCTATTCTTATCCAACTTTCTGCTGGTCTTTACCAGTAAGGTATGTTCGCTAATCTTGCTAAGCTGGCCATAATATCTGCTTGCTGTTTGCAGCAGACATTGATTTCTCAGTATGTTTCTCATACCAGGACTTTTGTCCTTGGTGAGAGGCTTTCTGCCTGATTGTACATTTAGCTGACCAGCAAGAATGCTGGGCACTGAAACAACATCCCTGAGAATGTGGAAGGATGGGGATTCCACGCAATGTAATCGACCTGCCAACATATAATTGTCTGATCGCCACAGGAAATGGTGCCATTGGGCGATCTGATGTTGCTGGTAGATTGAGCACTCAGCACTGGCTGTTCCCAGGGTGTGACCTGGTGAGAGGAAATTCACATTGCTCAGCGAAGCGGATAACCTCCTTCCTTGCCACCACGACCATATTTTCCTAAGTCCATTGGGCAATGATAAGGGTGACTGGAAAAAGAGGTTGACTGGCATCACAGAGTAGAACTTTTGATTCACTTGATTGTTAAAACCTTTTGAAGATGATGCCTGTGGTGAGCACTCATATGGAACTCATATATCTTCATGTACCCCCACCCCATTTCTTCTGTTCTGGAATCTTCTTGTCAGATTTTCCAATCATGTTCCTCCCAAGTCCCTGACCCAGTTCATAGGAAGCTCAGGTCTCATAGTAACTGGTGGCTCCTGGTTAAATGTTCAATCTTTATTAAAGCCCAGTAGTAAAAACGAAAATAAAAAACAACAATAAAAAAACCTGTATCTTGAAAAGAGAACAGCTATCCAGAGTGGATGGTAGGGGTTTGCTCAGAAATCCTAAGAATCTGTAGTGTACTCATCTATAGAGACCTTCCAAAGGCTTTTGTGGTACGTCAGCCTTTTGCAAAGGACTTGGCTTACTTATAGCACTAACTACCACAAGCGCTGTGAATATGGTTTCAGTTTCTATTGTGTGTTTTTGTAACTTTTTTACTGCAGAGATTTGTGACTTATTCTTGGTCCTTAGATTAGAAAGACTGGTTTAGATCTTATAGAGAGTTTGTGTGTATGTGTCTATGTGCATTTACCCATGAGGGTAAAATGAAAAGGAAAGGAACTGTCTATACTCTGTATATCTGTACATCTATACTCATTTGTGTCTAATTATTTTGGCCTCTAGAGGATATAAAAATTGGCTTAGTGGTGACTATATAGATATTTTGAGCTTAGAAATATAAAGGTAATGGACGAGTGCTCCCAGGAATCATGGTCTAGGATAACCATGCTCTGGTAACCACCAGAATAAGGGAGAGAAAGATTTCAAAACATGGACTACTGATAAAAGCTCACATCATACACACACACACACACACACACATGACCCCACCCCAAGCAAACTTTCAGCCAAATGTGCAACATCCAAAGTGAAGCAGTGAAGGAAGGCACAAGAGCAGAGCTACCAGTAAAAGGAATCCAAGTCACCTTCTGGCAGGAAACACAAGCAAGAGGTTATGCAGGGTCCAAAGAGCTGGGAAAGAAAGAAAGTACATAAGTTTGAAATTATAACACCTGGTGGAGCTGAATTCACCAGAAGGTCATGGTGGTGGTTCTGCCATAGTCTCTAAAAGATATAGAATCATGCTACCTGTCAATGCAATAAAGCAGGGGTTTGGGGGAAGAAGTGGGCATGCAGATGTTCAGTGTTTTAAGTACAAAATAGCCACTCAGGTCTGCCTTTTGTTCCCAGTAGTCATCCATCCAGGAAGTCAGGTTTATGGCATGGGAGTTGTAATGGTCAACACTTGCAATCTCAGCTGTGTGTAGACAGTCGTGGAGTCTGAAAGGACATCACTCACTGCCTCAGAGCTTACTTCTCATTGTTCTTGAAATAATTTCCTCTCTTTTTATTTTTTTTCAATATTTCTATGGTGATGAATGCCAAATGTTTGGCTGTTGGGGTTGCAAGTTGAGAAGACAGTTATTTCATGTATTCAAAAGAAATAGCAATAAGTCATGAGACATTTGGGCTAGTTGGGCAAAATTCTTCGTTTCTGGTAAAAACCTAATGTTGCCCCTACAACAGGGAAGCCCTCTTTCTGCCCAACTGTGACTATGCAGGTGCTTCTCTCCACCACCTCTCTTCTCTGCAGGGCAGCAGCCTTCCTGCCTGCCCATGACCGACACCATGCTCCGGCTTCTCTTCACTGACCACCCTCAGTGAAGACTGCTCTCCTTAAGGTCACACATCTGCAACCATGCAGGCTTCTCTCAGCAAACCTGTCCCTTTTGGGACAGATCTTCCTTTCTGCTTGTGTCTATGCAAGTGTCCTTTACTTTTCTGTTCCTTTCCCAAATAAACCTGCTCTTAAAAATATCTATGTCTCTGCCTCTTGGAGAAACTCACCTGGGAACTCGCCGCGTGCTGCTGAACTGGGGGCTCTGGTGAAACCTTTCCCAGAGTGAACCCAAGAACCCCACACTCCAAAATGACATCAATATCAGTGGCAATGACATTGACAGCATACATCTTTACCTGTAATATGGGAAGGACTCAATTGCTTTTCTGGTCCTTTGTTGCCAAGGAACCCAACTAACATCACAAAGAAAGCTTAACTGAATAGCGTTAAAGAAAACATATCCTGAACCCTTTAAATATGCCAATGTTGTAAACTAAAAGAAAGTCTGAAAATTATTTAGTGGAATCTAGACCTATTATTCCATAACTATGGAATATAATGTATACACTAAGATTTATGAAACTTTTTTTTTGCTGTGAAAATGATATTGAAAAAATTGGTAAAATGTAAAGTCTATAGATTATATAATGCTATTTTACTAGTGTTAATTTCTTGAATTTGATAAATGTACTGAAATTATTTTTAAAAATTACTTGTCTTGGGCCCCCCTGGTGGCGCAGTGGTTAAGCAGCGCACTGTGAAGCAAACTGCAGCCACTGCAGCACGAGTTCGATCCCTGCTGCCAGCCAGGGAGGGGGCCCACATGGCACAGCAGACCTCTCCTGCTGTGCCCACTGCTCCCCTCAGCAGTGTACTTCCTCCGTTGGTCTGCCTGTTCTGCTCCCTGCTCTCTGTGGTGAATCCTCTCACCCCCCTCCCCACACCTCTGGCCTGTACCCCAGCTCTTCTATGCATAAATAAATAAATCTTTAAAAAAAAATTACTTGTCTTTAGGATACATTACAGAAGTATTTAATGAGCCTCATGACTGTACTTTCTCTTCAACATTTAAGGAAAATTTATAAATTCCATCCATCTATCCATATGTGAATATGGAGACTAAAACAAATGTTTTATTTTGTAGTAAAATGTTAGTATTTTGAGGAATCAGGGTAAGAATCATATTTTGTTTAATAATTATTCATTTAATAATTAAGTGAATGAAGAAACAATTAAAAAAAAATCTGACACCATGAGGAAAAGAAATTTAAGACTCAGACTTACCAAAAGGAGAAGAGAGAGAGAAGGAAACTAAGAACCTATTGATATTTAGGGGAAAATTTAGAGAACATGCTAAAACTGAAGAAACAAGTGAACATAATAATGCAAAAGCAAGAATACTTAGCTACCTAGATTAAAGGCAAACTACTGCAAGATTCACAGCGGCAAACTTCCCAAGAGGTCAAGACAAGGGAAAAACAATGAAGTGGAAAATGTGGAAGAATCAGATAACATCTAAAGGGACACCAATTAGACTAACATTGGTTCCCTGAAAAAATACTTTGGCAAGAGGATGATGGAAAGACATACTCAAGATATTCCAAGAAAAAAAGTCAGTCAAGAGTACTCTATCCTGCAGGGCTCTTCTTTCTGTATGAGAGATAAGATCTTTTCAGACAAAGAAACACTTAGGGAGCTTACATCCACTAAAACTCCCCTCCTCCCCCACAACCTCCCACCGAGTCAAGAAATACTGTAAGAAGCTTTAGGATCTGAACAAAAGAGAGGCACAAACACAAAGAGCTGAATAAGGAATTAAATAGAATCACAAAGCTAGGAACAAAATGGCAATGATGGACATTTACATATCAATAATCACTCTAAATGTTAATGGGCCAAACTCATCATTGAAAAGACATATATTGGGCCTCCCTGGTGGCGCAGTGGGTTGAGCGACGCACTGTGAAGCAAACCGCAACCACTGCAGCACGAGTTCGATCCCTGCTGCCGGCCAGGGAGGGACCCACATGGTGCAGCAGACATCTCCTGCTGTGCCCGCTGCTCCCCTCAGCAGTGTACTTCCGTTGATCTGCCTGTTCTGTTCCCCGCTTTCTGTGGTGGATCCTCTCACCCCCCCCCACCTCTGGCCTGTACCCCAGTGCTAGTATGCATAAATAAATAAATCTTTAAAAAAAAAAAAAAGAAAAGACATATATTATGTAGTTGAAATAAGAAACAGAGTCCAGTGTTCTGCTGCTTCCAGGAAACACACCTAATTACTAAGGTTAAATATAGACTGAAAGTAAAGGGGTGGGAAACAATCTTGCAAGCAAATAGCACCCAGAGGAAAGGAGGAAGTCATATATGTCAGATAAAATTGATCTCCATCTTAAAAAAGTAACAAGTAAAACCCTGAGCCCTGCTGGGAAGGGAGCTATATTGACCAGAGACCTCCAACCTTGCACAAGACTCCACCGGTATCTCTGCCAAGACAGAGGATCTTGCAACTTCCAGTGGGGTTCCATGGGCCTCACCTAGACTGGTGAGTCCCCAACCTCAGGTGGGGAGGGAGCCAGAGTAGCCAGAGACCTCTGACATTGTGCAGCACCCTGCTGGCTCCCACCAAGACCAGCAGAGTTCTCACAACTCCTGAGACACTGCCAGTGCCCACATGAACTGGACCGAGGCAGTCCCTTCTCAGACAGGCAGAAGACTCTAGGTCTTCTACAGGACCAGCACACACCCAGATCTGCTCAGGCCTTGTGACTTCTTATTAGATACCACCAGCACCTGCACAGACTGGTGAGACCCTAGGCCCACCTCTGGAAATGAGCCAGAAGGACTGGAGATCTCATGACCTCCTGCTAGTGGTTTCACCAGATCTATGAGAAGCCCAATCAGTGAGGGAGGAGGAAATGCACCCAGAGGAAAACCCAAATACAGCAGATGGGTTCCAAATCTAATAATGGGCAGAAGGGAAAAAGCCAAGAAATAGTAGCTTGAGTCCCCAAGTGAACAGTAAAACACAGAGAGAGGATAAATCCCCAGAACCCCAAGCTTCCTAGACATGGAAGCTATGTTCTCTCTGTCAGATACAAAATGAAGAATTGCAATGACAAAGAAACTCGAAGAAATGCAAGAAAAATTAGAAAAACAAATGAATGCAATCATGAAATCAGTGAATTGAAGATCAAAAATGAAGCTCCAAATACAGTAAAAACTGAGTTTCAGGATTTCAAAAGAGAAATATAGGACATGAAAAACTCAGGAGAAAGTTGTGGAAGTATGAGTAGAAAAATGACTTAATGTAATTGAAGATGCAGAAGTACAAAGCACCTGGTCAGAGAAAGAAAGAAAGAAAAATTTAAAAAGGAAGAAACACACCAAGAACTATTTGCCTCCTTTGGCACTCAGAGGAAAGTAGGATTGTTCATATTTATGTCAGACAAAATAGAACTCCAGCTGAGGAAAGGCAATGTAAGAATAGTAGTAATACCAGAGGGAGGAGAGAAAGTGAAAGGAAAAGAAAACGTATTTAGAGAAATAATGAAGGAAAACTTTCCAACCGGAAAAAGGGAAAATGTACAAATATGGGAAGCTAAGAGCCCCAGCATACCTAGAGAAAATGAGACATATGATAGTGAGACATATGAGACATATGATATATGAGAGAGACATATGATAGAGACATATGATAGTGAAAGACATATGTCTTTCTTTCTCTTTTATATTGAACTATTTCTGTCACAGCCTCAGTATTACAAACACACAGTGTGGCTAGGGCACACATATGAGCACTATCCCTATAACATGTCATTCTTCTGGGAAGCACTTGCCTCAGTGCACCCACTCATTCAAGAAGAGCATTTTCTGGTTATCAGTAGTTCCAGTACTGGCCAAGGGTATGCTGGATGGGGTGCAGATATACGACTCTTGCTGAATCTTACTGGAAGTATGTGGGATACAGAGGAATATATCAGGAGACTCACTCCACTTATTTCCCCTTTCCCAAATTCACTGTTCTCCACCTTATTGCCCTAATTATCTCAGCACTAACCCCTTGCATGTTCATAACTTAAATAGATTATATTCTTCTCCTACATGTGCAGATTTTTACCCAGACTATCTCAGAGAGGGAGAGACTATGTCAAATACTTATGTGCCCCCTAGTTCTCTGGGAATACAATCTTCAGAAGAAGGCATAGCCAGAGGGACCACTACTGCTGCTTCATTAGAAAATATGGGATATTTTTTTCTTTGTGATTGAAAGTTGTATATCATCCTCCCTCAACATTGGATAGACCACTGCACCTTTGTAACCTTGTGCCTGATGTAACTTTTCTCAACTCATCTCAAATATCCTCTTTGGGAAAAATCTCCAGTTTAGGCTCTTTTCTTGAACAATCCTTGTCTTCTAGTTATCAGAGTGATATCAGAATGGCCTCCTTTGGAGATCTAACTATGACCAGGGAGAGTCTGGGTACAACAACCCTATTTTAGAATATCTTGGCCTTGGATATGCTATTGCCCATGGAATTCCTTTTAGGAATTCCTCTTCTGGAAAAATTAATGTTAAATCTGACCATTATAGTACAGCAAGGGTGGACAGCCACAGTACATACTATAGAGGCTCAAGAACGCTCTCTAAATTCCCTGGCCTTAGTAGGTATACAAAACCACAAAGCTCTAATTTGTCCCTTCTTAAAAGACAGGCAGGACAAAGGCCTACCTGGATACAGTCTTTGCCTCTATAGGAAATCAGTTGTCCTAGTCAGTCCACTTTCTCTTTCTTACTCATTTTCTTTATTATTCTCTTATTTGGGCCCTGCATCTTCAACACCCTCATCAGAATCATCTCCTCTTGTCTGGAAAACATTGGTCTCCAAAGGGACCTTCAGCTGGAGCCCAATATGAAACCTCCACTGTCTTTCTGTGGTCCTTTAGATTATTGCCCTGCATTGGATCCCTGACTGCTTCCCCAAGCTACCCATTTGCATCAGGAAGAAGGTACTGATGAGAGCGGTGCCCTTTGTCCAAACAGCAGGTAGGGGCTCCATTCAAAGAGGGGAGAAATGAGTCCTAGGACAAGTAAGGGTTAAATTTCAGACAGCGTTAAAAGTCTTCTGAAATAAGGACAGTAAATTCTAAGAGGTACTAACCAAAACACTTCAGAGATGAGGTCAGAAATCCAGGAGGATTAATGGCGACAATAAATTTTAAGGCTAATGGAGACAGTAAATTTTAAGAGATCTTGGACAAGGGAGCTAAAAAGGAGAAACTCTAATATAAGAGCTGGGAAAATGGGCACAACTCCTTGGAAGAGTACAGTCACTGGGAGAAAGAGCCAATCACAAAGCAGGATGATGGGATTTTAGAATGGAGAAATAAAGTTTAAATACCCCTAGACAGGGCCCATAATGACTTCTTTGCCTCTCCCAGGTACAGCAAGTCCTTGCTTTCTTCCTTTAAATTAAACAAAATTGCAAATGAATATTTAACAATGGTCAAGATTGATAAACATTTAGGGTTTTTTACTTGAGGAAATGAAAGAGAAGGCATAACATTTATAGCTTTCTCTTCAATGGGGAACTATTAATTAGAAAATATTAATTAGAAAATACAACTGTTAAAATATCCATTAACTGGGGCCTCCCCTGGTGGCGCAGTGGGTTAAGCAACGCACTATGAAGCAAACCACAGCCACTGCAGCACGAGTTCGATCCCTGCTGCCGGCCAGGGAGGG
>JAGFMF010012271.1:10725384-10740312 GCA_019455555.1 Galemys pyrenaicus
TCTGCTCCCTGCTCTCTGTGGTGAATCCTCTCACCCCCCAAACCTCTGGCCTGTACCCCAGTGCTTGTATGCATAAATAAATAAATCTTTTTAAAAAAATAGCAATTACCCCACAACTCTTAGGAAAAAATTTGCATTTTTCTCCTCCAGCTCCTTGAAACTGTAAATCGAATCAATCTGTGAAGTGTGAAAACCCCAAGAGATAACCCAAACACTGTCCACATAGACTGAAGGTAAATTCAAAATGTGAGGACAGATGTTTTTTAAATTTCAGGTTGGTATTAATAAAAGGTTTTGTTCAATCATAATGGATACCTGATTTTATGGTAAGTGTTTCATAATAAAGCTATGGGGTTTCTGTTTGAATTAGCCTCTTTGTTTTTTTATTTTTTAAACTTATTGATTTATGCATACAAGAGCTGGGGTACAGGCCAGAGTCGTGGGTGGTGAGAGGATTCACCAGAGACAGAGTGGGGAGCAGAACAGGCAGACTGACTGAAATACACTGCTGAGGGGAGCAGCGGGCATGGCAGAAGTCTGCTGTACCATGTGGGTCACCTCCCCAGCCAGCAGCAGGGATCAAACTCATGCTACAGTGGCTGAAATTTGCTTCATAGTGCTTTATAATGCATTGCTTAACCCACTGTGCCACAAGGAAGGTCCCTGAATCAACCTGTGTTTGTACCTATAGAAAGCGGCAGGAGGAACCTTTGAAAGGAATTTTGTGTGTGGTCTAGCTAGCTAAGATTGATATGACTGTATTTAATTTGATTTTCTTTCTGTCAAAAGGACAATGTTTTCTTAGATTATTGATCTTCTCTAAATAAGAAATTATAAACAAAAGCTCCTTTACCTTTAATGTAAATTGCCTAGAAAATAATCATATGCTTTGTCTTTAAGAGACCTTTTATTATGGACACTTAAAATTTAAATTAAAAGCAGACAATTTTGTTATCTACAGTTATTCTTTTACTTTACAAAAGTGTTCCTGCAAAAGTCTTTTGTCTTCAATATTTACAGAAAGATTGAAAAATACAAGTTTCTGAGACAGGATCAATTTGCCTCCATGTGGGAGGGGCAATAATGGCTCTTTTAAGGGTTTCCCCAAGGCTACCTACAGGTCTCCAAATCTTCCTTGAAATAATACCTGTCCCTATTTCTCTTCTCCAAAGAAGAAAACTACACCTACACACATTACATTAATAATATATTGTTAACATGTGAAGATGTGCCTTTGTTGAAAGATACTCTGTAGACTTTGCCAGAACAAACGGAAAATTCAAGACCCAAGATCCCAAAAAGTTTGGGGGAAGTATTTGCTGTCCCAGAAGCAAGAAGTTCTTCTTGGTAGCCAGCTTCAATATTCATTCTTTGTCTCGAATGCTTGGAAGTTTCACAACTATGTCTTGTGGTAGGTCTCATTTCGTTTAGGTAACCAGATGTTCTTTTAACTCCAGGCATTTTGATATGTTATCCCTTCTTCACATTTGGGAAGTTCTCCTTTATGATTTCTTTGAAAAACTTCTCTGTTTTCTTATCTCTCTCTTTCTCTCCTAGAATACCCATTAGTTTATATTGCTCTTCTCTCAAAGTTGTCTTATTCTTAAAGTTTCTATTTATTTTTACCCTTCATATTTCTCTTTCTTTTTCCACCTGGACTTATTACTCATTATCATCTTTGAGGTACTGATTCTATCTTTTATTTGGTTTCTTCTACCTCCAAAGCTTTCTCCAGAAATTTTTGTCTCCTCTATCAATCTCTTTACATAATGCATCTTCATTATTTTCTTACTTAAAGCTTCAATTTTTATCTTCTGTTCATTAATTTTCTTTTTTAGGACATTCATTTTTTTTTCTGAGTTTTCTTATATATATTTGATCTGCTTTTCTGTGTTTTCTTACATTTTTTAAAATTCTTTTATCATGGCAATTTTGAACTCTGCATTGATAGAAAGAAAAGATCTTTCACATTTTTGTGGTTGGATTCTGGAGATTTGTTCCCTCTCTGTGGTGAAATATTCCCTTGATGGTCATGTCTGCCTATTTTGCTATTTTAAGTCCACAGAAATTCTCCTTCACCAGAGGATGGTGCTGTGGGATCTCTCTGTCTCTCTTTTTTCCTGGCTTGACATTTCAGTAAGTTATATGACACTGTAGATCAGAGACAGCTTATCTGTGGCTATTGAGTCAAAGGGTAGGAAGGGTCCTAGATGGGTTAAGTCACTGTTAAAAGTAGTGTACCAGAGTAGTTCATATCTGTGGTACTTCTGATAGCCCTCCTTTCTCGGCTTCCAGACCAAATGTCCATAGTCTATAGTTGGTGCTTTCTTTCTTTTTTTTTTTTTTTTAAGATTTATTTATTTATGCATACAAGCACTGGGGTACAGGCCAGAGGTTTGGGGGGTGAGAGGATTCACCACAGAGAGCAGGGAGCAGAACAGGCAGATCAATGGAAGTACACTGCTGAGGGGAGCAGCGGGCACAGCAGGAGAGGTCTGCCACGCCATGTGGGTCCCCACCCTGGCCGGCAGCAGGGATCGAACTAGTGCTGCAGTGGCTGCGGTTTGCTTCATAGTGCGGTTCTTAACCCACTGCGCCACCAGGGAGGCCCTATAGTTGGTGCTTTCATCTGAACTTCAAATCATCTGTCCCATGGGGGGTGGGGTAGATTGTAACTTAGTTAGGGAAGTGTCCTCTTTACTTAGGACACTGCCACCTGGTTCACTCAGCACCTTAACAAGTATCTCCCCTCGGTTAAGGTTACACTTACCAGTCAGTTTCCCCCTTCCCAGAGCCACCAATCAAACACAGGAGCACACCCCACCATCTCCTGCTCCTGCTGCAGTCTCTAGATGCCTCTCTCCACCTACCCTTTGCTGGATAGAACTGAAATTCCTCAGTGTTACCTTTTCACAGTTGGTGCTGTCTGTGATGGCTTGGAGTTGCTCTAGATTTCCACACACCTCCTCCCACCCCCGCCACCCTGAGTCACAGGATCCTCTGTCTCCAGAAACACTGTGAACTACCATAGACCATCCTCTTAGGCAGGGAACCACCTCTGCCAATGTCATTTTCCCTCTTCTGAATTCTACCACATCTTATTCCACTCATCTGTTGTTGGTCAGTGAGGTTGTTTCCATAGTTTGACTATTGTAAATAGTGCTGCAGTGAACATAGGAGTGCAGTTATCCTTTTGAATTGGTGTTTTTGCATCTTTTGGATAGATACCTAACAGTGGGGTTGCTGGATCATACAATAGATCAATTTAAAAATTTTTGAGAAACTTGCATAATGTTTTCCATAGATGCTGTCTAGTCTATCTCTTAAGCAACAATGTGCAAGTATTTCCTTTTTATATACTCTTGCCAACACTTACTGCTGATTTTTTTGATATGCATCGTTTTCACAGGATTGAGGTGGTATTTCATTATGGTTTTGATTTTCATTTCTCTGATGAATGAGGATGAGCATTTTTTCAGGTGCTCTCATTTCTAACACAGTTCTACACTTTGCAGCCCGAAGACTTCTCTTTCAGATTAATTCTGGCAGGAGTAGGGAAACAAAAGCAATACAGAAGCTCTAACTCAGTGCTGTTTTCATCAATGCCACTTTTCCAACATTTCCATTTAGTCATAATTTCAAGGGTAAACTTATTCAGTAAGTTTTTAAAAAATACATGATCATGAGTAATTTTAAGGGAATAGTAGCTTTAAACTGTGTTAGAAACCAAAAAACATCTGATAAGGGATATGCAAAAATTTTCCCTCAAAAAAAAATTTCTAACATTCTCTACAACCACTGGAGGTTTTTCAGGGAATCATTTATCTCTAAAAAGCAAGATAAAGCTAAAGGACAGAAATACATTCCTGAACAACCAGGGTCATCCATTCCTCTGAAGCATTGTTCCCCTCAGACCACAGATTTGTTCTTGATGCACCTGAGGTATCTTTGTATGAAGTCTTGATGTGATAAATATAACCTGAAGGAAAAATGATCAGGTATGGATGGCAAAATGTAGACGTTAGTGGAAACTGTTCTGAGGGTGACAAAGTTAAGATTCAATAATAAAACATTTTTATTATATATCAAGGAGTACAGAAGCATAGGATTCTTATGTCAGGAGAGAAGATTCTGTAAGTAAGGATTATAGTGGAAATTAACGATAAATCATGATAAATGTTATGATAATGATGGATGACTTAAAATAAGAAAATAATATAATTTTTTTCTGAAACAATTTGAAGTTCTTATAGAATTCAGTGGAAAGTAAGAGCATTGGAAAAGAACGAAGGAACGCTGGGAGGATTTCTTTTTAAACAAAGGAGATTTGGAAAACCTAAACTGGAGAATAAAGTTTAAGGGAGTGTGTGCATGTATTTCCATATGGAAACAAGCAAACAAACAAATAAACAAACTAGTTCCTACTCTCTGCTCCATTTGACAGTTGACAGGAAATGAAATAAGTTGTGCAAAAAGAAGAGTCATGGGAGGATGAAGCTAAGTGGGAAATGAGGCAGAGCTGACACAGCAGATTTGTAGATACAGGGAAAAAAAAAAGAAAAGAAAACCTAGTGGGAAGATGGGAAATGCCACAATAAAGGTATTTTGGTCATTGGAAGCTTTGATTCAGTGAGGTTAATGCTGGACATGGATGATGGTGATGAGGGGACAGGTGTCAGAAGGTTTTGGTGTGTGACCTCCTGATGGGCTCCTGCTTCCTTTCATCACCTCTTCAGCGAAGAGCCCATGGGATTATCTCAGCACACACTGATTGTACATCAGGAGGATTATGCATCTTGTTCCTTACTCTGATCCAGAGATTAGTATCTTCTTTACTATGTTCTACATGAAGACGGTGGGGACAGGCAGGATTTAGAGAACCCCGCCCCCCCCCCCAAGGGACTGCCTACCACAGGCTTTTCTTGGAGGCAGAGGCATCTTAGCTTTCCCCCCAAGATTAAGTGAAACCTTGCAGAGAGTCAGGATAAGAACCTCCAGATTGTGAATATTTAAGAACACCCTACAATGGAGACAGAGACTGGGGAGAGACTCATGATCCTAAAGTTTTGCATTTTAAGTGAATCTTTGTTTTTAAAGATTTATTTATTTATGCATACAAGAACTGGGTGTAGACCAGCGGTATGGGGAGGAGTGTGAGAGGATTCACCAGAGACAGAGTGGGGAACAGAACAGGAAGATCTACTAAAATGCACTGCTGAGGGGAACAGCAGGTGACACAGGAGAGGTCTGCTGTACCATATATGCGTCAGCTCCCTGGCTGGGGATTGAACTCATGTTGCAGTGGATGGTGATAGCTTGAGAACGCTGTGTCTTTAACCCCTACCCCACCGGGGAGGTACCTTTAAGGGCAGTCTTGATCATAGTGTGATATCCTGTCTCAGACTTTTGATCAGCCAGTGAGCTAACCTGAACTTCCTGAGAAACCACAGGGCATGCAATCAAGTGTTAAGTACTCAGTCATACTGAAAGGCCTTCTAATCACAGGCCACATTCCTCTATTTTCCAGGACTTTGACCACAGTGCAAAAGGAACAGAGATCTTCACTTATACCACTTCAAGGGTACTGTTGTAAGATTCCCCTAAAAGTGCAATGGTTAATAACAACAAAATGGAATGAAAAAGCAAGGGTTTTGGCATCCAATCCAGGTGCCAAGTCTGACTTGGTCCCTGGCTGAGAGATCTTAGGCCATTTGCTTGACCTCTGAATATTTTCCCCTCATCTGTAAAATTAAGATGCTGTTGATGATGATGTTGATCCCTAGCTCCTGGTGTAATGAATAACACATAAAGTGAGAAAGGTCATATGAACACAGTTGTTCTGGTGGAATCCTCGGTCCCATGAAATCCCAAATCCACTCTGTCTGACCCATAGCCGGGCTTCCTGGAGTCAAGGTGACAATTCTGTATGAATCGTCTATTTGGTGGTAGACACATACTTCAGCTTCCAGGGAAAGCCATCTCCACACTGCACTACCAGTGCTTGTGCATGGCAAGGGGCTTTTCTTCAGAGGTGGGCACAGGAGCAGGTTGAGTGTCATTCAGGCTTATGCAAAATTAGTTCTACTTTATATCAGTTTTCAGAAATTACAACTTCCTCAGCGGTCTGGGTCTAGATTCAATAGTTTTGAAATCTTAATGAAAAGAATCAAAAGGAAACCTATGATTTATAGAATATTTTGTATTTTGTTCATTATGAAAGGTAATAATGTGTTTGATAAAAGGGTGGAAAAAGTCCTCACTATTGGTTTTAGTTTTTGCAAAAGTGACACTAAGTTCCTACCTGGAGTGGAGTTCAAGACAATCAGAAAGATGTGGTTTTCTATAATAATGTTAAAGATGATTTTCACTGTGGGCAGAATTGGATTTCTTCATTTGTTTGTCCACTTATTAATGTACAGAGGATTCACTGAGCTACCACACTACGTACTCAACCTCCTCTGGCCCTAAGTAGCATCTCTGGGGACTTAGGGCATAGACACCAACCAAATAGTCTTCTCACTGGTGCTGGGGGCTCTGCAGATAAGAGCATATGTGATAGGGATAAGCCTGGACTTGGACGGCTTTCCTGAGTCAGTGACTTTTAATCTGAGATTTGCAGCATGACTCAGACTTTATAGTCAAAAGGAGGGGGTTCTTACTTCAGTGGCACAGTCAAAAATGAGAACAGAGAAAACAACATGCCTCCGTGGAAAGGTGCTATACAAACTCACCAAGTGTTCCATATTTTTTGTACAATAATGTATTTAAAGTCACTGTATTTAATGTAACTGAACTGTACATTAAAATAGTAAAATTAATATTATCTATATTTTTTATCACAATCAAAAAGTGAGGTGTGTTGGAAAAGTTCCATCACAGGTAAAGGGAAAAGCAGGTACAAGTCTCCTGTCAGAAGAGAGGGTGTGAACTGATAGTAAATGAGAGGAAAGCCACAGGGCTGGGTTGTCAGATGTGGGAGGTGGTGTGTGGTTCAAGTTGAGGTCATGCAGAGGCCAGACCTCTGACCAGAGCCTGGGTGTTGCTCTGTGTCTTGAAACTAGTGTGTGACAGTGTAGGGATTCTATCAGGGCATTGACAGAACTGATGTTCCAAAACATTGCACTAGACTAGGGTGGAGCGCAGGTGGAAGAGCAGTGGGAGAGTTGGGAAGGTGTCAGTGTTCTTTAGGAGAGAGATGTACACCACTTACACTGGGGTGTTGGAATTGTGGACAGGTTGCACTGGATGTGAGTGAAGGGACCAGTTAAGAAAGTTCACCATGATTCTGGATGGATGATGATGGTGGTAACATGGATAGAAAGCACATAGAGACAGAATTTGAAGAGGTAGATCATGATTCTTGTTTCAGATGTGTGGAGTTTGAGGCTCTCAAGGAGGTTTGTGTTGCAAATGCAGTAGCACACAGGGCATTGTCTCAGCCACTTTGAGATCCTCCCTAAATGCTAGTGGGGCCTCCCGTAGTATTGTCTGGCTCATCGTTGGCTCAGCATGCACAGCTCTGTCCTCTGAGGTTTGTCTGTCATGGGGACATGGAAGGACCAGTCCCAATAAGCTGCCGTGCAGGAGGTCGGCCTACTCCACTGGCAGACACACTAACAATTTCTTCTTTTGAGTGACTGAGTCCCAAGAAGCCATGGTGGCTTCATGACACATTCTTAAATCGTATACGGTGGGGATAGTAAATGAAATAAAGCTGGAAGCACACAGATGGATGTCAGCTGTGTGTCCTCACTGGTCCTGTAGAACCAAGGGTAAGCAGTCCTCAGTTCCCCCGAGACATCAGCATAAGGCAGACACATGGCGTGAATGATGGAAACTAAATATCATGTCCAGCCACAGGGATTTTCTCAGGAATAACTGTCCTTTCATTTAATGATTTTTCAAAATCAAAAACATACATACTTGAGATCCACCTAAGGCAGAAGTAGCGTTGTATTTTTGAACTTGTCTCTAACCTGCCTTTAATTAACTTCTCCATAATCCCCAGGAATATCCCAGGTTCATTCTGAAATAACCTCATTCTTTATTCATTCCCCACTGATGAAAGATGTGTAAAGGCGTCTATTAAACTATCAAATGTCAAGAAAACAACATTTTAAAATACTCTAGCTTTAGGACATACCAGCTAGGCAACTAAGCACGTAATTAATGCCTGCAATTAGTCACACATGCCTCAGGAAGTAAACACTGGCTTTATTGAACGGTGACTTCAATCATACTCATGGCTGAATTCTCTCATGCTGTACCAAAGGTCAGGTCAAATACTGGGAAAATTTCAGAATTTCTGCTCTGGAAGTGGTTGATCAGAAGTGTTTTAAAAATGGATGTAAGCATGAGATAAGTCCTCAGGCATAATGGCAAATATGTACTGGGGGAAATTTGTTAATCTGCTAACTTCAGTCAACATGAACTTGAAATATCTGCAAAAAAATAAAATAGGATGTAGGTATGGTGTCATATAAAAATAAACACAGGCATGTCTAAGGGAATTGTTAGATTGTGAAAATAAGAGAGTGACAGTACATCTGAAATGTTCAAAAAGGGTCAAGAAGTGAACATATTTGCCCCTGTTCTGATTCCTTTATCACAAAGCATTATTCCTTGATTAATTTGACTCTAAATGTTAACATTACTGCAGGTGGACGAAGGCACCAACAAACCGGCATAGTTATTCTGAATCCTCTAATCGAAATGTTCCTTATTGTAAATCATTGCCTTATGATTCAGATTTACATAAACTTTGATAAATTTAGTTGGTGCTAATCAGTTCCATAGTTTCATGAGTTCACAGTATATGGAATGACAAGATATTTTAAACTTGCTAGTTAGTAGCATTTTGGTTTAATAGAACATTTTTAAATTGAGCACTTGGTCTATTTAAAGTCCCCATCTATATCAAGGCTGATTGAATAGTCTCTCATGAGTGGGCCTCAGACAAAAGTCCAGGCTTGGAAATATCATCCCTTTTTTCCTTTTCTGCAATAGACTATGTAGCTTGTTGTGGAATAAAGAGTTTGACCTTTGTGCCTATTAGCTAAAAGGGAGACTAAATACTAGGAATTTCCTGAATAATGGTAATGTCTTTTTTATTTATGAACTCCTTGGATCACACCTGAGTTTATCTTAACACCATGACTCAGAATAGAATCTGGCTGCCTCTAGCCATGTGATTGCAAGTTTGGGACTTTGAACCAATCTCATCTCCAGGGAGAAGAGAGCTGAAGATTGACTACAATCATGTGGCTGATGATTCCATCAGTCATGGCTACATAATAAAACCCCAATGAAAACTCATGCCCCTGAAACCTGGTGGAAATTTCTGGTATGTGGCTGCACCAGGAGGATTGACTGGGAGAGGGTGGAGAAGCTCTGAGCTGATTACTCTTTCAGACCTCACTCTATGTGTCTCTTCATTTGGCTGGTCCTGATCTGAATACTTTATAAAATTGTGCAGTATACCCCAGCTTTACAACCCCTCCACTATACCACCAAATGACTTTATAATAGTCCTTCTTATTAAAATATATGACTCACTTTAATATTATATATTCTTATTATGATTGCCACCAACTATATTATATGGGTGGGGCATTTGTGGGTAGACATTTGAATAACTGCTAGTACATGAGTCAATTACAGCACAGGTGTGGGTGGTTTTTTTTTAAAGATTTATTTTATTTTATTTATGCATAGAAGAACTGGAGAGTAGGCTAGAGGTGTAGGGAGTGAGAGGATTCATCAGAGACAGTGTGGGGAGCAGAACAGGTAGGTCCACTGAAATACACTGCTAAGAGGAGAAGTGGGCAAGACAGCAGAGGTTTGCTGTGCCATATGGGGTTAAGCTGCCTGGTGGGGGTTCGAACTCAGGCCTTAGTGGTGACAGTGCTGAGACTTAACACCTAGGCCATCAGGGAGACTGCCACATGTATGGGTTTGGCAGTTTTTTGTGACAAGGCTCATGATTTTTTCTTTTTTTAGTAAAGTATAGAAATGTTTTGTTTTCTAAGGCTTTTATGTTTCTTTCACATGGTGGCTGTCGTTGAATTGGGTAAAAACATTGTGCTAAACTGTAATTATGGGTCCTAAAGAGCACATTAAGAAGAAAATTTCAATTAAATTAAAATAAGAAAAAAAAATCTCAACAATGGTGCAAAAGTTAGTCAATTGATATGAGAATGTTTTGTCCTCACTCACTCTAGTATGAACAACTCCAAATGATTTCAAAATAAACTTTTCCAATTTAAGTTACTTTATATTTATGTTGACTTATTTTAATGTCAATGAAATAAAAATTCTGTTTTTTATAGTAACTATTGCTTAAGTTACTATCTTCCATGAGCTTAGTTATATGCTAAAATTTTCAAATGATGCCATTTTAGAATGAATTATGTACATTTGGGCCTCCCCTGGTGGCGCAGTGGGTTAAGCAACGCACTATGAAGCAAACCGCAGCCACTGCAGCACTAGTTCGATCCCTGCTGCCGGCCAGGGTGGGGACCCACATGCTGTGGCAGACCTTTCCTGCTGTGCCCGCTGCTCCCCTCAGCAGTGTACTTCGGTTGATCTGCCTGTTCTGCTCCCCGCTGTCTGTGGTGAATCCTCTCACCCCCCTACACCTCTGGCCTGTACCCCAGTGCTTGTATGCATAAATAAATAAATCTTTAAAAAAAATTCTATAGAATGAATTATGCACATTTAATGTATTATTGAGTTCACAACAGATATTTTTCTATACTATAGAGCCTGTAGAAATGGTTAGTATAGTAAAGCAGGGCTGTAGTGGAGCACTTTCCTGAATTACATGGGTCATTCCAATGAATTATTGAAACTAAATTGGAGGGAGGAAATTATGGGAAATTCCTAGAATTGTTATTTTGCTTGAGAATCCCTGAACTTGTGGTGGCAGCTAAAGTAAGCACTATCATTGTTGGGATAGGAGCTCTAGCTGTTTGCCTCAGGATCGAATCACCTTGCTGCAGGCAAAAACTGGACTCCTGGCAGGGGTGAGTCTACCTGTACTTCCCTGGTGTCTTCCAAATTCATCAAGATTAGTTTCACTTCACTTCATTTCATTCCATGTCTTTTGTCTGTAGAGGTATATGTATCTTAGGAAAGGCTCATATGTGTGCGTGTGTGTGTGTATATACACATAGATATGTGTATATCTATGTATATATACACCTTGGCACTTTTGGCTATTATATGATTGAACCAGCTTGTAATTTTATAGAGTAGTTTTGACTTTAAAATTCCAGAACTCTTAGGAGGTATGAAATCATATTTCAACAACTAGTGTCCATGCAGCCAGTTCTGGGCTGCTATAGCTTCTAGATAATAATGATTTTTTATTGAGCATGTATTAAAGTTCCAGGCATTGTGGTTTCTTTTGTTTTGTTTTAGTTAATTTTTTTAATTAATTAAAATTTGCTTCTTACTACATGATAGTCCTTGTAGTTATGTTGGGTAACGTTGAACCAAGTGATAACAGTGCTGGTCTCTTAAAAATGAATTCTAGGGTTAAGCATTGAAAGAAACAAAACCACCTGCTCATTGATGTAGGAACTCTGCTGGCTTAAGAAACAAACTCTTCCCGCTTGTCACCCAAAGTTGGGCTGTGTGCCTGCCACAGCTATTGCTGCTCCTCTCAAATCCCTCTTGCTACACAAGATTTCTCAAGCATGGGGTCTGCTGGAAGCCCTTCTGTTCCACTACTGGGGTGTCCATTCTCCTTGGGAAAAGCAGATGCTCCCTAGCAGCACCTGCCATTCTCTAATTCAGGACTCCTGCAGGAGTTAAGAGTTGGAAATAGCAGCTGCAGCTGCAGAACAACTTGACAAATGGCCACACTCACACAGCTCAGCAAGGCAACAAGCTCTGGGTCTACATCTTCCCTTACAGGCTATAACAGCAGCAAAGTTGGGGACAATTTCAGTCACTCGGCTACCTGCAAAACCTCCAAACTTTTCCTCTCTGAGGTTAGCTACTGGAGGCCTCTCCACATCCTTCAGAGACCTACCTGCACCAGCCTTCTGGAAGATCAACCCGCTGGGGGAAGAAATGGCTGGCCCCAGAGTCACTGAAGATCTGATAACACTGAAATCCCCAATGATGAAATCCCAAGGGCTGCTTCTGCAGTCCCTTATATTTATTTTCAGAGTCTCCACCCACACCAATACTTTGTGTTTTGCCTGGGGCTATCAATCCTTACTACCACTATCCTCCAGGGGGCGCCACCTGTAACAGTCTTGGCTTCAGCCCCCAGTTACAGAAGCTGCCTAAATCTCCTTCATTGGAGGAATGTATCAAAATGAGTGAATACCAACAAGTCTTGTCACTTGGACCCAAACTCTGCCCACAGCTGGAGCCCTGAGGATTAGAACTAAGATTTCAGAGTGACTTCCACTTTCAAAAATTTACCCACTATATCAAAATTGGCCTTGAGATTTTCTATAAGATCTCCAAACTCTTCTTCCCAGCTAGCAGCTGCCCTAGATGTCCAGATCATCTAAAAGAAGACCTTAGCCAAACCCAATATAAGGACAAGCGTGGTAATAGATGGTGTCCACACTTCATTTTTGCTGACAGGCACGTTACACCTGATGCAACGTGATATGGTTAGAGAAGCACTTCTGGGTTTGCTGCATCCGATGAGCATCCCAAAGGACATTGTTGATGATATCAACCCCGACACACACACACACACACACACACACACACACACCCCTTCCCAATCCTGTGCTCATTCTCTGGGCCTGAGAAAAGAATACATTTCAGAATGTGTCTGGAGCAACTGGAGCTGATACTTGCTATAGCACCAGAGAGTTAACCAAGATAGGCTGAGAAAGTTAACATAAGGCACACAACAGTGAAGGTAATAGTCCAGTTTATTAAACATTATCTTACTTTCACTGCATGTTTCTAGTTAAACATTGTTATGAAAAAATAAACCCCAATTCATATGAAGAGAAAAAAAATTGTTCAGTTTTAAACCACATTTGCTAATCAATTATTTTATAATAACTGCTTTCTTTCTATAAGCAGTTGCATTTCAGTTTTCACAAAAAGGGGGAAATAGAAGAAAAAAAAATATGACTGTTTTTCCAAAAGACTTAGGAAGTCAGATTCCCATCAAGGAAATGGACTTTGCAAAGCTTAGCTAAAATATTCAAATATCAAAATAAGAAGAAAATGTGGAAATAAATCAAATTACATGGACCTTTGAAACCTGGTGAGTGTTAATTCCAAGAGCTTTTTATATTAAATGAGCCAAGCTCCATATCCCATTGGCAGCCATTCTCTCCTCTGTGCAGAGAGGATTGAGTAGGATAATGACTGCCATTAGCACTGGGGGAGGTTTCATAAGCAAATCCTCTCACAAATGGGAGAGTAAATAGAGAATCTCTGCTTAGTTCCTTAACATGACTTGGGTGTTTGTTTTTTCTCCCTGAAGAGTAACCTTGGTGGCTTGTTTTCTTTGAAGTCGATGAGGCAGGACACTCTCAGTCCAAGGTATTTGCCTGCTTTTCCTTCTCATCAGGGCTGTCCATCATCCTCAACCTTTTCTCCAGTCTCTGTTTCCATTCTTCCCTAAGTCTGAGGAAGGGAAACAATACACAGAGTGAGTGCATTTGTCTCTACATTTGCTGGCCCAGTGACATTTTCTTTCTTCTAAAGAATATTTTTAGGGGGCCTCCCTGGTGGTGCAAGGGGTTAACCACCATACTGTAGCTAGTCCCGGCCAGGGAGGTGACCCACATGGCACAGCAGACCTCTCCTGCTTTGCCCAGTGCTCCTCTCAGCAGTTGTATTTCAGTAGATCTGCCTGTTCTACTCCCCACTCAGTCTGGTGAATCCTCTTACCCCCTGCAACTCTGGCCTGCACCCCAGTTTTTGTATGCATAAATAAATAAAATCTAAAAAAGAAAAAAATGAATGTTTGCAAATATCATTTGCAAATCAGCAAAGAAAAAAAATCCAATGGGCAAATGAGTAATGATAATGCATAGGGAGTTTATCCCAAAACTTATTCCCTCCTAAATTGATATGTAGATTCAATGTAATATCAGTCAAAATCCCAGCAGAATGTTTCTGGAAATAACAAGTTGAATCTAAATTTTATATGGATGTGACAGTGGCTCTGCCTCTGCCCACATTGCATATGCCTTGAGAAAGAGTCATTCCTGCGGCAGTTGCCACGCCACTGCCACCATTGTGTGCTGGCCAGATGAGCCTACTCCACCCAGTGTGGGGCACCCACCTCTGCCCATCACCACCATGATGTGCCACCCTGTGACTACCCAGCCCAGTGTAAGGTAAGTGAGTAAACTGGGCTATTTTTCGCCTTCCACACAACTGACAGCCCATACCTCAAAATGCTGTTTTCTACCACTGGGACATCTAGCAAACAGATGGGCCTTGCATCTGCAACAATGATTTGGTGGTGTGGCTATGGCACTGTGTAAAGAGGGTTGGCAGTGGAGTTGCTGTTCTGACTCTCTCCCTTGCTCTGTATGCCTGCCTGGGTGTATGGTCCCCTTCTCAGCATTAAAGGACTGCAAAATCTACTGAAGGCTGCAAATAATCTTTTCTTCTTCAAGAACTGACTATGAACCTACCCCCACAGGGGATGGTTGCACAACACTCAGAATCTGGGGAGGAGCCAGCACTAACCCAGGGCCTGGGAGAGGCCCCATCACTGCTGCCCTTCACCACTGTGCATACCACCCACTGAATGCCTCACTCAGCATGTAGGGAAGAGACACCACCCCTGGCCCCTCAAGTTGCACACACCATCTGGTTAAGACTCCATGTAGGGGCCTCCCTGGTGGCGCAGTGGGTTAAGCAACGCACTATGAAGCAAACCGCAGCCACTGCAGCACGAGTTCGATCCCTGCTGCCGGCCAGGGA
>JAGFMF010012271.1:10740362-10777170 GCA_019455555.1 Galemys pyrenaicus
TGCTCTCTGTGGTGAATCCTCTCACCCCCCACACCTCTGGCCTGTACCCCAGTGCTTGTATGCATAAATAAATAAATCTTTAAAAAAAAAAAAAAGACTCCATGTAGCACCGGACAGGAGCAATACAGTAGGACCCAGGCGGAAACCCCACCACTGCACTCTTCCTGAGAAGAGCCCAAGCCAATAGTGTGGTATAAGGAGTCGTGTCCAGGAGAAGTCCCTCTGAGAGCAGTGCCATACCAAATAATAATAATAATAATAGGGATAAGGAAAAATACAACTGTTACATAAGTCCTCAGGGGAACAATACATTCAGCGAGAAAATAAATCTCCAGGACCCAATCACAAAGATTTGGAAGAGCTTCTCTTCCTGTCAGATAAGGGTTCAAATTTGCTACAGTAAGATACCTAAAGAAATGAAGAATTACAGAAAAAAAACTCAGAAAAGCAAATGATTGTCATGAGAAATAAAATCAACAAACAGGAGATCAAATTGAATTTCTAAATCAGAAAAATATAGAGATTCAGGCTATGTAAAGACAAATAGAAGACATGAAAATTTTAGCAGAAAGATATGGAAGAAGAATAAACCAAATAAAAGAATCAATCACCTCTTGAAAAGGTGAATGAACAAAGAATTTGGACAGAAAAAGGAAGAGAAAAAGGGCCTCCATGGTGGCAGAGGGTTTAAAGTCTCAGTACTATCAAGGAACAGATAAAGTCAGGAAAATTGACTATAGAACTAGTGAATCCAGAGAAGAAAATGAGGGTAGGGGTGAGGGCCAAGGTGGGGAAGGAGCACAATGGACTAGCGGCAGATTATATATTGTTGCTTTGGTAGTGGAAGTTTTATGGTAATAACACTTGAAGAGGGTGGGGGTAGACCTATACTCCCAAAATACAAACCATTATGTAAACCAACATAAATTAAATTTTTAAAAAGAAAATAAATAAATTTTATATGGAAATGCAAAATAATTTAATTTGCTAAAATAATTTTGAAGAAGAAATAATATAAAGTTCTTCATAATTTAATCTTCATAAATTATTGTGGCATTGGTGACGGAACAGACAAATTAATCAATGGGCCAAAATAGAAAGTCCAGAAATAAATATACACAAATATAGTCAACCAACTTTTGACAAGTGGTAAAGGCAGCTCAGTGGGGAAGGTGGGGGGGAGTTTTCATTAAAAAAAAAAGTGCTGGAACACCATATATCAGTATTTACAAAATTGACTTTGATTTGAGCCACACCCCATAAGGAGAAATTCAGCTGGTTCCTATGCATATGAAAATCTAAAACAATATTGTAATACTTACTTTGAGTTTAAAGCAGTGATAGTGAGATGCTTTATCTTAAGTCTCAAAATCAGGTAGTGGTAAAATAAAAAAAGCACAATGTGAGAATCAGAGGGTTACATGGAATTTATAATAAAAACATTCTATATTATTTACACATGGTGCTGCACACCCTTTATATGGTAAAATTAATAGTAAATTTATGTATGAATATGCACATAATGCACTTTTTTCCTCTAAGAGTGAGTTGTTAAACATTTATGGGCACACAATAATTTCTTCCTCTTTTCTCTCACAGGAGCGTCCCCAAATAAATCATACTCTCGCCCATTTTGCCTTGCCCTCTGCTTCTTAGAAAATATTAATTAACATATTTGGAATGATACCTTTATTCTAGGATCAGAATTTAAGAATATGGAGTTTATGACATGTATTTCACTTCTTATAGTAGCCGTCTCTTTATTTATTGCCAGAGTGTGATGGATTAAGTGTGCCATCTATCCAAGTTCCTCTTAAATCCTGTTTTATGAATACTTACATTGTTTGCTGGTCCTTTTGGCCAGTGACTTTCATTATTGTGTTACTTCCATTTATCTTTGGGTTCTCAGTAAATTGGTGAATAAAAGGACATATATGGATCTTTTCTTTTGTTGTAAGAAAAATATTTGAGGAAGATAATACTTAAAAATCAGTATACAGAAAAGAGCAGCGTTAAAGCTTGAAAAGAATATTTTTCCTTAAGTCTAGAAAGACTGACTCTGCTTTTCAAATGTAGACCAAAATATGTTTGTGATTTATTATTTTAGATTTATTAGATTTGTCGAAGAGTTAGAGTTAATATCTGAGAATGTAGAGTCCCCTTGAGAAGTAAGGAGCCTATTTTTGTGGGTGTGAGATTCTTTAACAAGATTCATAATATCCTTACTGGGAGACAGTGAAGATCAATTGGGCACATAATTAGGTTTTACTTATTGTGTAATAGGCCCTTAATTAATGAGTCAGTTTGGATCCTTCAAGAAATAAATGTGGAGGACTCATCCATGAAAAGATAAATGGGGAGGGCCCTGGAGTATTAATGGAGGGACTTCAGACTTCATACTCTAAGGTACCTGTGGAAGGAGAGAGGGAAGGAAATAATGATTTGGTAACAAGAGCCTCACACCACAGCACAGTTCTGGGAAAACTTAGCCTTCTTGGGGACAGGGAGGAGGGGAACTTTCTCAGGAATGGATACCCCTGCCAAGCCCAGTCATTGACTGGAGCAGTTAGTGAGATGGTTGATGTGGCCGGAGCTCAAAGGCAGTGTGGGTGCTCCAAAAAAGGTGGAGGCAGCTATGCTCATCCTCATGGTGTGGAATCATGAAGTTGCTGAATAAAGCACTTTTGGGAAGTGCTTTAGAGAAGCACAATAAGTAGAGAAGAATAGTAAAATAATAATCCCTGACATTAAGGAATTTATAGTTTACAGAATTCTCCTCCACATTTTGGATTGCAGTGCTCTAATTGTACTTTCTATACTTTAATTTTTTTTAAGGCAAACCATATTTACTTGGGATCTAGGAATTACAATTTGGATAACAAGATTCCTGTAGGAAATCTAAACTATGCCACTTGAATTTTTGTTTTAAAATAAAAATCAGATGATGATTTTGCAAGCCCTATTCCAGTATAGTGACTGCCATTCTAAGTGTGCTCTTCAGTCGGTTTCGAGAGTGGGGGTTGATAATACTGATTCTGGTTTCCTTGTGGCCTGAAGTTCACCAGCTGGATTAGTCATGAGGCTGGATTTCCCCATCAACATAGTCTGGTCTGACTGAGTTGGTTAGGTAGCTACATTCCCTACCCCTCAGTTTGAATGAAAAATCAAACTAAAAATTTTTCTCACCATTTGTTCTTTGTAGACTAAATTGTATTTTATATGAAATCATGATTTCATCCAACTAGGAGATCATCGACTGCGTGTTTTTTGTTATTTACAGTTGAAAGCATTTTGAAGGATATGAAAGATAAACAGAATTCTGAGCAGAGGGAGGTGAATGGTTCTGGAGTGAGCTTGTTAAACCCCTCTCCCCACTAACACCCACAAGATTTTATATTCCACCTGACACTGTTAATGTTTCTAAATCCTGATGAGCTATTCTGAAGACTGTACTTCTTGAATTAAAATATTAATGCTTTTATAAAAACATTGTGCAGTTCCCAGTTATAATTATAGGCTGCTCATTTAGATTTAGGTGTCCATGCCATTTATCATGTAAACTGAAATACTTTTGAAAATAAAAAGGAGTGTGATCCACAATTACAATGGAAGGATGGGTGTGCCTAGACTTTGCCGGGAAAATAAGGAGGTTTCACCACTGTTCCTGCCCTGTCCCTAACTTTTCTCAAATTGCTTTAATTAGTTATTTGCAATTTTTAACTTTTCTATTGATCCCATCTCTGTTGTGTTGCTTTTTCCTGGTCAGTTCAGCGGTTTTCAGTTTGGAGGCCACCTACTTTGCCTTGTGATCTCACCTCCAGAGGCCTTGCCAGAGACTTCAGTTACCAGGGTAAATGGATTCTTTACAGCTCTGGCCCATTGGTCACTCGGTAACTTCAGGCCTGTGCTAACAAACATGCCCTTGGCAAACACCTGTTTCCCCTCAGCCCAGCTTTGGCAGAGTGCTTGCGGCTTAACCCCTCAGCACTACTGGCTTTGTTTTCCTATCAGCAAAGGCATTAGTGGAAAGTTTGAGAGTCTTGTCTTCTACTGCTCACTTAGAACATTTCTTTGTTGCACAGAAGCTTGCATTTGCCTTTTATTAACAAAGGGTAAACAAAAAAAGGGTGTGAGTATTGTGTGTGTGTATGTTTGTTGGGGGTGTGCACTTGTGTATAGTATAGTGTGAGGAGGCAGAGTGCATGGAACGTAAAAGGCCCGTGCACATCTGAACTGCTTGGCAGGTGTTCACTGGAGGATCATCGTTCTGTTGGGACAGCATTTCAAACTGCTTAGGTCAGTAGGATTTAAACAAACATTTTGATATTCTGGTTTTGCTTTGAAAAATCTATATTCTGGGGCCTCCCTGGTGGCGCAGTGGGTTAAGCAACGCACTATGAAGCAAACCACAGCCACTGCAGCACTAGTTCGATCCCTGCTGCCGGCCAGGGAGGGGACCCACATGGTGCGGCAGACTTCTCCTGCTGTGCCCGCTGCTCCCCTCAGCAGTGTACTTCGGTTGATCTGCCTGTTCTGCTCCCTGCTCTCTATGGTGAATCCTCTCACCTCCCCACACCTCTGGCCTGTACCCCAGTGCTTGTATGCATAAATAAATAAATCTTTAAAAAAAAAAAAGAAAAAGAAAAATCTATATTCTTTCATGCAACCTGGTACAGATACATATGGATTTTTTGGGGGTGCAAAAAATAATAACAGACAGCCTGGCTGGGTGGGTCTCATTTTAGGATCATAGAACCCAGAGAGCCCCTGGAGGTCTGAGCTTGCCCATCTGCTCCAAGGCAGTGCAGGTGTGAGGGCAGGTGCTGGCTCTTTTATTGAAAACAATGCTGACACAGTGGCACATGTCTTTTCACATCAGTAAATTTTCCTTTCCCAGTGGATTCCTCCAGCTGGATCAACACTTGCCAGAGTGGGGATGATCACATTATTCTTCCCCCCAGAGTCTTAATTTTTTTTTATCTCAGATGGGATCTTTCACACTTAAACATGTCTTTGAGTCAAACCCTGACATTTAGTATAACCTCATATGTTGGGAACTCAACGGCTGGGATGGGGAAAAGAACTTTTTCAGTTTATCAAGATATAAATGTCTTTTTCTTTGTGTGTGTATATATATATTTTATATATTTCTTTATATATATATCTATATATATACACACACATAACTTGCTTACATCCATAAGTCACTGATTCTCAATCAGAGGCAACTCTGCCCTCCAGGGGGTACTTGGCAATGTCAAGAGATAACACTGCAGGAGGGGAGTGCTCCTGGCTTCCCCTAATGTTTAGAGAAGTGCTGTTAAACATTTTGCAAAGAACAGGACAATCCCCACAGCCGATAATAATGTCATAAGTGTCAACAATGTTGAAGTTGAAAACACCCTGATGGTGGCAAGACTGAGTAGAAGTTTTTAATTTTCTGCAGTTTATGGTTTGATATCTTACAAACATTGCTGGCCTGAGAAAGACTATCCTTCCTGGATCTATACTTTTCTTAGAGATGCCTGGGAGCATTTCAGCTAATACTGAGTCTGGCCCTGGCAACCTCTTTATCTAACTCTCACACATGAATCTGTATTTGCCTGCCCTAAGTCATCCCAGGGTCAGGCACCAAACAGCGAAAGATCACATCGACAGCCCAGTAATCCTTGCAATGATTCAAACTGGACAATTCTGAGCGGTTTCCTGCCTTGTTTTCCCCTTGGAAACCACAATAAAGGCTCTGGTCTAGACTACCCCCTCTATTTACTGTCACCTTATGAAATCCCAGTGCCGCCCCTCCCCAGACGATGAGTATAAAAAACTCCTTTCATCCAAGCCTCGTTCTTGCTGCTTCTGTGGCTGTACTGGTTTTACCATATCATATCCACTTTAATGCATTCTTGGAACAGTGGGTAATGAAAATAATTCAATCCCTCCATCTTTACATTTGGTATATTTTTGGGGAAATCTGCTTAAAAAATGTTAGTAGAGAAGCAGTCCACATACTTCCTCAAGGCACTCTTCTCCTGACGATCTTCTTCTAGTTCCCGGTAACAAGTCTGCTTGCTAATTTCTTTTTCCCAGAAGCTTTTGAGCTCATGACAAGTTTCACAGCAGAAGACTTCCCGACGAATATATTGATTGTTCATCCCCTGAAAATTCAAAGAAAAAAAATCCAAGAACCTCAAATAAAATGATTCCAATAAAGACTGGAATGATGGCAGATGAGTATGAATCCAGATTTGGGTCATTTGTACTTTTTGTAACTGGAGACAAACCACAGTTACCATAAGTCTGTTTCCCCAACTGTAAATGCGGATAAAAATGATTATGTCAGCAAATAATGACAAGTTTTGAAATGAGCAAAAATGAAAAGGGTATCAGATGATCAGATTCTACAATCATCTACTTCTTTCATTGTCTTTGAGCTGTTTTACAACTCTGTAAATTATAGAAAAATGCTGGCAATGCAAATGACTCTTGAAGCTGGACATTCAATTAAACTTTGTAAAGTGGAATACTATTGTAATCTCTGTGAATATCGAACAATTTTTTTCATCTATTTATAATTTCATACCATCAGTATTTTTGTTTGCCTGTTTATGAGTGTGTGTTTGAATTCTCCTTAGAATAAATTGTAATGCTAGTTTTCTAGTAATAAGTTAAATAATATATCTCACACAAATCCATTTTATATTTGTATGAGTCATGATTTTAATTTTTCTAACTTGTAAAATATTATCTTTTAATTTATATCATAGTTGTGTGTATGTGCATAAAATGTGATGGTGTGTGTAAAACCTCTACACACAATGGGTGACAGATAGCTCAATGAATATTATACTCCTACCTCTTTCCTCATAGTATAGCAGCAACCATTAATTGAACACATAAGCATTTTATATACACCATCACATTTGATCTTCATTACAACCCCATGAAATAGGTGGTTGTGCACTCATTGTTCAGATGAACAAACGCAGATAGGAATTGTTTATCATTTCATAACAAATATGGAAGAGTGGGAACTTTACCTTGGTCAGGGCATCTTCTAAGTGGATGGTCTCTTTTCTGTACATCCTCATCATGCAAGAACTTAATTATATTCGTAAATGGTTATGTCTAAAGCAAGTACTGATTTGTATGTCTGTGTCCCATGAAAGTACACATTTAATATTCAAAAACATTTACTTTTCCCTTGAACATCACCTACTGTCCAGATTTTAGTGACTGTGGAAGGCATACAGGTGCAAAGGACTATGAAACATTCTCTCTCTGATTTCTGGTGAGTGCCTGCTTTGAAGAGGAGCTTTGACCCTGTCTGGTGAATAGAATAAGACTTGAACCTTCACTCCCTGGCTACAAAGTCTCAGTGATTCTGTGCAGGCTGGGTTTCCAGGGGGCAGCCTGGAGGGCAGGGTATAGGAGAGGAGTTTAGAAAAGAATTAAGGTAATAAATGACATTATTTATATATTTATCTTATAGGAAAACTATTCTACACTGTAGAATTACAAGGTTTTATTATATAGGATAAAAGAATAGAGATGTATAATACAGAATGATTTGTAATATATAATATTTTATATCTTTTATGTTTATAATAATAGACTCTGGCACCAGTATCACAGAGGTGGCAAAATCTTTCCCTGGAAGGGAACCTGTAGGGTATATGTAAATATCCTGCAGTGACATAGCACTTGAAGCAGCTTTGAATATCTATTACCTGTAGAACTAATCTAAACTGAGTCAGTTATTGGAATAACTAAATGGGAATGAAGGCACAACTGTTTCTTTCAGAAGACTCTCAAGGAATAAACATACAAAGAATTAGACGAATAGAATATCACCATGAGAACACTGCAGTAATATCTGTGGCAGGAGGGATCCATTGATAAATGATGAAATTAATGGATGAAACCTAAAAGAGAAACAGGATCTTTATGTAGTCTTAAAAAGTATCTTCAGAAATCTGTGAATTACTGCGTGGTTTTAACATAGGACCACAAGTTCTTTTATTATTACTCCTCCCCTAGGAGGTGATGCTGAATTTTCCTCCCTTTGACCTGAGATAATTTGGTGTCTATAGAGGGCATGGAACAGTAACTTCACAGCAGGAAATCCAGCACTGCCTTGACTACATGATCAGCGTTCACGTCACTGAATAATGTTGCTTAATAACTAGCAATAAGCAACACTAATATTCCACATGCTCTGACATGATGCCACAGAAGGGCTTAGTGCTCCATGGTACACTTCCCCCATTACCAGAAAGTTCAGTCTACTCATGAACAAAATGCAGAAAATCCAGATTCAAGAACTTTCTGCAAAAGTCCTGATCCCTACTAATTTAAAGTGTCAGTCACTTTAAAGAGACTGACAAAAAGAGACTGAAAAATTGTCACAGATAGGAGGTTAGTCAGGAGACATGATATGTATATTTGTATTACACACATGTAAATAATCTGATTCCCAAAGCGGATCCTGGAACACAAGAAAGAACACTTTTGGAAAATCTAGGGGAATCCAAATAAGTCTGCAGTCATTTTATTGCACCAATGTTAATTTTCATAATTTTAATAAATCTACCTGGTTATAAAAATGTTAACATTTCAGAAAACTGGATGATGGATTCATAAATTTGTCTAAATCCAAAATGACTTCAAAATGAAGAGGCAAGGGGTAAAAGGGACTTATGCTAAGAGTTTGCATCACTCTACTTTCAACGCACCCAGTACGATCTGGCACAAGAGCCAGCAGGATAACAGAGCTCAGCCCCACTGTGCCACTGAAAGCATCCTGACTAGTGTGAGACCTGTACATTCCACGTGGGTGACTTACTTGAACTGTCTCTGTTTTTTCATCTGTAAAAGGAAACAACACATACTTCAAGAAGGCTAATGAATTTTCAATTGAAATAGCTGCTGTTTAGCTCCTAATATAGTAAGTACTTACATTTTGTTCACATATGCAAGTATATCTCAAGCATGCACAAGTATATCTTGGTCAAGTATATCTCAAACATGCCCAGGTATAATTGCAGCTGTCAAAGACCATACCAACTCCATAGTGCCCTCTTCAGTTATGTAAATTGAAATATTTATTAATTCAGAAATCTTCTCCTATAAAAGCACTTTGAATCTCGCTAAGGCAGAAAGACCAGGATATCATTGCATTTGGCTCTTACTGAAAAGAACATGAGTTCTACTTCTGTCTTGCTCAGGTGGCCCAAATGTGCCACCACAAGACAGACCTTAGAAAGTACTTGGCACTCAAAAAATATTTGCTAGGGCCTCCCTGGTGGTGCAAGAGGTTAAGTTGCAGCACTATGAAGATATCCGCAGCCACTGCATCACCAGTTAAATCCCCAGCCAGGAGGATGACCCCCACATGTTGCAGCAGACCGCTCCTGTCTCATTCACTGCTCCTGTCAGCAGTGTATTTCAGTCACTCTGCTTGTTCTGTTCCCCACTCTGTCTCCAGTGAATTCTCTCACCGCCCCACCTCTGGCCTGCACCCCAGTTCTTGTATGCATAAATAATAAACCTTTTTAAAAAAGTATTTGCTAATCCACACACCTAAAATATATAGTTTTGTAAATCATCATTAACTCAGCAACATAAAATAAAAGCCAAGAAAAATATATTTGTTGAATTAATAGGCAAATAATGGAAGTGCTGATACAGAGAAGCATGTGTGTTAATTCACTTAGGCTTCAAACATAAAAAGGACACAATTAACAGTTAATCCTGATCATCGACTTTCTGAGAAGGCTCCACGGTTCTGGGACATACAGTGAATGTATCCTTGGGAAAAATTATCAGTCAATATGAGATATATTTTGTATTTGATTTAATCTTAAGAAAGTTTGCTTAAGGATATCAACACTGGTTTCTGACCTTTTATACTCTTTAATCTGCAAATCATGTGTCACTGGTTCATTAAACAATGAATATAAACATTAGTCAGTTTTATTCCATTCTTATGCTAATAGGAAGGTGAAAGGAATGTTAATAGTTCTAATGGTAGATAAATATTCTAAACAGTCAATTATGATTTCTATTTTTCCTATTTTCTGTGGATGATATTTAACATACAGGTACTTCAGCCCTATTATTAAGATACAGTTGTTTCCTAACCACATGTTTAAGTGCTTTTTATTAGTTTTACTAACTTTGTTCAAACCATTTCTTTTTTAGATGCTGGTAAAGAATATCACGTCATTCTTCTCACTGTGAACTGAGGCGTTTTCTGGAGGCTAATGGAGGCTCCCTCCGACTCGAGAGTCAAGGAAACCTGTCAACATCAACTTCAAGGGCGTAAATAGTTGTATCTTATATGTTACAGGGGTTTTTGTATCTCAGCTTTCTCATTTCTACATATACAGCAAAACAGGGTTGTTCTTTCATAAGTGAGCAGTTTATCACTCTGCACCTCCATCGTAAAAACATTTTTTTAACTGGACTTTTTATCCATTTACAGTAAATGCTGCCTACAAAAAAAATCATTGCCAATTTTGGGCCAATCATAAATCTAATGGCAATTCTTAAATTTACTAATTAGCTTACGTGTGAAGAGTACTAGAGCCACCATTCAAATAAATATAACTTAATCAAATAATATTTATTATACCTTGACTGTGTGAGGTTCATGTACTTACATCTCTCTAATGAGGAAATAGATAACAACCAATTGTATAAACTAAAACAAAAGACAATTCTACAGTTTAATTTCCCCAGTCCTAGGTTAATGAAGTAAAATCCAAAATTAACAGTTAATCCTGATCATCAGCTTCTGAGAAGGCTCCATGGTTCTGGGACATACAGTGAATGTATCCTTGGGAGAAATTATCAGTCAATATGAGATATATCTTGTATTTGATTTAATCTTAAGAAAGTTTGCTTAGGGATATCAACACTGGTTTCTTTGACCTTTTCACACTCTTTAATCTGCAAATCATGTGTCATTGACATGTAGAAATCAGAGATGGAGAAAAAAATCTATTGGCTTGTCTAAATATATTTGCAAACTGGTACAAGGTAGAGTGTTCAAATGAGGAGAAAATGAGTTCAAACAGCCAACAAAGGACACCTGTATATTAAGTTGTGGGTCTCAATTCCCAGTCCCAGAGATGAGCTGTCCCCACTCCTGACTACGCAAGTTCAATGCACTGTACCTTAATGATGAGTTTTCAGGACTGATATCCTGCTGGGTGCAAAGGAGGGAAGTCTTACTGCACTGCTGCTGACTCCTCAGCTCTGACTTGTGAAGACCACAGGCACAGTCCTGAAATTTCATTGCTGTATCCTCTATATATCAAGTGGAGGAGTTACAGATATCCCTCAGCCTTTCAAGGTCATTTGAGCCAAATTAGTAGCCAAATCAGACAATATCTTTCCAGGGACATTGTAGCCTTCTCTTGGTGAGAGATGGCTCTTAACAAATCCCATCTCTCTAGGCTCCACCTGCCCCAGGGCACCAAGCTTCTGTTTTGGCAGGTCCCATGAGTGCTCTGACTTGGCCTGAACCAAGAGAGATGGTTTTGAACTTGTACTGGATTACCCATGTGCCCTGCTCCTTTGAGACTTATGAAAAGCCACCTTATGCTCCTCAGTGTGCAAAAAGGTCTGGAATGGTGGGACAATGAGTGGCTCTTGGGTGTAATATTACAGGAAGACTTAGAGAGGCATCTTGTTCTTGGAGCCATTAATCCTTGAATCAAATCTGGTGATGATATGTCATGGTCTGCTGAGTTCCCTCCCAGTTGGAGCAAGAATTGACCCCTTGTAAGTGTTTTCCAATAAAACACAGCCAAGTGAGATAGACTTCCCATTTTAGAGTGGCTCTCATCCCATTTTGGAGGAGCACATTTTGTCCTTAGGAAAAACATTTAGAACACTCACTCATCGGATAATAAAAATAGCTATGGTTTCACTAAATTCTTCTACTGTGCTACTAATTGCATGCACATTATTTGTTCCAGAGAGCCATCAATTGATTTATTTGCTTATTTAGTATTTATTCTATTATTTTGGTCCAGTGGGCTATCACTTTATTTATTTCACTATTATTTAGGTGATACTGGTTTATAGCACTGTATGTGGTTCAGGTGAATAGAATCGCATCTCCTCAGATGTACATCACCATGTTGCACCCAGCATCAGATACCCAGATCCCTTCATCATATACCATAGGGCTGCCTCCCCATTTTTTTCCCCATCTCCACTTTGCCCTCTGTTAACTTCAAATCTGTAGTAATATTTCTAGGTTTTGTTTTGTTTGTATTTTCTCAGTTTCTTTGTTTTCTTTCTCTATATTCTACATATGAGTGAAGTTGTCTAGTATCTGTCTTTCTTCCTCTGACTTATTTCACTTAGCATAATGCCTTTCAATTCCATCTATTTTCTCACAAATGGTAAGAGTTCATCTTTTTTAATCAGCTGAACACTATCATATCATATATATGTACAATATCTTTTTAAACCAATCGTCATTGAACTCTTAGGTTGTTTCCATATCTTGGCTATGAAAATAGCAATATATGAAAATATAGTGAAATAGCAGTTTATGTGTTCTCTCAAACTAGTGTTTTTGCATTCTTTAGTTAAATGCCCTGGAAAGGAATTGCTGAATCATATGGTAGACCTATTTTTTAACATTTAAGTAATCTCCATAACCATTTTCCCTAGGGGCTGGACAGTAGATATTTCCAGCAATAAAGTACAGAAATTTCTTTTACTCCAGACTCTCCCATTAATGGCCATGAGAAGCAGTCACATTATCTAATCAGAGGAAATTATTGGAATTCTTCTAAGAGCTATTGCCTTATACACTTTGATCAACTATATGGTGGGGATGAGATGTGAGTAAGATAGTGTGACATAAAAGTCCATGTTCAAGTAGTAATCTTGAAGGAGAGTCTTTTCTCACATACGTGGTTTCTGGTTTTTTTTTTTTTTTTTTTTCTTGAAATGGGCCATTCTCACAGATGTCAGGTGATATCTCATTGTGGTTTTGATTTGCAATTTCCAAATTATAAGGGATATTGAACACTTTTTCATGTTCCTGATGGTCATTTTGATGTAGTCTTTTGAAATACATTTATTTAGCTCTTCTGCCATTTCATATGGGTTCTTTATTTTTACTATAGCATAATATTATTTATTTGTAGATCTTAGATATTGTTCCCCGGTCAGATTATGATATGCAATTTCTCCCATTCAGTGGGAGAAATTCATTTGATAATAGTTTCTTTTACTGGGCAGTAGCTTTCTATTTGATGCAGTAGAATTTATTTTTGCTTCTATTTTTCTTGCTATTGGCATCCCCAAAACAGCACACAAGCCAATATTGTGGAGTGTTTTGCCTATATATTTGTCTATGTATTTTAGAAATGCTGGTCTTATATCCAAATCTTAAATCCATTATGACTTAATTTTTGTCGTGGTATTCTAGTGTGTGTTTGTGTTCTAATTTCATTTTTTTGGCATTTGGCTGACCAGTTTCCTCACTACCATTTGTTGAAAAGACTTTTCCTTCTCCATTGTATATTTTTGACTCCTTTGTCATAGATTAGCTGCCCATATAAATGAGAGATTATTAACTTCTGAGCTTTCTATTTTCTTCCACTGGTCCTTGTGTCTATTTTTATTTCAGTATCATATTGGTTTGATTACTGTGGTCTTACATGTAATTTGAAATCTGAGAACATAATACCTCCATTCCCCATCTTTTTTGACATAATTGTTTTATCTGTATAAGGTCTTTGTTGTTCCATATAAATGTCAATAATGTTTCTTCTGTTTCGTTGAAAAACTATTGGAACTTTTTATAGGGTTTACATTGAATCTGTAAATTGCTTTGGATAAGATGGATATTTTGACTTTGTTAATTCTTCCAGTTTATGAAAGTGACCCTCAAAATAATGAGTGAAATAAAATGGCTGTTTTAAGTGACTAAATTTTGGGATAATTTGTTAGATAACAGAAATAGCCAGAATAAAGTAATTTCAGACTTATCTTTACTTCCAACTATTCACACTGTTTAGAATCTAAGAAGATTCTGGTCACTTTCAAGAAAGGAGAATCTTTTCTGACACATGTGACTTATACTTTTCAATACACTGATGATCTAGATATTGCTGACACCTAATGGCCATGAGAAGCAGTCACATTATCTAATCAGAGGAAATTATTGGAATTCCTCTAAGAGCTATTGCTGTATACACTTTGATCAACTATATGGTGGGAATGAGATGTGAGTAGGACAGTGTGACATTAAAGTCCATGTTCAAGTAGTAATAAGTAGTTGGTAAGCTTTTTCTGCGGTAGAGGTTCTGTTCACTATAGCTTAGCACCTGACTGAGTAATGATTGAAAACTGAGAAAAAGAACTGAATCATACACCAAGTAGAGGAAATTGGACCTTGGAAAAAATGGATAAAATAATTGAACATAATCTCTGAAGCCATAAAACATATAGAAGAAAATATAGGCAACACTACATGACATACATCTCAGTAACATCTTTAAAGACACATCCCCCAAAGCAAAGAAAATGAAGGAAAAGATAAATAGCTGGGATTACATTAAACTAAAAAGCTTCTGTGCAACAAGCAACATTCTACTGATTGATTGGGAGAAAAATCCTATAAAACAAAGACACATCCTGCTGACTGGGAGAAAATTTATGTACTCCATACAACTGATAAGGGGCTGATCACAAAACTCTTACAAAGAACTTACATGACTCAACAAAAACAAAGTAAACAATCCAGTCAAAAAAATGGGCAGAAGAGCTAAAAAGATACTTATCCATAGAAGAAATGCAAATGGCCAACAGGTATATGAAAAAATGTTCAACACCACTTATAATCGGGGAAATGCAAATCAAAACCACAATGAGACACCACCTTGCACCAATGAGAATAGCACATAATAAAAAAAGGCAACAAGAAATGTTGGTGAGGATGTGGAGAAAAAGGAACTCTCCTACACTGCTGTTGGGAATGGAAAATGATCCAACCACTATGGAGTTGTGTGGATGTTCCTCAAACTACTAAAAATGGAGCTACTATATGACCCAGCAATTCCACTCCTAGGAATCTACCCAAGGAACACAAAAACATTAATTCAAAAGGATACCTGCATGCCAATAATTTATTAGAGCACTATTTACAACAGGCAAGATATGGAAACAACCATAACGCCCAAAAAAAGATGACTGGAACAAGAAAATATAGTATATGTACACAATGGAATACTATCCAGCAATCAAAAACGATAAATGCATGCCGTTTGCAGTAACTTGGATGAAGCTAGAAAGATTATGCTCAGTGAAATAGATCAGAAGGAAAAAGAAAAATATTGGATAGTTTCACTTATAGGAGGAATATAGGGGAGCCAAATAAGGGATCAGGGGAAGAAAAATAATAACTAAAAAACCAAAATTAACAAGCAACTATAAATCAGAAACATTTTTCAGGGGAAGGTAAGGAGGAAGGGTCAAAACAGGGCAGGGAAGAGCACAAGGGACTATGGTAATGGTGCATGGGTGAATTGGTGGTGGGAATTTTAAGGTGGTGGGCCTCAAATCATGACCTCTAAGGAGCAAAGGGAAGCAGGTAATATCTAGGTTTAGGTGGAATGAATGAAACATTGACTAGAATCTCTCTGACCAGATGAGAGCACAGTTGAAAGGGACTTAGATTCTCAAGAGTGTGGGGATTTAGAGTCCCAAGAGAAGATCTCAAGATCTACTGGGCTGGATGGTGGGGAAGGAGCTATTGTTTCTACCTGTTCCTAGTGCCCCTCCCCCACCCTAGGAAACCTTTGTGACAAAGCCACAGCTCTGTGATGCAGCCTGGGATTCTGTCCCCAAGAGAACTCCCAGCTCAGTTGTCTGAGGGAAGCAGTGTGATTCCAAAGATGGAGAATTATCTCTTTCCTCTGAAAAGCAGTAGTGCTTCTTGGCTGAGCTCCAGCTCCACCTCTTGGGTGATTGATACCATCATTGCCTTCCTGTGTGGACTGGGGCTCTTTCTCCTGTTACTCCCCTGTCTCCAGGGTTCTCCATCCTTACCGTCATCTAGGAAACATAGAAACAACAGGGAGGTAAGGAAACCTTTGCTCAACCCAATAAAGATTATGTCTTTTTTTTCTTAGTTTCACTTTTCCAAATCACCTAGAGAGACTTGAGATGAGACAAGTTAGGTCAGGCCTGGTTTAGAGTGGGCACTAGTATTTCTATCTGAATATCTCAGAATGGGTATCCAGACACAGTAGAGGGCTCCACGGTGAAGTACCCAACTCAGCGATTAATAGTGCGGTGCTGGTGACTGAGGTGGGGTCTCAGCAGGAGGAAGGCTCTGGAGCACTGGATGATCTGCTGCCTTCCCCTTCTCATAGCCAGTCTTTCCTCTGTGTTGGCACCTATCTAAGGACAGTGCTGAGTGCCTGAGGGTCTCAGAACAGGGACTAGGATAGAATTCAGTTCTCAGGAAAGGAGAGTTCTGACAGCTCAGACAAACCTATACATCTCAGGATTTATTGTGTAAGGAAGAATGAGGGGAGAAAGTCAGTGGATTTCATATAGAAAATCCTTTATATTCTTCAAAGAAATATAAATTATCCAATTTAAAAGCAAGTAAAGGGGTTTATTATGACATAAACCTGAAACTTACATAATATTCTGATGCAACATTACTTTAATAAAAAATAAAAATAAATAAATAAAAAACAAAAAACGGTAAGAGAGGGGAAAACACAGAGTTGCTTTAGGTAAATATAGAAAGTCATACATTCATGAACACTGAGAGCCTACAACTTTTCTGGAGCAGAGCGAGAACTGGGTCACTGACCCTCATTTCTTCTACTTTCTCAGCAGCAAAGGGAGCCAAGGGGGAGAAACAGGAGCAGGAAGAAAAGTCAAACTGTGGAAGGTGAGCTGTCATGGAGTCTTGCATGCCCCAGGTGTTCATCTCCATCTCTCCTGTCCCTGAAGCTGCAGTTCCATATCTCTGAGGATGTCAGTGGCACAGCCCATTCCTCAGGAAACAGCCTTTAGGAAGAGGCAGAACCTGAATACCTCCCAGTTTCCATTCTTGAAAGGAAGTCACAGGAGGCCTGACTTGTTGCCTAGCCAGGGTTTGTAGGCCGGTGTGGACCCATGATAGCGTCTGGACTGGGAGATGGGGCTTAAAGTCCAACAGGAAACGAATTGTTGAACCTCTCAGATTCCTCTAGTAGGTGATCCTTGCCCACTCTCCCCCACAGGGCACTCATGAGGCCTCAGGCACTTTGTAGATGACAAAGTGCCCCCATCACAAGCCTGGTTATGACTTGTCAGGGATCATGTGGCCTTGGACCCTGATGTTTGGGTTCCAGGGTTGACTCCCCCAAAGGTCTCCCCTAGAAGAATACTGCACTCAGACTCCTGCCAGGCCCCTAAATCCCTACCTTCACCACAAGCTACTGATGACACAAGCTACTGATTTCCAGCTTGTAGAGATTGCCTGAAAGAATTGGAGTTGGCTCGCAACCGGATTTCACTTCTGCAAAGGTAAAAAAAGATCCCCCTTTCTCTCTTGTGCCCTCCTTCCTATCAGAGCCTATGGTGTGAGCCCAGGGATGTAGGCAGGGTGGGAGGGTGAGCCATGGGGACAGGGTGTGGCTAGAGCCCTGGGGTGAGGAACAGCAGGAACTTTGTGAAGTAAGCATGGGGGCAGTAAAGGGACCTTAGGACACTGCAGGTGTTTACCTCTGCCTCACCTGCCCAGCCCTCCTGGCACCTTCTGCCCCTGGTTGCAGCATGTGCCCCCTGTCTTCTGCAGCCGACTGGGGAAGTGCCATGACAAAAGAGGCTTCCGTCAGCTTTTATGCCAAGACCATCCAGATGAGATGTGCAAAGCAGCACCGGCTGGATCCCGCTGGTCATGCATGGAACATGTGGACAATGTTGTCCCCCCAGTGTCGCCATCAACTTCCCCAGCTCTTTCAAATGAACAGCCTCTACCTCTGGCTTCCACCTTCCCACAGGGCCCTATGACCTCTTTACACTCTATTAGTTCACAGTCATCCACGAATGCTTTAGAATCACTAGAGACTTCCTTTCCTCTGGAATGTCTTTCCCCTCACTTGCCAGACACCCTTGAGTCAGGGGCCAGTCCTTCACCAACCCCAGTTTCCTCTGCCTCACCACCACTAGACTTTACCCAGACTCTTCCTCAGTGTGACTCGTTGGCCCTCCCACTGCACACCTTCCCACAGAGCTCATCTCCGCACAGCCCTTGGCCAGTCTCTCCCATTCCACTCACTTCAGGTATTGGCCACCCAAGTTGCCCCATGTCAGCCCTGACCTGGTGGCAGAAAACCACCAAAGACTTATGCCTCTCGACCTCATCATGCTGCGAGTCCCAGGAAGAGCACCTTGCCTGCCACCCACCAGAGGCCTTGTTCTGTGGAGGCGCCACAGACAGACAGACAGAGACTGGCAGGCTCTCTTTGCTAAATTCCAATGACCAGGAGCTCCTGAAGATACAAGCCACAAAGAGAGTAGAGATCAAGGTTTGGAAAGAAAAAGAAGATGGATCATATTCAAAAGAAATGAATCCAGAATACCACCTGAATTCTTTGGGTAACATATTTAAATCACTGGGTACTAACCCAAACCCCAGCACTCCCCAGCCCATCTGGAGTACAGAAGGCAAGCCAAAACAGCCACCCAACTCTCAGCAGCTCTCATATGCCAAGGGTTTAGGAGACCATCTACAGCAGAAGTACAACCAGCTTTTCTGGGGCCTTCCCTCTCTGCACAGTGAATCCCTGGTGGCTACTGCCTGGATCTCTGAGAGCTCTTCAGCACTTCAGTCTCCCTCTTTCTTATTCAATGTAATTACAAATGCCTGCCCAGTTCGAATTCAGGCTAAAATATCTCCACTGTTTTCCCAGTCCCAGCCCTTGTCTCATATGGAGTTCCAATCTCAGCACTTAATTCCAACTATACCTCAATTCCAGCCCCTATCTCAGTCTCAGTTACAGATAAAGGTCCCTCTTCAATCCTCTCTCTCAAGCCTAACACCTTCTTCACCCCAGATCAGGGATTGTGGAAAGTCTTGCCCTGCAGTCCCAAATGAGCCACAGTCTCCCACCCCAACTGAGACTCAACATCTGAAATGGCCCTTACTGCAGAAACAACTAGAATGCGGGTGGACTTTATCTTCTGTAGTCAGAAGATCTCAGGAAATCTTTAGTGTCTTCAGTTCCACCCTTCCTGAGGACAACTGGGTGGTCTCCATTCTTCCTGAGAATTTCCCAATCAGTCCTGAACTTCGGAAGCAACTAGAGCAACACCTCCAAAAATGGCTCATCCAACACCGCTGGGAGCTGCCCCAAAGGATACAAGAATCTCTGGAACTAAAGCAGCTTCAGTGTGAATTACCAAATATAAATCAGTGTAAATTACCAAATACAAAGGGAAAGCTTGAGAGGTCACAGACCTCTCTGTTTATAGGTGAAAGCAGCAAGGGCACACAGAAAATGGGGTTCCAGCTAAGCAAGGACATGGACCAGGGTCTGGGGCACATTCTGGGAAAGGTCTCAAAAGATAGCTCTACAGGTTCAGATATTTCCTTGGTGAAGGGGTGGGGGATGAACTTTAAAGAGTCAGACAGTGACTTGAGACCCTCAAGTAGTGGGTCAGCAAGTGATGAACGTGTCCTAAAAAGATATTTGTGCGCTAAGTCAGGGCAGATCAAAGAGGATTTGATACAGCGATCCTGGGTTGCTGTCACTCATGTTTTTCCCAGGTTTAAAAAATACAGGGAAAAAAGAAACCTAAGATTATTGAAGGACTGGGAACCCTGTGTGAACACTGCCCGTAGGATTACCTTCCTCCATCCCTGCACTCGAGAGATACTAGAATCACATATTATACGGATTTGGGTTAAACACAGGTGGGGCTTACCTCTCAAGGTCCTTACGCCCATAAATTGTTTTAAATTAAAAAAGAAGGCTCAATCCCTGCCCCTTTTGCAATGTGACTCTCCCCCCTCAGCCACCTGTTTACCTGCGGCCCACTCGAGAATCAAGTTTGCCATGTCCCAGGAAGAACTTCCTCAGGCCCATTTGGGAGAAAAGATAACAAAAGAATCAGGTCTCACCCTGGAGAAGCCTCTCCTTCCTCCCTCACCTGTGTGTGACCAGGGATGGCTCTTACCTGTGAGCAATCGTGAGCCCTCAGAGACACTTCTGACTGGACAGGAGGGCAAGCTGTCTTCTCACTCCTTCACATCTGACCAAAAGGTCGGAAGTTGGCAGAGTGAGACTATGAAAAGGTCCGACTCAAGACAGGAGGCTGGGGGTTGGGATCCACAAAACCCCAGTGATTGGGTAAAAACAGCAGAGATGAACTCAGGATTCCAAACTTTAAGGGCCCAAGAAACCAGGGAGGTGTTAGGAGCTGAGTCCCCTGCTCTACAACTGCAGTCTAGAGACATCTTGGGATCCGGTGTGCTGACAAAACTCCCAACCAGAAATGTGCATATGAGGAATTCAGTGTGTCCACTGACAAGTGAAAGCCCTTTACTTCCTAGAACGTATGTTTCCCAAGATTCAGGAGAGTCATGTTTTAACATAGAACTTGCAAGAGAACTTGAGTTCCAAGCACATCTACAACGAGAGGAACAATACATAGATTATCCTACATACATGTTTCCTACCGAGGATAGTTTTGTTTCTTGGGTGCCCCATTGCCATCTCCAGAGATTGTCTTATGGAGATGTAATGACTTCCCCTATGATATGTAGTTTCATAGCAGACCAAAGCAGCAGCCCACAGCATCAGGAATTCAGGATTTTGAGACCTCAGGACTCATGGAAGAGCAAGAGGAAGAGCAAGGTGGCTAACCCTACTTACGAGAGAGAGGACTGTAAGAGCCCCGATGGCAGAGAGTATGAAGGGTGTCAAGAATTGCAGCCCTCGCAGGTTGGAAGTTGGAGTCACCCCACCCAGGTCAGAATAGTAAACTCTTTTGGGAGCAAATGCCTCCAGAAACAAGTTCCTCCAGAAAGCTTCTTCAGAAAGGGGATGAGACTCTTTTTTCAGTGGATTTTCTCCAGTAAGAAAGGCAAAAGTCAGGGTTGTCTGCAAAGATGCAAACCTGCATTTTCCACTGTCCAGAGACAAGAGTCAGGCAAAAGCAAATCTATTATGGACGGTGAGACTGCCGAGGCTCGGGCACTCATGACAGCTGTCGGGCAGATTCTAGAGGAGAAAATGGCACATCGCCAGGAGCTTCAAGCCATAAAGTTAAGTGAACACAAACAGGAACTCCAATCCTCAGCATGTGGAGGTTACTGCTCTTACAGGTCTTCCTTCCACCTAGAGAAAAGGAAAGGGAGTTATACAACCTGCAGTCATCAAGTCACTGTCCAAACCCAGAATTGTTCCACCAGGGAAAAGCATGTCAAACCTCGACAGTCCTTGAAAAGTGTAAGATTCAATGATGACCGAAGCTCATCGACACCCCCCAAGAAGACTGTGTCTCCCGTCAGTTCCCACCAGAATGGGCCAAGGATTCCAGCTGTGCCTGGATGCCATCACCACTGCCCAAGACACTGTCTTTCTCAGGGAGGTGTTTTTCCTGGTCAACCATAAAATGCTTCTCTAGCCCTTCCTACTAGGAAAACATGTCTCCAAAGAAAAAGTCAGTCCGTATAGAGAAAACCTTCTTCTCGTTAGCACATCCAAGATGTTTAATGTTCCCTTAGTGGCTTCTGCCTGTATTGCTTCTGGGATGTACTTTGATTTCTTGAAGGGACAGGCCATAGAAGGAGGTTGCCGTTGGGGTTGACAGCTAGCTCCTTATTCTAAATCCTTTCATTGCAATTATGTCTGTCATTATATAAGCAAAAATTACTATAAAACATGAGAAAACTTATGAAGAACTAGAATCTATTTCAATCCATCTTTCCCCTGTCTTTACTACTCCTTAAACTTTACCTCACAGCACAGGATAGGTTCACAGAGATATCAGAGAACTGGATATTCCCACTCAGGCTCCAAAAGTGTCAGAGCCAAGTAGTTTCACATGTCACAAAATGGAAGGTGGATGGTGAAGGGCTGTCAGTTCAGAAGTGATTGAAATCTTATCCTTAGATTTGTAGGTAGTGGATAGATGACTCCTGCCTTTAGGTGCCCCTTTTCTCCTGATACGGGCTGGTTTTTTTTTTTTTTTTTATTGTTTGAAAAAAACAAAAACAAACCATTGTTTCCTCTTAGCTTGTACTAAAGACATGTCAGTGTCCCCTTTTCTGCCTTTCAAGTGTTCTAGAGCAGCTGCAAAGATGGCACATTCCACTCCTTATGTACATAGGTGGAGGAGGTTTAGGGAAGCTGTTGACCCCTGCCCCAAAGGAATAAATGCTCTTATTCATGGGTCACCAGCCTTCCCCTGTATGTTAATCCCAGAGAAGGAGTTCTGGGTGAATAGAACAGAAATGTGACTGTGTTTAGAAACTATCTGATGGTTGGAAGTTGTGAACTAAGGGTGGGATGGAGATGAAAGAATTGAAAAAGTTGGATCCAAGGAAAGAGGCAAAGTGGCATGAGAGTACCATGAAGAGTGTAGTGAAAAAAGGAGCCTCTGGACATCCCACTGCTGTCAACAGGTTGAGAGGGGAGGAGAGTGAGGCCCAGATGCTCATTGTGACTTGGATCTTCACTCTGTCCAGCTCCCAGACTACGGACCTATAGGAGCTACTTTTGGGGTCAAACTGGGTTGTAGTGAAGCAAATCTGGGGAGCTTAATCTCTTAACAACGTATTTAATAAGCTAGAAAGAATGATTGAACCACAGGTATAAATGAACTAGGGAACTCAGGACTTGACTCTCAGTCTGCTGACCTAAACAAATATATGGCCCAAGGGAGAGTCCCAGGGGAGAGGTGGGTGCTTAAAAAGTCCAAGGGACTAGCTTGGGGTCATACAGTAAACCCCACCTGGCTCCAGGCCTTGCTAACCCCAGAGCTCTGCAGAAGAGACGCTCAGGATTGTCATGGGCCGGGAGTGACTTGTCTAACACAGGGAGAGCAGGAGTGGTCCACTGCTTTCTCTGCTTCTATCCCAGCTTTCTTCTGTTTTAGAGGAAATTAGCAGACCGGAGGGATTTCTCTGAGAGTGCATCCATGTCTTGAGTCACATCCAGGCACACACTGGGCATGGGTCCAGGGTTGTCAGTCTGATGTTGGAGAATCCTGCTCCATTCAAGGTGGTGCTTCTAACGCAGAGGACAACAGGAACCAGGCTTCCTGACCCCCATACCTGCTTACACACTGACATGCAAAATTGGGACTTGGGGAAGAGGAACACAGTCCTGTTAATCCTTCTGACTTTGCCTTGGAGCCAGGTCCTGTGTCTGAACCCCAGTTTTCAAGAGAACCTCTAGAGTAGGCACGGAAACAGGAGGTGACTAGGACTAAGGGAAAAGGGAACATGTGCTCAGTCTTCCAATAGGTGCAGTAAGGCCAGAGGTGGACCCACACAGAGACCTCTCATGAGACAATAAACAGAACCATCACAGAGACACCTCTCAATACACATACATTCCACAGAGACCACCACTTGCCCCATAAAGACCTCACACTGAGATCTTATGTTGCTCCAGACCTCAGACAGAAACCTATCCAGAGCCTTCCCAAAGATACCCTCCCTATACAAACACAGATGTCTTACCTAGAGACGACAATACAGAGAGACTTATGAGTCTCTCAGAGACCTCTCTCTCACAAAAATCTGAGAGAGACTTCATCTAGGGACACTACACAGAAATCACACGCTGAAACCTGACGTAGGTTCTCTGCAGAGAGCTTGCACTCATTCTTCAGGAACCTGAGGAGCCACCCTTAGACAGATGTACTTGGCTCACGGGCAGCATGAGGTTAGCATCAGCTGTGTGCCCCTTGATAATTCTGAGACACACAGGAATTTCCCTTTCGAATGCTGTTGATACTGAACAAAAGAATTTGTTCACAGACTTGCAGATTTGCAATATTAATTCCTTGACAGGTTTTTATTATCTTGAGAATCACAAATTTTAAACACAACTAAAACACTGTCAGTGAGGGAGAAAAAACTTATTTGTTTAGTTTTAGCTTATCATCAAGCCAAATGATATCAATATCGTATTTTTTATTTCACTGGGAACAAGACTCGAACTTGAATGGCTGACACAAACTTTGGGAACATAATAAGGACCTACAACACACGTCCTCTAGGAATGAAACAAAGCAGGACAAGGGCATTTGGACCAACACCTCGTGGGAGGCTGTATAACGAGAACATAATTTTGCACTTAAGATTTGTTAAGTTTGCATAAGATTTGTGGGCTTTTATTTTTTTTTACAAGCTAACAGTTGTGAGGCTTTTTCACAAGCAAGTCAGTTTTCTGATAATATTCCTGTTGTATCATTTGGCAGTAATGGCAAGTCCTTATGTAAGCAGTGCCCTGTTCCCAAAGTCATTGGAACCTTATCACCACTTTGCCACTGGACTGCATGCTTGAGAAACAGAGCTATGAAAACACAGCTTTTGTTCCATAACATTTAATGTCTCAACACTTCAAAGAACAAGTTTTTATTTAGTGTCTTTTGACTAATATATTAATGTTGGTACATTATTAAGATATAAAAAGAACAGAAAGAAAACATATTAAATATAGTACTTGAATTGTCTTGAGACATTTAAGTTTTTCCTCAGACACAAACCTTATTTTTTTCTCCACTCATATAAACTTTAATCCTTTTGACATCATATAAAAATTTAAACCTAGGGTCTCCCTGGTGGCAAAAGGTGTTGAGCATTGCACTGTGGGGCTTCTGCAGCCACTGCAGCATGAGTTTGATCCCCAGCAAGGGTGGGGACCCACATGGCTCAGCAGACCTCTCCTGCCTCCCCTCAGCAGTGTATTTCAGTCAATATGCTTGTTCTGCTCTACACTCTGTCTCTGGTGTATCCTCTCACACCCTCTGCCCTCCCACTCCATGCCTCTGGCCTGTACCCCAGCTCTTATAGTCATAAATAAATAAAATCTTTTTAAAAAACCTAAACCTGAAAATGAAAACATGCACATAATACTTATGTGCATATTTTATATGCATATAATATTTAAATGACTTTTATATTCATATAATTTATAAATAAATTTTTTTATAAATAAAATGCACACCAATGATTTTAATGTGCATTTTATATGCACATAAAATATTTTATATTTATGTGATGTTTTAATATGCAGCCAGTCTCCCCAAACAGGTCAGTCGTTTTTCTTCAGTGTACTCAGAGTAGGCCTTTTGTCATCTTGGTACAGAAACTAGAGGTCAGCAGAGGAATTGTGAGTCTCAGAAAAACTATTACCATTTCTTAAGAGGCAAATTATTAGTTTATTTTCTTTCATCTGTTAGTTTTTGGACAGTATTTTATTTCTCTCCTCTAGTGTAGTCCCACCATCATGGTGCCCATGATCCATTACCACAACCCCTTGTGCTCTTCCTTCCCTCCCGTTTTGATTCCTTTTCCCCCCCTCTCCCCTTCTGTATGCCTCAGATCTGTGGTCAGCAAGAGCACAGGTTATTTTGAGTAGAGAGCAGCCAGGGCCCTGAAGACTAGGAGAAACTTCTGATTTTGCCCAAGTCCTCTGGTCTTCCCAAATCAAAGAAGAGCTCCTGACTGACTGAGCTGCTACACTTTTCTTTTCTTTTTTTTTTTTTTAAAGATTTATTTATTTATGCATACAAGCACTGGGGTACAGGCCAGAGGTGTGGGGGGGGGGTGAGAGGATTCACCACAGAGAGCGGGGAGCAGAACAGGCAGATCAACCGAAGTACACTGCTGAGGGGAGCAGCGGGCACAGCAGGAGAGGTCTGCTGCGCCATGTGGGTCCCCTCCAAGCCGGCAGCAGGGATGGAACTCATGCTGCAGTGGCTGAGGCTTGCTTCATAGTGCGTTGCTTAACCCACTGCGCCACCAGGGAGGCCCCACTGCTACACTTTTCTTAAGCAGAGAAGCAGTCACTGGCCGCCTGTACTTTATGACCAAGAAGAACATAGGTTGGAGCCTCTCAGATAGATGTAAGCTTATTAATGAATATCTGAGAACCTTTTTCTACCTTATTCTCAGAGCAAGGATGAAGCAATCTTTTCCTTGCCTGAGAGTGAAACCTTCTCTCTCCTTATGTCTCAGGTTCCTAACCACAGAATAAATACCTGCTCCATTATTTTTTACTTAAGTAATGATGTAAACCCAATGATACCCCAATTAAAAAATAATTTATAATTGTGTAAATTCTTCATTAAATAATTAAATAGTAGTAGCATTTTCTACTACTAGTGTGTCTGATGTTAATTTGTTGGTCCATCCAGCCTTAAAAGAATCCAGATGGGATAGAGAAAAATCTTCCTGTGCCTCAACCTATATGACTGCTCAGCAATAATGAAATGAATGAAATATTAATATACACATCAATATAGATGTACCTCAAAACATGCTAAGTGAAAGAAAAAGGGAGCACTAAAATTCTATTTACATAAAATTTGAGAATGGGGAAAAAATCACTGAAAACAAATCATTGTTTTTATAGGAAGGTGGGAGTTGACCACCTTTGGTTTACATAGAGTCAACCAAGAAAAAGTGGGTTTATAAAAGATTCAAAAGACTCAAGCCTCCAAATAGTGCTCGGAAATTTGCTCAAACTCTGAGCTTCTCAATGATTTTACATAGTTTGCAGATGTGGTGAATTATGTTGCTTGATTTTGGGGCAGATCCCTGTGTGGCTCAGTCTGGAGCCTACACTAGTTCCTGAGACACTGGTTGGCCATACAAGGATTGGAAGTGCACTCAGAGGGCAGCTGCAGGTCACTACTGTTGTTTGAGACCATGGCTGATTATGACCCAGACTGGGGTGTTCACTTGTTTCCAAGGTGCTGGTGAGTGAGCCTAGAGTCAGGGGAGCTTCTCAGGGGGTGCCTGACAAAAGGAGAGGAAAGAGCATAAAGAATAGCTGAGATTGGTCCAGGTGCTATGGTGGTGGGAGAAATATGGCAATTACACCTAAGGGGCGAAATCATACTGTCCAAAAATTAACAATGTTGTAAGAAAATAGATTTTTTAAAAATAAAAATGAAGCTAGTGCTACTCAAAAATGTTCCAATTTTAATCTTCTGTTTGTTGATTGTGTTTCTCATAGTATTCATTTCCTTTTAATTTTTTTGTATTGTTCTCAATCTCTAGTTTTTTTAATCATGGCTACCTTGAATTCTTTGTCTGATAGGTAAAGCAGCCCTTCTGCCTCTGTGGTTTGTTGCTGGGGTTTGTTTGCTCTTTGAGGTGTATTGTTCCTCTGAGGGCTTGCTGGGCCATTTGTATTTTTCATTCTCCCCCTTGTTTGCTTTGCTGTGTAGAGTTCTCTCTACTAGAGACTGTCTTATAGATTCTGGGGTGGTACTATAACCTCCCCCAAAGTACTCCTGGACTTTTTTTGTGGTGGCTGGGGTGGCTAGGGGACCCTGGGTCAAGATGCTAAATTCCTGGGGAATGATGCCACCCAAGAGAGGGGCCTCGGAGACTGTTTCCAGTGGCTGGTGGGGTAGAGGGTTGCTGAAGATCTCTGATACAGTGTGAGGCCCTATGCAGCTCAGATTGGGGCTTATGTCTCCTCCCAAGGCACTACGGGCTGAATACTGAGTGGGATGCACTTTTTAGGAGCGATGAAAGATCAATAAAAGACTGGAAAATCCAGAGGGCTCTAGGACCCTCCTCTACCCATCTGCCCTGATCATAGAGAACCTCTCTGTGCCTTCCTGGCACTACAAGTGCTTACTGGCATGAGGGTGGGGGTTGCTGACTATTTCTGATATAGAACTACATCCTGCATGGTCCAGGCTGGGGTGCATTTCAGTTCCCAAGACACTGGTGTCTGATTGCTGAGTGGGATGCATGTCCCTGGTAGGACTGGGCCCCAAGGTGAAGGGCTAGGCCTGTGTGGTTGCTGAAGATCCCTGATGTAGAGCAAGCTACTGAGAGTCGCAGGTAGGTGATGACTTCTACTTCTAGCATGGTGTCTGAGCACTGAGTGTGATGCAGTTCACAACTGCAGCTCTGGGCACACAGTGAAAGGCTGGAAATTACAAGATCTGGACTGGGACTTGTGAAATTTTTGTTGTGGTCAGGTACTATCCTGAATATAGGTTCATTAAATGATAAAATGTTCATTAAAATGACAAACAGTGGATAAAAGGAATATAGATGAAACTTACTATGTAAAAATGAATTGGGGGGGAGAGAGCCATACTTACCCTTGGTAGTCATCTTGCTACTCAAATTAATAGGCACTGGATTCAGTCAAAAAATGGGCAAAAGAGCTAAAAAGGTAATTCTCCAAAGAGGAAATGCAAATGGTCAACAGGAATATGAAAAAATGCTCAACACCTCTTGTCATCAGAGAAAAGCAAATCAAAGTCACTATGAGATACCACCTTACACCAGCGAGAATGGCACATATCAAAAAAAGTAGCAACAACAAATGTTAGCGAGGATGTGGAGAAAAAGGAACTCTCTTACACTGCTGGTGGGAATATAGCTAGTCCAACCATTATGGAAAGCAGTATGGTAGTTCCTCAAACTACTAAGAATGGAACTTCCATAGGATCCAGCAATCCCACTCCTAGGAATATACCCAAAAGACACAAAAACACTGATTCAAAAGAATACCTGCACCCCTATGTTTATAGCAGCACTCTTTACAATAGGTAAGACCTGGAAACAACCTAAATGCCCCAAAACAGATGATTGGATTAGGAAGCTGTGGTACATATACAGCAATCAAAAAAGATAAACTAGAGTCATTCATAGGAACATGGAAAGAACTGGAAGGGATTATGCTCAGCGAAGTAAGTCACAAGGCAAAAGAAAAATACCAGATGGTTTCCCCCCTAGGAGGAATATAAGGGAACCAAATAAGGATCAAGGAAAAGAATAATAACAATAATAATAATACTAATAAAAACACAACAAAAACAAAAAGACAAGGACAAATTGGGGACACTTGGTGGGGAGGAGGGAAGGAGAGGGGTGAGGGGAGATAAGAGCACAAGGGACTGAGGTGATGGTGCACTGGTGAAATGGTGATGGGGAATACATGGGGATTACAATTGATGTCAAATATATATAAATAAAGAAAAAAATAGGCACTGGATTCACCTGGAATTGAGGTTGTCCTGTGATAATGCAGATTGTGTAGCAGTGAAGCCCAATATCATGCTTGGCTTATGAGCCCCCATGGTATATATATGTCTACCCCCCTTCCTCCTTTGCATCCTCCTGCTCTTTGGCAGAGCACACAAGGAAGAGCAATAGGTGTTAGACAATATTTAGGCTTGTGGAAACCACCCACATCATCCCAGCCTGCCTTCCATCTGGAATCCACTGAATGCTCCTAAGGAGCAGGGAAAGGGAAAGAAGGGAGTTGGGTCTACCTCTCCCCTCCAAAGAGGCCTCCTTCCCACATTTCATTTAAATGCAGAGAGTTCTCCTCTCCCTCTTCCTGGCAACAGATAGCTTTCACCTAGGAAACCCGGGTTGGGTGTTTCCTCCTGGACCCACCTCCATCCAGAGCTTTGTGCCAGGCCCCTGAGTGGGGTGGGGTGACCCGCAGCTTCCCCAGTGTGTGTGTGTGTGTGTGTGTGTGATTGTTGTGGTGGGTGGGGGGTGCAGTGGGGTATAGGGTAGGAGTCTGAGCAACTCCCTTCACTGGCAATCCAAAAAAAGAAAGTGTCCCCTCTTTTCATACTCTGCCCTGGAAGCAGGGATTTTTGGCTTATTTTTATCATCACTCATCCTGGAAGGGAATTCTGGAGAGTGCCCTCCATCTATCCTCCCTCTCCCTCTGTTAGTAGACAGGATTGAGGGTCAATCCAAGATCCCCAAACCTATACACTCTTAATAGGTTCTGTAATCTGCCGCATAAAAACATACTCTCAGTGCATAAGACTTTCCACAGAAAAGAACTTTTCTTTTCTGGATTGTGGAAACCACCCACATCATCCCAGCCTGCCTTCCCATCTAGAACTAGTGCGCAATAAAAGATGAGAAGATGACAGTTTCCAGTGAAACAACTAGAATTACCCATCCCCTCAGGGGTAAATGCCCAACCAAACAGGGTTGGCTCAAGGCTGGGCAGCTGAGGCATTGTTACAGGGCAGGGAGAGGGGTACTCCAGAATTTCTAAACTTACCCTCTCTAAATGGTTCTGCCATTTGTTTTAGTAAGACAAATGTATAAGCTTTTTAATGGAAAGGAACTTTAATACAATTAGGGAACAATACAGAAAAGACAACGTATAGTTACTAAATCAAACATTTAAAGTTACCCATTTCCACATGGGGAAAAGTTTAGCTAAATAGGATTGGCCCAAAGCAAGTCCTGAAGGCCTGCCACAACTTTAAAGTAACTTTTGGTGGAGATCCATAGAAAAGGGTCAAAGAGTCAGACAAATCTGAGCGGAAAAGAACAAAATTCAGATAAAAGCGACCATTGTCAAATCTTCCCACGGGTTTTTCATCCGCATTTGTTTTAACCAGTTTAGAATTAAAAAGTAAGCTCAGGGCCTCCCTGGTGGCACTATGAAACATCCGTAACAGAGCAGCCTAGTTTGATCCCTGACCAGGGAGGGGACCCACATGGTGCAGCAGACCTCTCCTGCCTCACCCGCTAATCCCCTCAGCAGTGTGTTTCAGCCATTCTGCCTTTTCTGCTCCCCACTCTGTCTCTGGCGAATCCTCTCACCCACCCACACACTCTGGCCTGTACCCCAGCTCTTATATGCATAAATAAATCTTTTTTTTAAAAAATTAAGCACAGTTTCTTCACATATCTTTTTGCTTCATGTGCCTCTTCCAGGTCTCCTTGCTGCTCTTTATTCTGCTTCCTTCTTTTTTCCTTTTTTCTAGCTTCTTCTTATCCCTTTTCAGCTCCACCCTACTTACAGTGGGGCAGGGATCCTGGAACTTCCCTTTTCTTGGGACCCACCCTGTTATAGCATGAAAACTTGTCACCAGACAAAGGCACCTTCTGGTAATAAACTATAGGAAGGGGAAGGGGCCAAACAAGTCTGGAAGGAAGAGAGCAAAATCAAAATCAAAAGTCAAGATAAAGGCTTCCATTGTCAGCCTCTGCATAGGTCTCTCACCCATATCTCTCTCAAGTGTCTCTGGCCATGTCCCCCAAGTCCCTGGTACAAGGCCCAAGGCCAAAAAGCAAGTGTGGCTTCTTCACAAGTCTGGTGTACAGGCCTCCTCAAATCTTCTCTTCCTGCAGCCTTCTCTCCCAAGTCCTTTTTAGCTTCCCCTTGCTGCTCAGTACCACACTTCCTTAGGTGGGCAGGGAAATGGGACTCCTCCTCCCCTGTCATTGAGGATTACACTGTTGCACCTACCCCACCCACTTCCCATGGGAAACACCAGGTCTCCTGGTCACAAAGCCCCACCATACACAGGCATCTCAATGCATCCCTCTCCCCTCTACCTGTGATACTGAGCTAAACTGAATACTGGCCTCAGTTTTCCTCAGCCAATGAAAGGAAACAGAGTTTGACGAGGAGGAAAATAGCTTAATTTGTGGACAAACTGAGGATGGCAGCAGACCTTTTGGAAGAGGGAAAAGGTATTTATACAAAGGAGTGAAAAAAAATGGGGAGACAGGAAGGGTCTGCATGTCCTTTTGATGCAGGCATATGGGGATTTTCTGATGGGCCACCAAGCTTGCTTTGATAAACACCTGCTGGCGCAAAGGATTAAATCTCAGTACTGTGAAGCTATCCTCACCCACTGCAGCATGAGTTAGATTCCAGGCCAGGGAGGTGGCCCACATGGTTCAGCAGATTGCTCCTATCTCACCTGCTCTTCTCCTCAGCAGTGTACTTCAGTCGATCTGCCTGTTACTTTCCCCACTCTGTCTCTGGTGGATCCTCTCACCCTCCCCCCAACTCCACTCCCACACCTCTGGCCTATACTCCAGTTCTTGTACGCATAATTAAATAAATCTTTAAAAAATATTAGGATCCCTTTCATGAAGCAGTTTCTGTAGCTTCTATTCTTCAACACCAGCTCTCACTCTTTAGACACAAGTCAGAAGAGGCTGCCGCCAGGACCATGTCCTCTGTGCCATCTCATGAGGAATTGGAAGAGGGGCTGGCTGTTGCACTTTCCAGAGAAGTAGCTGGCCAGCACAAACATAAGGGCTAGATGGGAAAGCAAAAAGGTCAACAGCTGCCTCTGATTATGGTCACTGGCTGTGAAGAACCTGGTGCAAGAGAAGATGTTCTTTTACGCAGAGGCACAGAGATGAGACATGAGGTGGAAGGTACACCTCACCATGGAGGTCAAGGGGCTGGTGGTGGAATGTGGGGCTGGTCTGGAGCCAGGGTGGGCAGGCGTCGGAGGCTGAGGGATGGGAGCTAGTCGGACTTGGAGGGGACAGGACACTCCAATATCGCTCCGGGACCCCTGGCAGGGTGGAGGGAGAGGGGCGGGGATGAGACACAGAGACAGCATGGCAAACGGGCAGTTGGACAACAGTCGCAAAATCGTCAGGTGCGGGCAAGATCATCTGGTGCGGGCGATGGGAGGCAGGAGGGAGGACCTCCTCGCTTGAACTGAGGGTTTCTCAGAGGGTGGGACGCGACCAGGGACGACCCCGCAGTGGGGCAGCGACCCCAACACCCTTCGACCCGCCTCAGCATCTAGCTAGCGGGAAGCTGGTGAGATGGTGCAGGGAGGGGAGGAGCAAACTCACAGTCCGCACAAAACAAAAAACAACAAAAAGGGGTGGTGTAAGCGGGGGTGAAGTGTGGCCGGTGGGTGGGTTCTGTGTGTCTGAATGCTCGATTTCACCTCCGCAACCCTCAAGAAGGTTTGCCACATCCCAGGATAGTGCTACCTTTATTCTTCTGAGGAAGCTCCTGGCTGTTTTCCATAGCTGTGCCAATTCAGGTCCCAGGCAGAACGCAGGAGTTCTGGGGTCACTAAATCAATTCTCTTCCCGCAGTCACCTGGTTTTCCTAAGGCTGAATCGGTGATCCATAGGGGCCAGTCGGAATGCACGCTTGGGATTGTACATACCTGTTCCCAGAGGCTAGTAACCTGGTGCTTTGTCTTGTGAAGCGCTGGTTGAAGTAGGGGAGAACGAAGACTCAGGAAGAACTGACATAAGCTTTCCCACTCTTTGAAGGAAACCACAATCTCAATGTCAGTATCATCCTTTCTGAAAGTCTGCTGCAGCTTTTAGTTTTATTTCCTTCATATTTCTCTACCCCTTTTAAAAGTAAATCATGTTTTCTTTTGAGCAACATGAGCAAAACGAAGATGAGCTAGCTGTATTAGCATCATCAGAGAAAAATCATTGTCAACCGTTTAGTCTTTTTCCTTCCAATCTTACTTCTTAGCTCATTTTTTATAAAACAGTCATGGCATTTTACTAAATATAGGTTTTGTCACTCAGAGCTTTTGCCACTTATAGTTATGCTCTAGTGGATGGCCTGAAGCAGTGAATCTAAGTTAAAAGGGCAGGAAGATAGGTATTTTTTTGCAGTGGGTTTTCTTTTGCTCCTTCAGGCGATATTGTCTCCACCTTTGTATCAATATATAGAACCAGAAAGCCTCCCTTGTCCCTCCAGGTGACACTAAATTATTCAGTTTGGTTATTTGATTCACCTTAAGAAAGTAGAGTTTCTTTTCTTTAAAGCGAGAACAAATGTGAAATTCATAAAGGCTCTTTTTATTTTCTCATGCCATTCCCAATTTTAGTAATAACTAAATACCTTAATAAACTGCATTGTTTTCCATTCCCAGGTTAGGTTTAATGACTTTCTGGATTTCAAAAGGGTTTAATTCCACTGTGGTATTGGCAAAGAAGAACAAAACAAGGAACAAATTCCGTTTGAATTAAAAAACAGCAAAGTAATGAAACAAGCAACAGTTTATTTTTTAAAAAGGGAAAAAAGATCAAAAAAGAAAAGAAAAACAAATGTTTACTATATCATGTAGGTTAAGTAAAAATACCTGTAGTAATATATATGTATATACATACTGCATATATACATATGATATACATGCTTCTTGGGACAGAATTAGGACATATTCCCTCATATCAATTTAAAACTATCACGATTTAAAATCACGGCAACAAAACTTGCTTCCTTAATTTTCTTTTTTTAGACGTAACATTGGAAGTAATGGGACCAGGATCTAAATGTGGAAAACCATCTGCTAAACACAAATGACAATAAACTGCCACAAATAATGATCAGGGGGTCATCTGAATTCTCATATACGGTCTTCGTTACCCTACACCTGTGTCAATCTTCTACCTGAGATGAGAGGGGATGAAATGTGACAGTTTATAGGTTCCATCTAGACGTTCACTTGACATTTAAACAAAGACAAACAAAAATATGATTTATTGTAGCAACAACACTGGCCATGAAATCAATTTAGAGGGGGATTCCTCTTTCCCCTTCCCTTGCCAAAGGAAACAGAAAAAATTGTTGGGAAAAAACTCTCAGAGTGAAGCACCTCTGGCTATGACTAGCATACAGCATGGAACAGAGAGAGGGACTGTTTCCTTCACAGCAGCTCCTGGCTGACTTGGACGATTTCAAACACCCTCTTCTGTAAAAGGCACTCACATATTGTCTGCTAATGAATCACACAGTGGGAGTCCATACGTGGGAATTTTCCTATAAATAGAAAAGAAAGAAGCTGTGGACGTAGTATAACAAAGAGGAGAGTATAAGAAATACGCATTTGGGATAAATGATGTGCACTTTTTTGAAAAGGACAGTCAATATAGAAGTTTAAAAAATTTCATTAAAATTAGGAATTCCTAACTTTTATCAGTAAAATTATCAGAAAGAAGCGAGGTACTGAAGGATGAGAAATGGAGTCCAGGAGGTGGACAGGAGGGTGCTAACTTTTCAAATGGCCAAAGGAAAGGATATGGTCTGCTCTTAAACAGAAGACCATTCACAGACAGGAATGTGTAAAGAGGGAGGGAGGTAGTGGCAGAGATATAGGTGAAGCTGGAGGGAGGATGGTGTCCTTCAGTATGTGGCATACAAAAGGATGACCTGGAATCTTTCTCTGATGGCAAGATGGGCTGCATCCCTCTTGCTTCTGCAATCTGAGGAGACCCTGCCAGAGCCATAGGCTGTTCTCTCACCGGGAGACGACTGAGCTAATGGAATTATAAGATGTGCCACTGTTGCAGCTTGAGGCGTAGGCTTCCTGGCCATTACCATCCAGGTTGATCTTGAACACAGAGGATGCCTTCAATAGAAAGTCCGCTGCATCCCGGCGCCCCAGTTCCCGAAGTTTGGATATGAGGATGCCAATTGTGCTGTCAGGGTAGGAGGTCCATTCCTGGAGCAGGGCATGAACTGGGCTTGGGAAGAAATCCTTGGGAGCCCCGTTATTGGTATTGTACTTTGCCACAAGGTCAGGAAGGCCCAAGTTCATGGCCAGGAGGCACCAGTCTTTCCCCATGGGATCAGGTGGGTCCAGCAAGCGGCTCAGTTTCCTCCGGGTTAGGAGGTTCAGATCTGAAGCATGGATGTCCATCCCCAGGCTGGCCTGTGAGTAGACATCATGACAGCCAAAACACATGATGCTGCTGAAGCTTTCCTTGTACCCACCCATGGTGTTAGTCAGTGAGGTCTCCTTCAGGGTCTGTGCCCGGAAGAAGTCCCGGGGCTGGTAGATCATGACAGGTTCGTGATGCTCTCTCAGTTGCTGGGGGCTCAAGTAATGCTTCACTGTCAACAGCCCAGGCAGTGTGGTGGTCACGACATTCTCAATGGTGCTGCACACAGAGTCTAGCAGCAGGCAGCACTTGATCTTGTCCATCTCCAGACCACGCACCTGGACCTCGATGCCCTGGCCGTGGTTCACCAGAAGCACCAATAGCTCAGCCCCGCGGTTGGCGATCTTGCAGCCGTTCACCCACAGGCGGATGTCTGCGTCTCCCTCGGCACTCTGCTGGTGGATCCAGCGGCAGAGGTTCACCTGGACCTTGTGAAAGATGCCACATGGGAAGGGTGTGAGGTGCTCCACGGGCACGATGCGCACACCACCATAGACCATCACCTCGTCCTCCTCGTCCGTCCAGGAGCGGTGCAGGTTGTCTGTTTTGATCAGGGCAGGGATATCCACCATGGTCCCACTGCTTAGGTCACGGGCACAGATGTCCATGGCATCTAAGATCTGCAGCAGCTCCTCCACGTCACTGTCAGGCACCAGGCGCTGTATGTCCTCCATGGTATAGCGGCCCCGATAATGGTGCAGGGCTCGTGGGGTCTCCACTGACAGCAGCCTCCCTAGGACATTGGTACAGAGCCAGCGGGGGTCCAGGAGTAGCACATCCTGAACTGTTTCGCTCTGCATGATGTTGATCTGCCAGAGGGAACAACAGGAAGTCATCCAAGGAACGTGAATGGACTAGTGCGCCAGCAGCTAGAGCACCAAGGCCTGGACCTTGGTTTTTCAAGGCATTCACTGGATGGAGCTCAAAAATGAAATATGAGGTAAAAAACTAACTTGAGAATGTCAGTAAGATTCTGAAAAGACTATCTTGACTTTCCAAAAAGATAAGTGTATTGAAAAACAAATGAACAGGGCCTCCCTGGTGGCGCAGTGGGTTAAGCAACACACTATGAAGCAAACCGCAACCACTGCAGCACGAGTTCGATCCCTGCTGCCGGCCAGGGAG
>JAGFMF010012271.1:10777780-10799816 GCA_019455555.1 Galemys pyrenaicus
TCTCTGTGGTGAATCCTCTCACCCCCCACACCTCTGGCCTGTACCCCAGTGCTTGTATGCATAAATAAATAAATCTTTAAAAAAATAAAATAAAATAAAGAAAAACTCAGGCAAGGTGGCCAACACTTGAATGAGTACAATCTATTTAATAATAGTATTTTAACTACCTTATGTGTCTAGAACATAATTATGGTTACGTGGGAGAATGTGCTCTTCAGGAGATACTGGCTAAATCATTTGGGGAAGAAATGTCATGATGTTTGCAAAATCAATAGGTAAATAATGCAAAACAGAGTGATAAAGCAAATATAGTGAACAAGTGGTATAGAGTATGTAGGAAGAGAATTTGAGAATTTATTATATTGTTTCTGTAATGTCTTCAAAGACTTGACATTTTTCAAAAAAGGACTCCAAATGTTATCATCTTACACTATTAAAATTTTCATCACATATTCACAAAAAATGTCTGGAAAGATACGCCACCATGATACCAGTCGTTGGCCCTTAACAGGGCAATGGGTGAGAGGAATGAGGTAAGAGTGATGGGGGCTGGGGAGAGGGCAGGCACAGTACACAGTAGCTTTACTGTCCCCTTTATGATACATTTGCCCTTCCTCCCTTCCCTTCTTGTTCTGAGCTAGTTCTCCACCTGGCCCCCTTCCCAAAAAAAAGCTGATTCAAGGAGGATTCTTTTTTCATGTAGAGGCTGAGACTCAACCCTGTTTGCACCAGGAGTACTTTTCTGTCCATAGTGTAGTTTAAATTTTTGAGATACTCTGTATATATAATTCTGTTCAAAATTGAGCCATAAATTAAAAAAAAATTGATGGAGGGTAGAACAGTGCTTATTTCTTGATAAGGCGCTGGTAATTCAGTGTCTAGAAATGCACCACAGTGCTTGCTGCACAATGAATTCCCCTCTCAGTCAAGGAAGATGGATGGACTGACAAACTGTCCCATGTTGGAAGAGACTCAGGAGATAGGAGACTAAGTGCAGTGGCGTCTGTCCTGGACCAGAGGAAAGACAACAGAAGGACAACTAGTGGCATTTTAGTAAGCTCTGTAGAGTTCAACGATCCTACTAGAAGGCATTAACAGCACTGGGGAGGGGCTGGTGCCCAGACAGTACAGGAACCTCCTGATTTAGGGTCCCTTCTTTTAAGTTTTCATTATTTATTAAAATAGCAAGGGCAAGGAGGGTTGTGATACCAATAAAGTGGTTACACACTATGATCTAGAACGTTGATGGTCAAATTACTAAAAACAAGAGAATACTGTGCCTAAGGAGTGAGTTTATTATTACAGTTAGAACTTTTTTTTTTTAACTATCCAGCAGCATCTTATAGTGTGAGCTTCGTCCTTCACTCGTTCTCCCTCCTGGATTCAGTCACTTTACAATATTGTGCAGAGTTCAGGAGATTAGGCAGTAGTTTCACTGGGGTTCAAAAGCTGACCCAATCATTGCTTAAGGTTTTAGTTTTCAAGAGTCAGTAACTCCTGGAACTCCATTTTCTATCAGGCCTATCTTATCTTTACGAATTGGCCACAGGATTAGACATGGCACCTAATATTGAAGAAATAAGCTTCTAGATCTTAAAGTTCTCAGAACTGTTCGATTTTTAATATTCAGAACTACTGTTCTTGACCCAGATTATCTTAGGCTGTATTCTGATGTCACAAGATGGAGGACTGCAAGGGCTATGCCCTTTTCTGGGGCAGGCATATGATGCATTTAGAATAAGGTTCCAAATTCCATCCCAGTGCTGAATGGAACAATCAGGAGCAAAGATTCCCATTTCTGGGTGACTTCTAGGGTTCATTCCTTGCTGTGTTTTAGTATCTACAGACAATATCATGTTACTCCCTCTCTCAACTATCTGTGAACTAATGGCCACTCCACATGGAGAATGGCCATCCTGAAGGCTATAGCTCAGTACCAGGTGAGCAAGGGGAGAAAAGGGAGGTCAGTCACCCAGTGCAGGGGAAACTGTGCTCCCTAACTAACAGAAGCTGGAAAGCAAACAAACTGAAGCAAAAGAAAAAACCAACAGCTCTTAAAGTGAACAGGAAAGCAGAGAATTGCAGTTCACCTGAGCCTCTGTGATGGTCACACCTCTCACACAGTCTACAAATATGGGCAGTTGGGTAGTGTCCACTCTGTCTCCCCAGGCTCATATCACCTTCAAGATTTAGGAATTCTGGGGGAAAAGTGAATCCCATGGCCACTCCCCGAAGCCCACTGGGTGGAGACCTTACCTCGCCAGCACTGTGCAGCTGCTGGGCTATGTGCCTGAGATCCTCCTCGCTGGCCAGGGGGTTCAGCTGGTCCTGCACGTCATACATGAACTGCTGCAATGACATCAGCTGGTTGGGCCCATTGAGCTTCCTCCAGGAAGGCAGAGTGGAGATGATTTTCTCACACAGGTGAGTCATTAGAGGGCAGACCTAGAGATAAAGATGGGACAGATCAGCCTGCGGCTGTGGGGCTCCAGAGGAGCTTTGAGCCGGGCTCACCCTAAAATTCCCTGCCCTGGTCCTCGTTGATGGCAAGCTCACTAACTGAGTAAAGAGAGTGGAGGAGGGTTACTGTCCAGTCATCAAGATTTTCCACCTCTGAAATATACTATCAGTTTATGAGCAAGATGTCTACATGGTGGAGCTTTTCATGGGAAGAGGGACATTTCTAAAGCCAGCAGTTTTTGGGTTTTTTAAAAAAGATTTTATTTTTGTTTAGAAGACCTGGGGTATAGGCCAGAGGTGCGGGGGGTGGGGGGAGTGAGAGGATTCAATAAAGACAGAGTGGGGAGCAGAAGAGGCAGATTTACTGAAATGCACTGCTGAGGGGAGCAGTGGGTGAGATAGGAGAGGTCTACTATGCCATGTGGGTCAGCTCCCTGGCCAGGGATCAAACTCAGACCATAGCCATTGGTAAAAGGATGATGGTGCTGATACTTAGCCCTTATGCCACCAAGGATGGCCCAAAGCCAGCATTTTGGGAACGCTGCTAGCTCTCTCTGCAGCCATTGCTCCAGATATGTGCGTCCCAGTCCTGGGGTACTCACCTGGAGGAGTTGCTGTCTTGGGAAAACAATGGTTAATAGCTCCAAGTTATCTTTAAAATTCAGTCTCTCAAATTTCTGTTTAATGTATTATATTCTTAGATACATTTACAAATTTTAATCTACCTAGAATTTATTTTGGAACTATGCAGTGAGTAGGCGTTCAATCTGTTTTATTGTAGGCAAACAACCAGTTGTGCTAGATCATTTGACAAACTTTTTTTTGAAATTGAAATAACATCTTTCAATTATATTGAATTGAAATAACATTACATTGAAATAATATCTTTGCTTTCTGTTAGATCCTATAGATGTTGTGATTTACTTATATACTCTCCAATCTTTTCCTTGTTAATCTCTTCCATTTACCTATTGATTTATTGATCACAGAAATGACAATGTTTTATTCTTCCACTGAGATTTCAAATACAAGAAATATCAATTCTATTTGAATGTTAACTGTCATCGTCTTAAATTTATGTAGAATTTTTATGAAAAGATCTTGCCATCCAAGAACACAGTTTCATTCCATTTGTTATCTATTATTTTATGGCTAGTCATAAATTTTGCTGGTGTTTGTTTTCCTACATTTCCCACTTCCTAAATCTTTACAATAAATCACTTCTGAATTGCTTTTGAAATTAGTAAAAAGCAATTTTACTCAAACAAACAACTATAGCTGTCAGAATTTCATATACTCTATGGCAGTCACCTTGCCCATAACAACTCTTTCCCCGGGTATCTCCTGTTGCTCTACTCTTCCTTCTGAATCCCAGGGCACTGGATAAAAACATGTCCACGTGGCCACCTGGTACTGTGTTCCTTTAAAGCAAACCAAACAAGACGGCAGCACAAAGAGACCCAACTCCCAGTGTCCCTGGACGGTCTGGGCCAAGGTTAGGGTCCCATCCTCCCCAGGACACTCACTGAAACAATCTGGCTCCGTATTTCTTGCAGGTGATTTCGAAGTACCTTCATGTCCTTAGACCCAGAAGCCCCAGCATCCAGAACAAACAGTTTATCTGAGATGTGAAGATCATTCCCAAACCTAAGGGAAAAACAGTAGCCTCATTATAGTAAATTCACTTCCACAAATGTTTCCACAACTTCCACTGACACAAAAGCTGGTGGGTGGGCAGGAAATTCTGGTGACTTGCAGAGGCCTCCTCTCTGCACAATGGCCTCCTTAGCATCACACACCTTTGGAGGCCTGCCCATACTTGCATGGCCCAAGTCATGCAGAGTGTGCTTTGGTTGTACAACATAACATGACCTGCGTGGGAAGACTTAATCTTCCCCTGATTCAGGAATGTGAGGCTTATTGAGCTCCTCTTAGGTGAAGAGGTATTGCTGCAAGTTGATAAAGTAAGTAGAGAGATGAATATGAGAATTATACATTGATCTAACAATATAGCAGAAGTCCTATTTTTCACACCAGGAAGACAACAGACCAGTGTCTTCTGTTGATAAAAACCAACAATTCAAGGCATTTTCAAATTACATAAAATTGCATGAAGCCTGAACCTGCGATTTTTTTTGAACAGACATTTTTTACACTTTACCATGTGAACTTACATATATTTTGTATGGTGAGCCTGTGTTCCATATTTGAGTGAAACAATTTTTACAAAATTAACTGACATAAAATATACTCTGATATTTTCTACTCCAGTCAACCCCACTTTAATGCATTGGTCAGTACTCCTAAATGAATTTCATTCCCCACTAGTGGGTTGCAATCTACATTTTGAGAAACATGTATGTTGATAATCTTCAAATCTAAAACAACTAAAGTACTGAGGATAATGCATAACATGGTGACAATACACTGTATTGCATAATTGAAAATTGAAGAGTAGAATTGAAATGTGTGAGGTGATGAATATGTTCATTAATGAGATGGCAGAAATCCTTTCACAATGTAAACATACCTCATATCACCACAATGTACACTTTAAATATCTTACTATTTTATGTGTTAATTATACCTCAATAAAGCTGAAAAATATAAAGGAAGCACATAAAAGAAGTTACCTCTGTGCAGTGGTACTGGGAAGTGAGGAGAGAGGTTACAGGACTGTTGCTTTTTATTCTATGCTCTTTACTTCTTTATTATGTGCATTCATCACTTTGATAAGAACGATGAATACAAAAAAGACAAGCAAGCAAAAGAGGCCTCTGATTTCTTTATTCCCTTTCTTGGGTTCCCATGACTTTGGTCATTTTAGCCCCAAAGATCCAGTGGTTGTCCTTACCTGTTTCTTATTTCCTTCAACAAGGATGTGTCTTTGTCATATCCAAACTCGCCTCCAGCTGGACGAGGGACATTCATGATGTCAGCGTGGGTAGCCACCAGAACAACCCGGAGGGGGTTCTTCAGCTTGCCGCCAAAGGCTGGGGGGCAGAGAGGGAGCCATTTTGAGGCATGTCCCCTTCCCGGTCACCTCTGCAACCCAGGCGAGAGGAGCACACTGCTGTCTTTCCAATCTGCTTGGGTTCCTGTGCAAACTGACCACTGGAAGGCTCAGGTCTGGCCAAAGGCAGGATGAGCCTGTTTTCTGGGCTCAAGGAAGGTTGCTCAGAATGAACCAGAAAAACCACTGAGCACAAGGCTACTTCTCTGATCTTCCTCCCAATGGCCCTGCTTATAGTGAGGTGAGGGGACATCTAAGGTCTGGGCTGGGAACCTTTTAGAAGTTCCAAGCAATTCTCTGAAGACAGAGATACCACAGAAATGGCTTAGAAAAGAAACTCCTGCAATTCACACAGAGAACCTTTCACTTACTTATAGAAATGTTAAAAATCAGAACATGAAAAAGAACAGAGGCAAAGTACCAATACCCTGAGGGGGTCAAGTCCAAATTATTGTATTATTGCATAATTTTCAAGGCAAAAACTGATTGCTGAGTTTTATATTTTACTAGGGAGACTACTGCTTTTTCTACAAAAAAGTTGCTTATCTTTGCTGTCTTTTTCTTAAGAAAAATGTTATGACCATGCAGTCAGTCAATATGGTCCCCTTTCTTCCATTCTTGATAGACTACAGAAGCAAGGAGAACTCATCCTGGTAATTCATTATGTTCCCAATAGTAAAGGTCCAGTAGATATCAAAGGAGATAGTTTACTCTGCATCCAGCACAACTGACCATGGCTCTAAAGTATAGAAAGTAAGTGAGAAATGGCTCTCAAGGAATCTCTCAGAATTGGGTCTTCCTGGCAGGTACATGCAATCACTAAGCAACTTTTGCAGAACAAAATGGACAGTTGTGCTTCAGGAAATTTCAGAGTGGAAGTCTTTTGGAGGGAAGGAGGATAGTAAGCACAGTAGTTAGCCAAAAGTTGTAGGCTCTGAGCAAGATCTGGGCTCAGACAGTAGGAAGGGAACCCGCACACCCAGAAGCCTCTTAGCTTACCTATGGGTTCTTCTATGGGCACAAGTGACTTCAGGAAACTGAGCCAGAAAATTACTTGATTCAGCTGAATCTCATAGGGCTCCTCAAGACTAAAAACAATAACATGGATTGATGTGGGATCATTGGCAGCAAAATAATCATAACAGCAGAAGTAAACAGGATTTCCAGAGAACTCCCACACACTGAAATCGCCGATTCCTACGAAGAAAAATTAAGACTTCTATTACAAAACACTACCAACTAAGTTTTAATCACAATTTTTCTTAGTACTTTAGCAGTGAGAGGGACATGCATAGCACTCATCTGTGCATCTGAGTAAAGATCTATTTATATAAAACTTACATATTCCCATTATTATGCTTATGTCTGTTTCTACATCCATGCATTTATCTACATATCTATAAATATAGTGTATCTGTATTTGTTTACTCATTTTCCTCGACACCATTATTATATATATGTATCTCTGTATCTGCTTAAAATACCTTGAACTGGTACACACACACACACACACATACACACACCCTCATGTGTGCCTGTGTGAGCAGGTCTATAAGCACACATGAAAATGTGTGTATACACATAGGTGTTAAGATTCCCCCCACACCCAAATATTGGTATTTGGTAACTTCAATTTTGTTTAAACAGTGACTAAAGTCACCTTCCACAGGAGTGGGAAACTTGTTCAGGTGGCCATAGTGCTGTTGTGTGATAGCTGAATAACAGTTCTGCATGTGAAGATATGAGGGGGTGGATCAATCAGGTCACCCTTGGGGGTGGGCACTAGAAGAGTCAAGCAAGTTCCAAGGTTGTGTGTGTGTGTGTGTATGTGTCTGTATGTGGTGGGGGTTATGGGGTAGGCAGTTTCCTAAACCAGAGTTGTGAGTTGTGGGTTTAGCTGGTTTTCCTGGAGGCATCTGTGGGTAAAATTTGGACCTGGAATTTCTAAGGCACCAAGAACTTTCCAATGGCCCCCCAGACACATGGTTACCCCCACATCTACACTGACAAATCCCCTACAGGATGCTGACCACATCTCCCCCCACCCGCATCAGTCTCTCAAGGACCTGGCAGGGCCTCTTGCTCTACAGGATTTCAGACTCCCTCTTCTCTATTTTTTTCTCTCACAGCCTATTTCTGAACAGAAACTTGGTAGTCAGGAGGTAATAGCGTAATCGCAAAAGGGGAGGATCTAAGTTTCCTGCCCCACCTATTGGAGAACAATGTGGAGAGGGAGCACAATGGACTGTGGGGATGACTGAGTGCTTTCCTGGTGGGTGTGATGGAGTGACAACTCTTGAAGGGGGAGATCCTAAACCTCTAAACACAATGATGAAAACTAGTGTTACCACAATAAAAAAATAATTCTTCTTACATTTAGATATATTAAACTGACAATGGAATATATTTTATGAGCTCTTCCATTCAAGTGGATGCTTAGCTCTACTTTAAAAAAATATATTGATTTATTCAGCAGTCATTAGTATTAGTACCTACTGTGTGCCCAGTGCACTGTTAGTTTCCAGGGACACCAGGGTGTTTACTTTCGGGGGTATGAACCCACCATGCTTCACCCCTGATCACTCCCTAGGTCATTTTTACTACTGGCTCTTTTGCTACCAGGACTGTCTTAGTGGAATGGCCATGGCCCTGTCAATGGGAAATGCATGTCTTCCCTTGTGGGGTAGGCAAACTGTACCATTCAAATAGGCGTTCTGGATGTCAATGGCCTTAGTGGACTGGTCATCAGCAGAACCGTGTTGATGGTGGGGTGGGGCCACGAACACCTCCAGCATCCCTTTGGTGAGGCCCGGCTCAAACATCATGCTGCGGCTCCTCACACTCACGTTCTCGCAGCCCGGATACAGGTTGTTGATGCTCACAGAGACTGTGGACCAGAGAGGAAGTGGTCAGATCTTGTGCAGGGCAGCATGCACTTGCTCTCTCTCCTAGACTTGGCCCATCATTGTTTCCTGGTACATTCTCCAGCCCTGGCCCACCCAGCCATCCTGCATCAGGTCAACTCATGTGCTCCCTGCAGGCACAGCAGTGTTTCCCCAGATCTGTGCTGATACTTCCTATTCATTCCACCTCCCATAGTCCTTTCCTGCTCTTCTCTGTGCTGGGGGTGCTGGGTGGTCACCCCAGGTACTGCATCTCCCAGACTGGCTTCCCATTTTCTTCTGGTTAGGGTCAATCAATAGGAGGCTCTGGAGAGGCTAGGAGAGGAAGGCCCAGGCATTTCTTCTCTCTTTTCTCCTCTTGTTTCTCTGACACTAGCTGACTCTAGACGCAACCCTCACTCCCACCGCCCCAACCCCTAGCAGATTTGCCTCTGACTCCAGCTTTCCCAGGAACAGGTTGTCTTCTTCTGCTATTTCAACCCCAGGGAAGGTAATGGTTCCCCTCTATTCCTAGACTCCAGATGTTTCTCTATTTCTTGTATGTCCCTTTGAATACTACCCATGACCGAACTTTTATTCAAGGACCCACCAGAACCCTGACTGATTCAGATGAAAGGAGTACCATTTTGGTACACAAGATTATATGTTGCTGTACGTTGAATGCAAAATGATTTTAGTAGCAGGCATGGCTAAATAATACTGAATCACACAGCACATGTTATTCCTTTCACAAATTCCCTTGAAGATCTTTCAATTTCTCTTGGCAAATTTCAGTTTATGGCATTATCTTTAGCATCTCTTCAGTGCTGACAAATCCTCTTTTTTAATAAAGAGAGAGTGGTCAATACGATAGATCTTGATTGCAGCCACACTGTTGGCTGTTCATTGCATTCATTTGTATTATGACCCCACTAACGGTTTTCCACTCAGTTAAGAGTATTACAATTTCACTTTCAAATCGATGCATGCTAGTAAACTTGAAAAAGTTATTAGTTTAAGAAATGACATAAATAATAATGGAATTTCGGTAGGTGGCAGCTGAATCACACATTTTGCGTCCCCTGTGTCTGGTCTCAGAGCCCGGGGAGCGGCACTGTGCTTACGACCATGTTGTGTTGACTTGCCCGTCTCCCAACAGGGCCATGAGGCAGGTGTATCTGTCTGCTTCAGATAGGGCGTTGGGCAGCCCCAGGGGGCGCTTCATAAGTGCGTTACGGGAGGGACTCATGAGCTGAACCACACCCTCTGACCTCGCAGTTAATATGGATAGAGTGTGAGGTAGTAAATAAATGAACATTTTGCCTGAATCATGTGACTTTAAAATTGTTGACCCCAATATAAAGACAATGCCTTGTATACAGACAAAGATATCAAGAGTGAACACCACCATGCCACTGCCTCCTCCCTCCTGCCCAGTGAGGGGGGTGTGAAGAGGAGAAAAGTGGGAGGAGTTATTTTTAAAAGAATATTTCCCTCTGATTATAAAAGTAGAAAACTTGGCAAACACAAACTTAAACAAAACAAAATGATTCAACTCCTGACCAGATAGAAGCATCACCTTTGTACTCCCCAACCTGTTCACCTGAAGTCCCAGGGCAAGGGGGGCAGCCAATCTGATTGACATTACATTATATTTCTTTGCAGATTGTTAGCCTAAGTCTGACAAAAGAGGTTTGTCCATTTCCCTGTGCGGTGAAACCTAAACCCAAACATCATCAGGAACAAACCTTGTCTTAGGGCTCAGTGGTTACCTGCTTGCCGAGGGACTAGATTCAGTTGATAAAGGATAAGTCTTCCTGTACTTCACTAACAGTTTTAGTTGGCATGTAACAGGGCAGGACAGAGTTTGTGTATAGTATTATTAAGGCAACAACTTCATAATCCTAGGACAACACTTACTACCGATCTCTGGTGGTGAAGAGTAGTAGTCCCTGAGGAAGAAGCCACTTTATGTACCCTGGTCAGAAGTCCTCCCTTCTGCCCTCTCAAGTGAGAGTAGCCCACAGCCACTTCAGTTCCTCTTGGACACCCACCCATTGACTGGCACCAAGTATTTCCTTCCTGCTATACAGAAGCATATAACACTACAATAGAATATGCAGGTGTGTGGCAGTCAGACAGGCAGTGAGGGGTGGGTCACCACTGAGCAGCTACAGGTAAGGGTGGCCACGCTCCACCCTTGCCACTGGGTCTGTGTCCCAGCTGCTGGTTCACTCTGGAGTCTCCCAGTATTTCAAGGGACGGCAGCCCAAAGGACTAGGTTTCTAAAGGAAAACCACCTTCCTGTTAGCAGACTATATGAATATTCTCAGGGGCCATCTCTCCTGACCAAAAAAAAAAAAGTTCTGGCTCTTCAACAGAGTTCATGGGTGTCCAGAACTCTGGCCCAGGACATAGTAAAGTGTGACCCCAGAAGCATGGCAGTGCCCTATATACTGACAATGATAATGTTTCTGGAACCAGATCTGCTCTGGAGGTCACTCTCCAGGGTGCCTTTCCCAGAGTGTTTAACAAAGAAATTCTCTGACAGTCCATGTGTCCTTTGGATAAATCCCTTTCCCCTGTCTTGTCTTCCTCAGGTGGCCCTCATGGCACCATACACTTGTGCCATGCTCTGCTTTTCCAAGGAAATCCTTGATGTTGTTTTTTGAGGGCCAGCAAGTGACTAGTGGGATGGTAGGTTGGGGACAGCCAGGACCATGCTGCTTACTGCTGCACCCTGCTGGCCACACATGGCCACTCTGCTTGTGCAGCAGGAGGGCCTGCTACAGGGCCCCACAGGCAGGGTTTCTAGCTCTTTCGGACCTCAGGCAGGTCACATTTTACTTCAGATTTGTCTTGTCTCTTCCAGGGACTGTTTATTCATGACCTAGCCCTTGGAACAATGTGCTGCTGGACATTAACCAACATGGGTACCCATGAGGTCCCACATTTCTTCCACCCTTGCCCTGTCTCCTGAGGCTGTCTGGTTTTAACCAGACATGCTTCCTCTGATGGTGGTCACTGAAGACAGGTGACCTTAGCCCAGGGGTCACACAATCTAATGCAATACAAGAAAAATTTCATATGCAGAATTAGGGATTGTGTAGCTCAATTCTTATTTTATCTGATTTAAGTTAGGGGGCAGAGTTGAGATGGGGTAAAACATAGAACCTCAATATGGGGTCTTCTTCCCACTAATCAGCACCAGGAAGGTATACAAATCTAGTGTGGCCAGAATCTCCAATTTTTCATAAGAACCCAATAATCTAACTTTTCAGGTGAAATCTCTGCTTTTTACATATTGGCAGCTAACTTCAATTTTTTTCCTTCTTCTCCCCCACACTATAGTAAACATGGTTGCTTGCCAGGGTTACACCCTCTGCCTTGTGCAGAGAAACCCTGTGTTTCTGCATTACTTTTCTCTGAAACAGGTTTACAACAGAACTTCACAGAGTTGTGAGAACCCAACTGTGCTAACAGCATGCAAGCCTTCCTGGTCTTCCCAACTATGTCACTGTTAATTTTCTCTTCCAGGGAGCAGCAACTGGACCACCTTTTAGTGTCCCCATATTTTTCTCCCATGTCTACCAGCATTATTACTTTCTTTAGTCTTCCCAATCCCCAAATGGTCTTTCTTCTAGGAAAGTGACCTGAGACAGCAGTTGAGAATGATATTAGATTTTCAGCTGCTTCTGGTAGTAAAGCCAGCACCCTCTGAGACAATGGGCTCAAGATGAAATCTAGGTCGGATGGGGTATAAGAAAGAGCAGTTTTTATCCCCTAATAGTCATTTCAGAGAAGCATGATCCCTGCTAACCAGTGACTTTTACAAAGAAATTTAAGGGTCCAATCAAGGAAGGTAGCTCTGAACTGAGGGTCGCTAAGAGAACAAGAGAAGCTGCCTCCCCAAAAGACCTGTGGCATTTGCGCTGACTGCAACTGGGAATTAGCATACATCACCCTCAAGAGAACTTTCTGTCACTGAGTCCCATGATCCAAGTCTCTTCAAGCACCAGCTGAAAAACGGTATTACACTCGGAGATGTAGGCGATGCCAGCCAGAGCCTCATTTTATTCCTCCAGATTCTTCCAGATGTAGAAAATTGACCAGAATGAAAATGCTACTTCTGAAGCCTGAGAGGTGAGTAAAATTACTGCCTCCTCAAGAACCCGTTTGTTACTTGATGTCACAAGTCAGTCTATCTCGTGAGCTCCTGGGGCGTAATCTTTATACCCAAAAGGACTTACAAAATTATAGATCACAGATCCCTCTGTTTCCGTCTCTGACAATGTTTAGGAAACTCTTTGAAAGTTTTTATTCTTAACTTTGCAAAGTTAATTCCCTCATGCTGGAGGGGAGTTCACATGAAATAACACCCCAGACCATGTGATTTCCTTTTGCTCACAGGCAGTGCTCGCTGGGGAAGCAGGAGCAGTGCTCCTGAGGCCCCAGTGCGCACGTGCTCAGGACTGTATCTGAGGAAGATGGGGAAGCCTGCTTCTCAAGGAGCGACCCATCTGAGCAGAAAGAACCACCATGTGAGCCATTATTGAGCTTTGCAGAACCACCGAACAACTTTAAGACGTGCAGACGTGGTGCATCCACATGAATCCATTTTGTTGTTCTATGTTCTCACCTTATAGGCAGGGTCTGCAGCAGGGAAGGAAGAAAGTGCAAGGGGTGAGGACCCATCCTGGGGGCCAATATTCAATCTGTTTTTCTGGAATCAGTGTTAGTCCCAGGTCTCTGTGTCCTTAAAGGCAGAGTTCCCAAGAAGAATTACAACATAATTTTGCCTTTTGCAGAAACGGCTTTTGCAGTTGCCATGATTCTGATTCTGTGGTTTTGGTGAGGCTCTTTCCTTCCTATCACTGGACAGTTTGTCATCCTCAGGTGGACACAAGATCTACAGCTGGGTTAGACCATGCTTGGAAGCCTCCCATGTGGCAGGTATGGTAGGTCTAAGTGGCCAAAACTAAGCCACCACTCATTCTAGACCTAATTAGAGCGAATATAAAAGTAAATATTACGGGAGAGACAGGGGCCTGGGCGGAAGGGCTTACCTGCTGGCTTGGAAACCAGGGGTGAAGGTGGGAACCTGGTGGAGTTGGTGGAGGAGAGTCTGGGCCGGCGTCTTCTGAAGAAGCTCCTTAGCAGCCCACACTTTAGAGACTCTACCAGCGTTGTCTTACCAGACCCTGAGTGCCCGAACAGCTTTAGTTTGATTCTCGGCTGGAGGTTCTGTGTGGGTCGCAGTTGCTGGATGTAGAGTCCTCGGTGTGTATCCTGAACACAGATGAAAGAGGGTCTGTTAGTCACAGGAAAGAGAAGCCAGTTGCAAATAATGATTTACATGGTTCTGAGTCTCTGGGCTGCTTCCCTCCAGTCTGCAAGTTTTTCCCTTTTGTCCTTAAAAAAACCTGAGGTATAATTGACATTAGTTTCAGGCACACAACACAGTGATTCCATGCTGTACACAGTGAAATGAGCTCCACTGTAAGACCCTACAGTAAGTTCCACACATCACTGTGATAAACTTTTTCTTGTGAAAAGAATATTTTTCTCCAAGCAATTTTCAAATATGCAATACAGTTTTATTTAGTCATCATATTATACATTGTATTTCTATACCTTTACTTTTGTAACAGGAAGTCTGGTCTGCAATGTTTACACATCTTGCTGACCTATCTTGTTCTGTCCCTATTGCACTTAAAGTAAATTCATGTAAATTGCACATAACATACAATTCACCATTTTAACCATTCTACGGTGTGTCATTCCGAGGGTTTACCACATTTACAATTTGGGTCACCATCACAGGCATTTTCATCACTCCAAAAGGAAACACCACACCCATGAGAATCACTTCCAGCTTTTCTCTGCTCAGCCCCCAATCTTTTCTGTTCCCATGGACTTGCTGGTTTCCACTGCATTTCAATGCCTAAGGGATCGGGTGGAATGATTCCTATGAAGAGATCAATTTAAAAGTGAAAAAGCAGTTTATTCCCTTTCTATAGGGTTGAAACTCTAAAGACATCTAATTATGGATGTCATGAAATGTACTACAAATGTTTTCTTCCTTGTATTTTATTGCTGCAGTTCTTACATCTGTCTTTAATCCATTTAGAATTTGTTTTTGTATATGGAGTTTGAGAGTGACCCGACTTTACTCTTCTACCAGTAGCCATCCAATTTTCCTGGCCTCATCTGCTAAAGAGGCTCTCCTTTCGCCAATGTATGGTTATGGCTCTTTTACCATAGAATAAGTATTGACAGATGCATGGATTTATTTCTGGGATTTTGGAGTATATTCTGTTCCCCTGATTCATGTGTCTATTTTTCCCCAAAACTACTGTTAATTACTCTTACTTTATACTATATGGTTTAAAAGTCAGGTAACATGATTCCTCCATTTCTTTCTTTTTTTCCTCAGATTTGCTTTAGCTATTTGAGACCTTCCTTTACTGGTTTCGCATAAATTTTAGTATTTTTGGTTCCATCTCTTTGAAGACTATCATTGGTATTTTAATGGCAATTGAATTAAGTTTATATATTATTTTTGGTATAAGAGTCATACTGATTATATTAATTGCTCCCATCCATGAGCACGTGGTGTCTTTCCATTTCCTTATGTCATGATCTAAATCCTATTATATCACCTTCCATTATGAGTCTCTCACTGCATGGATAAAAAGTTCCCCTACCTGTTTTGTGACACAGCTCACTAGGACACACAGACCCTCTGCGTGTACCAGGGTCTGCTTCTCCTGAGACCAGGAAAGGCAGAACACCTGTTCCTGGCTTCAATCCAATTATGGGAACCTGGCACACAGCCTAACTATGTGGTTTGTGGCTCTCTGCTGTCTGTTTCCCAGCTTGTTGGTCTGGACATGATGAGTTTAGGCCAATATGTCTAATCACTGAGAAGCAATGAAGACATACCTGTTCCTCATAAATGAGTCCCACAGAGCCTTCTGCTCAGAGGGGCCCAGAATCATGGTAACCCAGGCACTGCTGCTGCCCCATAAGCTTCTAGAAACCACCGAAGGAAGGCTGGCTTATTCCCACACAACTGAGAAAGGTCAAGTTGAGGCCTTGCTCAGCACTGCCTGAGACCAAGAGCACAGCTCCTTCCCTTCCTTTCACCCAGGGAAGTCGGGACCTGAAGCTGCTGGCCACTTGCTTGCCTATTTTCTGAGATAACCCCAGAAATGGAAGCCAGAGAGAGAAGAGGTACATGGTGGTAAAAACCATCCTAAATCTAATCAGGTTTCTCCAAGTTCTCAAGGCTGTGACATAAGTCTGTATATATGGCTCAGTCAGTCTTATTTTAATAAGAACACTTTTGGATCAGTTTAGTGAAACTCCCTACACTTGATATCTAAATCACCTGACATGCTACAGTAAGAATCATGTGGACTCAGTGTATTGTGACATGGAAACTTCCCATTTTCCTGCTCCTTCAACCTCCCCCAAATAGACGGTGACACCTTCCCAGGGACACCAGTGTGACAAGGTGACCCTGACATAAGTTCTTTTTCTATCTTCCCAACTGTCACTCAGTGACATTCAGACCCACCAGACACATCACCACACCAGTCCCCCTCTGTACCCTGCCCTGCTCCTCAAGAAAAGGCCCCACCCTAGGGTTTCTCTGTCTTGCCCCCTTTGGTTGAGGTAGTGCCTGGGACCTCTCTTCCCAAACCTGTCTCTGGGGTCTATGAGTATAAAACCTTGTTTCCTCTAAGCCTCCTCCTATCTCCCTTTGTAGTTGCACCTGGTTGACCATCCCATGTAAGAATCCAAAGCAGCTAGTCTAAAAAGAAGCCTCATAGCTTTGGTGTTTCCTTTGAGAATTTTCAGTGAATTTTTTTACATCTCAATTTGAAGTAAGATTTATTAGTCATTGTTACCCCCCAAAAAGTGGAATGAGAAGTGGCTTTTGCTGCTCTGGAGTTCATGGGCAAAGGGCACAACTCATTTCAGCTCCTAATTTTTGCTGAGCATGTGAGTTGATTACTGGCCCATGTCAGTTTTCTCCAATGTCCTCAGGGAGCTGCAGAGAGAAAGGGGGGGGGGGGGATTTTATTCTTTATCACAGACATCATTTGAACCTGAGCTTGCTCATCTCAGAATTGTTTGTTTCTCAAATAATAACTCTCTGTAAAAAATTTTGTCTTGTCCAGAAAAATACTACTTTACTGGACTTAGAGAAAGGAGTTCTAAGGCCAAATTGGGGAAAAGGGCCCATTGGCTATCTCCCTCCTTCCCAGAACCTTCACATTCTTTCATAGCCCTCACACCTTCCCTCTCACCAGGAAATGCTGTGCCTTCCTTGTCTTTGGGCAGATAAATAAATCAATCAGGAAACCATTCTCTCCATCAAGATTGACAAGCTCTGCCTTTATTCCCAAAGGCAAGGAAAAGCAAGGTACACTGAGTCCTCTTTTTAAGGAAACCAACTCTTGCCCTATGATGGACTCTCACCACTAGATGGCACAACAGGACAGGGCTGGCGGCAGGTCTCATAAACCAAATGTGGCTACTCTTCAAGGCCAACTAGGGTTTTTGTGTTTTTTTTTTTTTTTAAAGATTTATTTATTTATACATACAAGAGCTGGGGTACAGGCCAGAGTCCATGGAGGTGAGAGGATTCACCAGACAGAGTGGGGAGCAGAACAGGCAGACTGACTGAAACACACTGTGGAGGGCAGCAGCAGGCGAGGCAGGAGAGATCTACTATGCCATGTGGGTCCCCTCCCGGGCTGGCGGCAGGGATCGAACTCGTGCTGCAGTGGCTGCAGTTTGCTTCATAGTGAATTGCTTAACCCGCTGCGCCACCAGGGAGGCCCCAGAATGTCAATTTCTTTGCAGAGGGAGCATATAAGTCCAAGCAAGGTGCACTCAGTAGGGGTGCCTAGACTACTCTGCACCCACCCAGGTCACAAAGCCCAGACTGGCCAGGCCCTCACTGCGTAACACTACTGGGGTGTCATTCTTTGAACTGTTTGCCTGTGTGCGTATCATGTTCCCCGACCACCCCCCAACCCGGGTTCAAGCCAGCAGGTATGGCTGCCACACAAATGTGAGGTCTGGGGTCTGTGGTTTCACATGCAGGATCGCCATGGTTGGGAAGGCGGGGGGGGGGGATCACAGCAGGGAATCTGGAAGACGCAGAATTCTACACAGAACCAGGCTTTCCAAGTGGTCATAAATGTTGTGTGTGTGTGTGTGTGTGTGTGTGTTTCGGAGAAAGAGAGAGGCTGGAATGTAGGATATTTCTCAGTTTGTTGGCTTTAACCAGGTGCTTGAAATATTTACCTAGGAATGTGAGCCTCTATTTGTGTCCTGCCTTTGAGCCTGGACAACTCTGTCTAAGCACCATTATATTTCGCGTGGCCACCAAGATCACCTCCTGGTGTCTTGTTTCTCTGTAATTTCTCTGTAATTTCAGTAGAAATTCCTAAAACCTAATCCACATGCTTAGCACACCTGGACCAAAACCCAGATTCCTAATAAGGTCTGTAGCCTGGAGTGCATCTCTTTGAGCAGGCCTGCTTGGGGAACATTCTCCACTTTGACCGCAGTGCTCCAGCCCTGGTAGCAGCCTGACCACTCTCCTTTTTGGTCTATTTCCTGAACACACACTACTCTTCACTGCCTCTGGTTCCTTGCTCTCACTGTTCCCTCTGCCTCCCTGCTCCTCTGGGTAGCTGCTGGCTCTGGTGGTCCTTCAGGTGTTAATTTAAATGTCATCACCACAGAGGCATCTGACCAACAGCAGAAAGTGGCTGCCATTTCCTCCCCCACTTCCTCTCACCTTCATCCCATTTGAACCCTCCCTCTTGTAACCCCTCCCCCCTTTGCACTTAATGCTAGTGACAACAAACCTTTCTACATGGGCAGGTAATCTCTGTTGTGGCCACCCAGGATCTGGAACCAACCAGAGACAGTAGCAGATGAAGGGTGTGGCTGTGCTCCAACAGGACTTACAAAAACAGCTAGTGCGCTGGCTTTGGGTCCATGGCCACTTGTCTGCCAACCCCTACTTTTCCCTCTCTGATATTTTCTTACTAATTGTTTACTGGCTGAGTGTTGCCTCTTTTAATCACTGTGGTCTCTCCCGGACATTCTTGGTACATGGCAGGCAGGTGGATAACTTTTAAACAAATGTTTGGTTAAGTGCAAGAAGCCCTGATGAATCTGGGTTTCCAGTTTCCTCCCCACCCCCACCCCCCACCTTCCCGCCTCTGGCAATTTAGCTTTCACTTTCTCATCATCAAAGCTGCCTAAACACAGCATATTGATAGGGAAGACCATCAGCAATCTGATAAAGGCAGATAAGAGGAGGGAGAGGTGACCTAACTTTTCCCACTTGGCAGGATGTAATTAGACTCAGCAGGGATGGAGCTGCAACTCTTAATTATGCAAATGAACTTTACTTGTGAATTTTAAATTCTGGGCGAACTTCCACTTTGACCTATTTTTCAAAATATTTCTGGACATCTTTCTTCATTGCCTTGTCTCCGGTTTAGGAAAAGCAAGACTTTGAAAATCAACTTATGGAAATCTGAATAGAAGGACAAGTAAACAAAATAAAGAAGGCAAGTCTCCAGCCCATTTGAGACTAGTATTTTAAAATCAGATAATGAACGTTTGGTGATAGTAAAAATGGATGCTAATGTAAAATCTAAATGCTCTGTTTGTCTGTCATAATAACTCCTTTTTTCTAGGAGAAGGAGAATTGGTTCGGCTAAGCAACAATCCAGTTCTTGGGTAGGTGTGGAGGGCAGAAATGTGCCTGATTAGCAGTGGGGATGAGCACAGAGGCAGTTGATTTTTGTAATGTGAACATATTATAAAATGTTCTGAGAACAATGACCTTTCGCTGCTCTAGCAGACAAAGCCAACTGCACAGACGAAGTCTGCTAAATAGCTGTGCAGAGTCAATCCCCCTAAAGACCAAGCAGTCTGATAAAGATTCAAACAATGGGTAATCTACCATTACATCTCCACAGTGGTTCTTTAGAAAGGAAGAGGTTAAGCCCCAGTTTTTCATTCCTTCATAATAGATAGATAGCATCAACTTATCTTTAGGTCAAAACACGTAGAACTAGAAGCCCACTGTCAAGGATAATTCCATTTTTAATGTCAATGACTCACTGTTCCTCAATCTATAAACTAAATTCAAACTTGTGATTGCTAGAACAGTTCTCACAAAGTAAAGTTAGTCAGATTATTTCCTGGGTTCAGATCCTCACTTTGATTATCTAATAAATAATAAACTCTTTATCATTTAGTCTTTTATTTCAGTTAACAGTAAGAAGCTGATATACAACCCAAGTATCTGCGAGAGATTCCAGACCCCCAAGCAATGGTCTGCTGGTAAATCAGTTCACCTGGGGGAAATAAACTCTACTTGATAGAGTTTGTTGATTCCTATGGTATAAATACCACCAAGGCTGATTTCAAGTTCCTAACATGATGGCACCAGCACACATAAGGGAAGAGATACATATGGTGAGCTTTCCACACAGCTCCAGGGGTTCCCGCTCTAGTAGCCTCAAATCATTGAGTGATGTACTGGATCAGAGCAGGTTCCAACTGTTACAGGGCAACTCTAATGTACTCAGTGATCTGCTTTTTGATAATGACCTTACGGGATTTGTAGTTTTTGGATTTTGTAGGTCTGGAATGCGGGTCGAAGTTTATAATCTATTTGTGTAATCCATTTAGGAGGGTTCCCCCCGACCCCCTAACACGACCACTTCATGTCTACACTGTGCTCTTTCTCCCTGCCCAGGGCCTAGACCATCTGCACCCCATGTGGCCTTATATTGCCCCAAAGCCCACTACACTGTCTAATGATGGAACTATCTATCCTCTTACTCTGGCACATCTTCCACTGTTTCATGATGGCCAACAAAATAACTTAGGTTCTATTTTTGAAAGATGATGCCCCATGACTTCCCTAGCAAACACTGGAAGGTAAGTGAACTGACAGGGGAAACACGCAGGGAGCCTTGCTATTTATTCCTAACTTGGCCCACTTTGAAGCCAAATGGAACAGCAAGGCAATTTAAGGAGACCACTTCTGCCCTCGTCCCCCCACTGGGCTTCCCTATGGACAGACACTGCTGCCCATGAATGTGTTCAGGATCTACAGGGGCTAGGGGATGGGTCAAACAAAGAATGAGACCACCCCAGAGGGTTTCAGAAAGTGTGTAGCACATTGAATTGGGGAAGGGGCATTAGGTCACTGGATGCTCGGAGATCCTCCAATTCTGCAAGGACAGAAAGTTCTAGCCTCCCAAATTACAGAGTGTGGCATGCTGAGAAACACTGAAAACATCGTGGAGAAAATGACCTTAAGAGAAAAATTGGTGCTAAGATGATCCTAAATATATTTTGCTCTCTCCTCCCTTCTCCCCGAACCCATTGTATATAGTTGTGAACAATCTCTTCCCACAGATGAGCTGAGTGATAACTGCAAATAATTCTATTTTCTTGACTTCCTATGCAGGTATTGCCTGTTCCTATGGCAACTTACCACGGGTTCTCACTGATGCCTCCTCCAGGAATGCCATAGTACCGCTCAATCATTTTTAAGAACCAAATTTTAGGTGCCCCCAGCAGTTATTGCTTTTAGGATTTTTTCCCCCCAGTATGGTTAAATATGTTTGGCAACCAACTCCTTCCTATCTGGCTCACCAGGAAACTGAGGGACTGGCATGGTCTGAGGGAAGGACTAAGCCAAATAAATTCACAGATCTCATTGAACACAGAGTCTAGAGACTCTGCTGAGAGAAACAAGGCCTCTGGGTCACCCCCCCAGAGTGGTTAGCTGAGCTCATGCAAAGGATCACTTCTGTGAGCAATCAGCACCGAAGAAGCCCTGAGCCCACTGAATGAGCACTGAAAATATTTTCATTTTAGGCCTGATCTCAGTTCTGCACTAATTAGCAAGTTATTTAACCTCAGTGAGTCTGAGTTTCTGACAGGAACATCCCCATTTCAGCTATGCTGTAAATTATAGTGCCTGTAATCAAGGATTAAACAGTGACTACCAGTAAAAATAACTCTCTAGGTTACCCTTCCACAGCTGCCCTGCTGACACCCCAATATGTGCTCCTGGGGACTGGATCACAGGAGGGGGCACAGAAGGACCTCTGTTGTTTCCACAGGACTCAGAGGGGTTCTCAGCTGCCAACAGTGACTGAAAGCACACAGCGCTTACTACTGCAGGCATGCTCGTTTCTACCAACCCATTCGATCCTCCTCACCATCCTGTGAGGGAGCATTATACTCACCCCATTTGACAAGTGGGGAAACTGAGGCACAGGACTATTACTCAGTTTGTTAGTTCACCTGCCAGGAAGTGGCAGATCTGCAATTTGCACCTAGGCTATCTGACTCCTGAGTCTGTACTCTCAGTCACTAACATCTATTTTGCCTCTCAAACCAAAGATGAGACGGAACCTTTTAGGGGATTCTGGGCACTAAGAAATGTATGTATGTATGTATGTATGTATGTATGTATGTATGTATGTATTTATTTATTTATTTATTTTTTCTTTCATTTTTTTCCCTCTTTTTTTTATTAAAATATTTTAAAATTTACATATACTTGCCATTAATTGTAATCCCCATGTATTCCCCATCACCATCTCACCAGTGC
>JAGFMF010012271.1:10800148-10848560 GCA_019455555.1 Galemys pyrenaicus
TAGGAGTGGGATTGCTGGATCCTATGGAAGTTCCATTCTTAGTAGATTGAGGAACCACCATACTGCTTTCCATAATGGTTGGACCAGCTTGCATTCCCATAAGAAATGTATTTATAATTACAGGTATTAAAATGACTTCTTTGCCTTCACCTCTCCTTATAGAAAAATCATTGGTTAATGGTATATTACAAGACATTGTAATATTCCATCTGCCATCCCTCCTTAAAACCTAGATACCAAGAAACAAAGACACCAAAACATCAGAGGAAGAAAATAAAGGAAATCCCAAGCTGGACCAGCAAGCACAGTTTGAATATTCTAGGCAGGAAAAGTCAGACTTCCTTTCCTGAGGCACGTGGAACTGGCACCATGGCAGTTGGTCCCTTTCGTTTAGAGTGTTAATTTTAAAAGTAATACAAACATATTGCAGAAAATCTGGGAATCAGGTTAAGGTTACTGGAGAGCTTCACTCCAGCAATCCAATGCAACTGCCACTGTGGAGACTGTGGGTTTGGGTACTGCCCCTTGGTGTGTTTTTATTAGTTGTTTCAGACCTGTCATTGTAATGCATATGTAGGCTTGCACCCAGTTTTGCAATCTGGGTTTGTGATTAAACAAAAGGAGGAACTGTTTCTAAGGGGTAGATGGACCACAAAACAGCACAATCAAGGAAGAGTCTCATCACCTGTAGCAGAGATTGGCAGCAGGTTTCTGCCTCAAGGTAAGTTGGCTGCACCTTTGGAAGGGTCACTGCCCTCTTAAGTGTTTCTGGGAAGTCAAAGAGCACTCACTGCGAGCCAAGAAAAGTGTGGAACTGGTTTTCCCCAGTGCTGCAGCTGGGAGAAGTATTGTGTCCTGTCCTGTGTTGGCACACATCTGGCAAGGACGAAGCTGGTGCTTGGAAGTTGGCACTGGGACTGGCAGCTGGGTTAAAACCCATTTCTGTAGACTTCAGGCAATCTGAAAATCCCTCACCCAGGGATTCACCAGAGACAGAGCAGGGAGCAGAACAGGTGGACCTCCTGAAATACACTGCAGAGGGGGAGCAGCAGGCGAGACAGGAGAGGTCTGCTGTGCCATTTGGGTCACCTCCATGGCTGCACGTCGCAGTGACTGGCTGACCATAGCTTGATAGTGCTGAGTTACCTGGGAGGTTACCCAGGTGTATCATTTTAAATAAGGTGAATTTAAAGATCAAGAAACTGTGAAAAATCCTTATTGCTCTGTTGACAATGACCATCAGGTTTCACCCCCTCTCCTTTTACTTGTAAACAAAACAGTTTCCTTTGTTTTTCTAATCCAAATTCTCCTTAATCCAATTTGGAAGAGAAGGTCCAAATTGGCTATTTGGTACGGAAGGGAAGAATGAATGCAGTTCAATTTACATATTTACCATAAGAATGTGGGGAGAGTCTTTTCCCCAACAGATCTCTTTCTGGAATCTCCAAAGCAAAGGAGAGATTTAAACCCTGCAGAGGCCTGGGAGGTTTTGTCCCTAACTTCTGCCCAAACCCTAAGGGCCAGCTCAGAGACCTCAAACCACCAACTTGTGAAAATGAATTTTATCCTCCTCCTTCCAGGTCAACCCTAAGCACTGAGAAGCAACTGTTCCCATCTTTGTGTTTACTCCTCTTCCCCTTCAACCAGCACATTGGGGCCATCATGAAAATTCAAACTTTCAGTAGCTGTGAGAGTTAAGACATTATCATCCCTCTTCCAGGTACTTTTTAATTTATAAGGCAGAAACACTGTGGCATTTGACCGAGGCTCCCAGAGCTTATTTTGGACAATACCATTTCAATGAGCACTTTTAAAAAGTCAGCTGAGTTGCATTTTTTATTTCAGTAAATTTTACTTTTTGAAAAATTATTATGTGATTATCATAGGAAATTTGGAAAAACACAGTAATGTTCAAAGGAGAAAATAATTACAATTGCAAAATTAAAAAAGAAAACACTATTGTTTACATTTCCTTTCTGCATTTAAAACAAAACAACAACCATAGGGGCCTCCCTGGTGACCCAAGGGGTCAAGTCTCAGCAGTATGAAGCTATCTGCAGCTACTGCAGCAGGAGTCCAATCCCAGGCCAGTAAGCTGACCCCCATGGTGCAGTGGACCTCTCCTGTCTTGCCCACTGCTCCCCTCAGCAGTGTATTTCACTGTTTCATTAGATCCACCTGTTCTGCTCCCCACTGTCTCTAGTGAATTTTCTCACATCCCCATCCCTGACCTACACCCCAACTCTTGTATGCATAAGTAAAAAAATAAATCCTAAAAAAAATTGGGATTATAACATGTACATTATTTATCTTCTGCTTTGAAGCCCAAGGATACCTAAGCATTAAACGTCTGTTACTAAAACTGCTTCAAAAATATTTTAATGGTCAAAAATTCTATTCTATAGCTGTATTATAATTTACTAAATATTAATTTTGGTCATATGATGTTTCCAATTTTTAGTTACCATATTGTAAATAACCTGTAGTGCACATCTTTGTGCATAAAACTTCCCCTGGCCCCTCGCCCCAAATGCATTTCTTTCAGTCCTTAAGGATAGAATCCCAAACACAGAGGTCAGATTCTAAAGGATTTGACTATTTTAGAGCCTGTAGACATATTGCTATTGAAAAGGTACACTGGTGCTAACTTCTTTTTGTCATCTTTTCATAAACCTCAGAGCTATGATGTGTACCCAACTGTGGCATACATGATACCTTAGAGCTCAAACATTAAGGACAGAAGCTGAGAGTCGGTTTCTCTTATGGAAATCCCCATAAAGCACAAAGAGGAAAGAAATCAGGCAAAGCATCAGTAAAGAATCTAAACAATTCTCAAATCCTAATACAAAAGAAAAAGCTAGGTGGGTAGCTCATGCATTTATGCTAATTGATATGCAAACCACAGGACAGGAACAGATGCTTTTTGGTAGCAAGTGTGTGCCTAAAACCTCATTTCCTTCATTCTTAGGGTTTACAAGAGAAAAGACAGAATTTTCCACATATAAACAGAAAATTTCAGACTGATAAACAGAATTTCTCACCTTTCGGAGTTTTGCAAGGAGAGCTGCTACATGTTCATGCTGTTCTGACCTAGCAAGATCTTCTGCTGTCTTTCCATCCTGTTAGAGAAAATTGATTAATTTCTCTCTTTGCAACAGAGAATTGTATTCCATGTACTGATTGCATCCTCTGAGACAGAAAGAAGATAAACTTCTTTCTGGTAGAAACAAAAAAGGTAGGTAAAAAGAACATGTCCTGGATTATTTCTCTTTCGGTGGGATCCTTATTTCACTTCATTTTCCAGGCAAGGAAGATAAGGTAGGAAAACATTATGCATTGGTGTCTTGAGGTCCAATAATGAAATATCTCCGGCTCACAGGCTTTAATCAAACTCAGTATCTCATTAGTAGGCAGATTACTCCATGTTCTGAGCTTCTTTCCAATTAGGTAGACAATAAAGACTGTCATTAAGTGCCAACTTCTAGTTAGTGCAAGCTAATGTCTTAAAATTCTTTCATGGACAAAGCTCAGCACTCATGTCATGCTAGCTAATTGCTGTGAACTTCAAAGAAAAGGCTATGTTTTACAGACAATTTTAATTTAAAGATTTTCTGTGAACCTAAAAGGAAAAATCCACAGCACTTCAGGGTTTGCTTTTTTTTTTTTTAGACCTATTTAAAATGGTTCAGGCTGTTAATCTACAATAAAATACACCAGAGTGGGGTTTGCTTTTTAATTAGAGAATTTTCATAGAGTTCCATTTTCAAACCAAAGAATTAATTTCTGTTTCTATGCCATGAATATGCAGGCAGATAATGGCTAATATTTTATTGAGCGCTCCTAATCAACCATGCCTGATCCAGTTCTCAGTATTTTGCATCCATTAACCCTAGAGTTGCTCCTGGGAAGGGTGGGGAGAGAGACCATAAAAACTATCGCGGTTCACAATCCACTGGCCTCTAAGGAAGGAAGAAAGAGGTGCTTAGGGACGATTCTGTTGTGGTTTTAGAAATCTTTAACAATTTTAAAGTAGAAAAGAAGCAATTTCCTAATAAATGAAAGCTTTTTTTTTTTTTTTTAAACAAGAAGGACAAAAAGCATTTGGCCTCAATGCTTGTCAGTAATGGTTAAAGTTCCATCCCCATGGAAGCTAGGGATGCTCAAATCAATGTTACAGCACACCTTTCATTTCAACGCAAGTCACAACCCAAGTCACACAGAGAGGGAAGTCCCATTAAACTAGCATTTCTCAAGCTCAGAGCTACTGACATTTTGGGCAAGGTAGTTTTCTCCTGTGGATGGCTGTACTGTGTGCTTTGGGATGTTCCACAGCATCGCTGGCTTCTACCATTAGATGACAGTAGCATTTTCCCCCGTATCCCCATTTGAGACAACTAACATATAGTGTCTTTAGACACAGCCAGATGTATCCTGGGGGGTGGAGTTGTCTCTTAGGCTGCCTTTGAAGCATCTACAGGATTAATCCTGCTGCCCACTTTCCTCTGCACCCTTAAAATCCAAAGAAAGCGTCCCTAACAGGGAAGGGCTTATAGTTTACTTTGCTGTGAATTAGGTATCTTGTCACACACTACATCCAAAGAATTCATGCCAAACTGCCTACTTTTTTTTACTGACATGTTTAAAAAAAAAAGGCCTTAATTTGGAGGTTTCTTGGAATTGTTACATTTATGCCTCTGCTAAAGGGAGGTACCATTTTCCCAACCCCACATACATACAGCCACTTGAACTACAGGGTCCCAGTGTGTTGTGACTTCCTGAGCAGGGGAGCTCCTGGGAACTAAGGGAGGAAAGATAAGCGTCCATGCTTGATATATAACTGAACACCAGTGGGTCTGGGAGATCTTGCTTCTGCAGCCCCGGCTTGCACCCTGGACCATTGGTTGGCAGGACAGATGGTATTTGACAGTGTGTTGGCCAATTAACACTGTCTCCCTCTTTCACTCTTTTTCACCACTTCCCACACCCCCAGTTGCCTTTGTAAAGAAGCCTCTTTTTTTTATTTTCTTAATTTCTCTCTGTGTGTCTGCTATTGGGTTTTGTCCTGAATGCTCACGTGCACAGGTGAGCAATGAACCTTGGTCACCTGTTTCTTTGGAGCTTCCCTGGAACAGAATCACTGGAGATTTGTTAAGTGTTCTCATTGCTCCACTCCCACCTGGAAAACATTAGCCTGGGTGTTACCCAAGGATTCCAAGAACAAAGTTTGGGAAACCATTGCAAGAGTGTTTGGGTATCACAACCCAAGTAGGTAAAAATTGGAGTCTCAACTTAATTTTCTGTCTCTGTATGCCTGACTACAAGGGTTTTTTTGGTTTTTCTGTTCTCTCAGAGACCTCATAATCTGCATATTACACAGGTACAGGGACATGCACTGGCAAAAGTATTCTCTACTGGTAAGACTCTTGAATGACAGGAAAACCAAAATCAACAATTCTTCCTTATGTTTTGCAGCACATTCCCATTTGCAAAATATATTGTTCTAAAGGACAGTTATCAGACTCCCTAAAGAAATGCCTGCCATAATGGAACTCTGGCAGGTTCTGAGCAGGATTACAAAGGTTCTTAGAATGCTTCATCAAGTGTTATTTTTGTTCATGTTCTATATACTTAAAAAAAAATCATTTTAATAAAAGGTTAGAAAGAAAGAACTACCAAGAAGGTAGAGATGCTGGGGTCTCTGCCTAGGATTAGAGGACAAATTGTGGAGGGTAGAAGAGAGGCAGGAGACAAGGAAAAAGACAGAAAAAGACAGTCAGAGGACATTTTCCAAATTATCCTGGCTGAGAGCAGACTGAGGGAGGAGTGGTAGCTGTTCTCACTAGAGGACACTGTGGCCAAGGTTAAGGATGGAAAGAAAGTACTCGCCCACGCAGTGACAAGTTAAGCTTGCTGAGGAAGGAGCTGCCTCTGCTGTCCAGTAAGGTGGTAGCCCCTCACTCATGTGGCTACTCAGTGTTCGAAATGTGTTTCAGGTCAGACGTGCCATAGGTGTAAAACATACACAAGATGTCAAAGATTGAAACCAAAGAAGGAACTAGCTTAATAATTTTAAAATACTGATTATGGGTCAAAATGGTAATATTTTACATATCTTGTTTAAGTAAAATATATTGCTAAGTTAATTTCCTGGTTTTTTTTTTTTTCTTCCTCTTTGGATGTAGCTTCTAGCAAAATCAGAATGACAACGCAGCACTTATTGTCATCCCAGCAGAGAAAATGTCCTCAGTGTGGAGGGATGTGTCTATTCAGTCTCTCCCATCTTTTTTTTCAGGTTGCTGAAATTTTGTTGTTGAGTTGCATGAGTTACATTTTGGAAATCAACCCCTTGTTGGATTGATGATTTGAAAATATCTTTTCTCAGCCTGTAGGCTGTTGTTTTGTTTTTGTGGTGATTTCTTTCCCATACAAAAGTTGACATAGTTACATTTGTTTAATTTTGCTTTTGTTTCCCTTGCTACTGGAGTTGTGCTGCTATATACACCTCTGAGGTTGATGTTTGGGGGGGGGGGTGGGTTATCACCTGTTTTATTTTATTATTTCAGCTCTTAAATCTAAGTCTTTAATCTATTTCAAATTAAGTTTTGCATATGGAGTTAGTTTCATTTTTTTCTCCCAGTTTCCCAACAGACATTTGCTCAAGAAGTTTTCCTTTGTCCATTGTATGTCATGTCTCCTTTGTCAAAGATTAATTATCCATTGTTGCATGGGCTCATCTGGGTTCTCTATTCTATTCCACTGGTCTATGTTTCTGTTTTTGTTGCAATATTATACAGTGTTGATTACTAACACTGTGTAATACAGTTTGAATTCAGGGTCGTGATACCTCCATTTTTCTCCTTTTCTCTCAGAAATGCTGAGACTCTTCAGGGCCTTTTGTGGTTCCATACAAACTGTAATATTTTCTGTTCTATTTTCTTGAAAAATGTCATTGAGATTTTTTTTTGCATGACAATTCATTTCTTTTTAAAAATTTTTTAAATTTACATATATTTGACATCAATTGTATTCCCCATCACCATCTCACCAGTGCACCATCACCTCAGTCCCCCGTGCTCCCGTCTGCCCTTCACCCTTCCCCTCTTCCATCCCCACCAAGTGTTCCCAGTTTGTCTTTGTCTTTTCATTTTTGGTTTTTGTTTCTTTATTGTTATTATTATTATTATTATTGTTCTTATTCCTTTCCTTGATCTTTGTTTGGTTCCCTTATATTCCTCCTAGGGGAGGAACCATCTGGTATTTTTCTTTTGCCTTCTGACTTACTTCACTGAGCATAATCCCTTCCAGTTCCATCCATGTTCCTATGAATGCGTCTAGTTTTTCATTTTTTATTGCTGAGGAGTATTTCATTGTGTATATGTACCACAGCTTTCCGATCCACTCATCTGTTTTTGGGCATTTAGGTTGTTTCCAGGTCTTACCTATTGTAAAGAGTGTGGCTATAAACATAGGGGTGCAGGTATTCTTTTGAATTGTCATTGAGATTTTAATAGCTATTTGCACTGACTCTTCAAATTGTTTTAGGTAATATGAGAGCCCTAGTTCTTCACTTTTATTGGTGTCATCCACAGTATACATTTACTGCTGTGCCTCTTCAGCCAGATTCTATTCCCTTAGACTGTAAGTTCCTGAAAGAGAGTAAGATGGCCTGCCTTGGATCTACTATATTTCCTAGTCTTAACTACCTGGTGTAGAGTTCATGGTTAGCATTTATAGAATGAATACAGGAGGTGATCAATGAGTAAGACTATGTGAAATAGACTCCAAGGAACCAGTGGGAGGGAGAAAGGTAATCAAGGAAAACCATGTGTAAGGTGCTGGATAGGGTGGGAGAATAAGGAGATATGCCTGAGGTCTGAGGTCATGGGTAGGAAGTAAGGAAACAGCTGACGTGAGGAGGCAAAGGAAAACCACTGTGGACAGAGAGGTCACAGTGATCCTGGAATAGCCTCAAGACCCAGGAGAGGACTGAGGGCACATATTTTAGTGATGCCCTGCTCCCACACATAGTTTGGCAGAAATCAGCTGCTTGCATCTTCAAAGCCATTGTCAACAGTTCATTTTCTTTGAGGCAACATTTGTAATAAAAAATACTTTTTCTCATAAAAATGTGTATAACTGTTTTTTCAAAGATAAACTTAACTGTGTGCCAATACATGGGCAAGGTGTGGTAATGGCACATCAGGCCAGAGGCCCATGCATAGCTCTGTGTGGGTTTGTGATGGCTGAGGAAGCATCCTGTGAAGAGGACAATCCCATGTAGAGCACTGGCAATTATTGGGACTGCATAGAAGCCCAGCCAGGGGCTCAAGGATCAGAGAACAGACCCAGAACATGTGAGAGGGGATTAGTGCAGGCAATGAGACAATGTTTTAGAGCAGGAGTCAGCAAACATTTTCCGTAAAAGGCTGGCTAGTAGCTCTTTTGACTCTGTGGTCCAGCAGGTCTCTGTCACAACTGCTCAGTTGACATTGAAGCATGAAACTGACCACAGACAATACATAATCTATGAGCATGGCTGTTTCCTAATAAAATTTTATACACAGAAACAGGCAGCAGGCTAGACTTGGTCTTGGGCCACTGTTTGCCAACTCCTCTATGACTCTCTAGAAAATGAGCTCCTACTTCCAGTCTTAGCCACAATATTTTAAAACTCCTTATAGAAATGCTTTATGTCAGCTATATCCCACTCTTGTGGGTTTCAGGAATGTCCCACATGACAGGATTGAGAGTCAACTTGTTGAGTCAGAAACAACTCAAATGATATTTTAATGCAGCAATAAACAGCAACCTTATCTCATTAGTCAACATGTTTTACTTCTTTGATATTTCATGAAATACATATCAAAGGGTTTCTTCTGCAGGAAGGTATCAGGTTTGGAATGAGGTGTGGGGAACAAGAAATGCTGAAGAAATTTTATTTAAAAGTATTTTGGAAGGAAGGGGAGCAGAAACTATTAATAAAACAAAATGCCACTCTACTGAAGGGAGGAAATATTTGCATATCATATGTCTAACAAAGGGCTGACATCCAAAATATACAAAGAACTCATGCAACTCAACAAAAAGAAAACAATCCATTAATCTAATCGAAAATTTGGCATAAGATCTAAGTGTACGATGTCCAAAAGATACATGAGAGGATGCAAATCAAAACCACAATGAGATACCACCTCACACTAGTGAGAATGTTGCTTTTTTCCATATCAAACAGACCAGAGACAAGTTCTGGTGAGGGTACAGAGAAAAAGGAACCCCCTTGCACTGTTGGTGGGCAGTAGATGGCCCAGTTTCTATAGAAAGCATTATGGAGATACCTAATAGCCTAAGTGTACAGAGACAGAGGTGTGGGTCAGAAAAAGGTGGTATCTGTATACCCAGCGCAATAGTACTCAGCTATTAAAAAAAGATGAGCTCTTGTAATTTGTGACAATATGGATGAAACTGTAGAGGATGATGCTAATTGAAATAAGTCAGAAGGAAAAGGACAAATACTGGATGGTTTCATTAATATGAAAATACAGAGAAACAAAACAAAGGGTCAAAGTCAAACCAATAATAAACCTTTGACACCTGACTGTAAAATTGAGGCAACCAGAAAGAGAGGATGGGACAGGGGTTGGGGAGGGAGTGGATCCAGTGGAACATGGTGGAAGACCATTGGGACATTGATAAATATACGTTTCTGTATAAATATATACAAAATATACATGTGTATAAATATACATTTGCAGCAGTTTAACCCTATAACCCCTAAAGCAGATAGATACAACAAAGTATAGCAATTTTACCTCATAAACCTAATTTGAAAAAAAATAAAAGTAGCAACAAATGTCTATTGCTATGTAAAAAGGAGAGTTATTTATAAAAAATATTTTGAAGAAAAATTAAAAAAACAAAACAAAACAATATTTTGGAGGCTTAGAAGGAAGACCACACTTTTTCAACAAGGAGAACAGCTCTAGTCAACTGCTCCCTACACCCTGAGGGTCCTATTCTCTCTTCCTGAAGCCCACAGAGTCCCCAGTACCCTGTTGTGGAGGGAGAGAATTTAGGAAATAAAGTAACAGCATCCAAATAAAAACAGGCACCTAGATAAAAAAGGCAACAGCAGCACTGTATGTGTGTAACACAGGCAACAAAAGCCAGTGGGAAGAGTCGGCGCTCCTGGCAGTGTGGGTCTGTGTTCCTGTGAGCAAATGTTTATGTAACTACAGCGGAAGAGTCAAAGCCTAATAGCCGCTTGTCTGCTTCGGAATGCAGTTGCCAAGCAATGCCTTCCCCTGGTGCCCTTGAGGGCTGAGATGGCTCCATTGCTTCACCTGCCAGAAGCATCACTCACCGAGGTCAGCGCCTCCACGTTGGCTCCTGCCAGACAGAGGTAGCGGACCACATCCAGGATCCCGTTGTTGGCTGCAAGGTGTAGGGGCGTTCGTCCATACTGAAAGAGACAAAAGAAAGCCAAAGGATTCTTTTTCAAGGTCGTTGCTGAGGAGGACATATATGGAATCTATCCTACAGGGTCAGCACTACATAAGGGATCTAGGACCCCCAGAAAGAAATGGGAGGCACAGCCTCCATTCTCCAGAAACATGCTATCTGATGAGGCAAACAAGCCATGCAGAACATTTTCAAGTACTTTTTCAGTTAAAAGACTAACTGAAATGATGTAAGAGTGGGAGGCTTATCATATGATTGTTAAATAGTTTCCTGCTGTGCTGGCAGAAAAGAGGCATGAGTCAGGGCTGAGTTCCAGTGAGATCTGCATCACAGTTCATATTTGGATATGGCAAGGGGAAAAGGGATAGAAGATCAGCCTTTTAAGGCACTAATGAAGAACCTCAAGGTCGTGCCCACTGTTTTTATGCCTGTGATTTCCTAAACTGTGTGCTAAGGCACCTCAGGGAACAACCTTGAAGCCACAGGGCTACATGAAGTATTTTAAATTTCTGGTGGAACCAGAAAATGTGGACACCAGGTGAACCACTAAACCCGGGTAGTCGAGTTTCAACAATAGATTGCCTTTCTTTCAAACACACCATGTCTTTGCATAGTAGGGATATGGATTGAGGTGTTTGGCAGGTGCCGTGAAAAGAAGCAAGTATCTTCAGAAAATCAATGTATTGATAGAACAGGATAAGGGTCAGTGTGTCCAATCTGAGTCCAATCTTCGAGGAGTAGTGAGATGCCCAAAAGACATACACATCCTGCTGGAACACAATTGTGGTTATGTAAGAATGAAACAGAAGCATTTGTTTTCTTTCGGTTTATGCAGATCATTTTCCCACAACAGCTATTAAGTTTTTAGGACACTAATACTAAGTTGTTTGGAACTGAACTATTTAATAAACAGAATTTCTGGGTATTTCCTTTGACCTGAGGAGCCATGAAAAAAAATTACTGAGATGCTACATATGACATAAACTGAGAAGTGTTGTCATTTTTTGTTGTCAGTTTTATGCCAACACAGGTTTTTGTTATGAAGTTAATACAGCTCATTTAGACTATCCAAATAATATAAAAGGATATGGTAGGAAACAAAAGTCCCCCTCCCCTACTTTCTCCCTACCCCCAGGTTCCCTACTCATAGTATTCTCTATTTATACTATGGAATACTTCCTTTCAAGTTTTTAATTATGAATTCATAAAAGGAAATAATAATTTGAAAAGACATGATAATATCCCACTTTGTATTGTCACTTTCTTTACTCATTTAACAATAGACTGTGAATACTTCTCCATGTATGTAACTAAATCTATTGCATTTTTAATACCTAATAACATTCAATATGTGAATATTCCATAATTCATCAAGCTGTACCATTGAGGATAAACACTTATGATGGTTCCAATTCTTTGACATTATCAATAATGCTGAGTGTGTGTTTACTATTCTGTCTACTGTTACCATCTAGAGTGATTTAGGAAGCAGATATAAAGCTTGCAAAGATTTTGGAGTGAAAGTGAGAAGATTAAGAGGAAGTTTTGGGGATTTGGATGAAATATTTGGATGTATGTATAAGAAAGATCATCTTGGTTATGGAATGTATAATTTTATAGAAATGAAGAACAGTGAAGTGTGATATAGAAAAAGCACAAAGATATTTAGCTATTGAAAGACCCCAATTTTTGACAGTAACCCAAATGCTTTAGAATTAGATTCAAGGTCTTTTACCATTTGGACCCAATGTCCCTTTTCATATGCCTTCTCTCTCCTGCATTCTGTCATCCCTAAATATCTACATAACAGGGATCCAAATAGTCCTTCGAACAAGACATACTCTCACCAATGTTTCTTTCCCCTTTTCTTTGTCTACTGAAGTCCTGATCATTTTAAACGATCACCCTAAAAAATTCTTCCTGGTTTTTTTAACATGCATTTGTCTATGTTTCCCATGGTAGTGGCCTCTCCCATAGCAGTACTGCAAAATGAGATACTGCTATACAGAACTATCTGTGAGTCTGTTGAAAAGGAACCTGAAGGTAAGAACCACGTGCTGTGCCATGCACAGGATGCTCACTTCATCGTGGCATTGTCGGAGACAGGCACTGAGACGCCTGGCAGCCACATCCTCTCTTATGTGCCCGGGTCCTTTGTGTGTGTGTACATGGTCCTGTCTGTGGGGGTATATGTGTATCTTCATTACCAAGAAGGGCTGACCCAGAAAGAAACCGTCTAGGGTCATGCATTCTCATCATCTAGTTCCCCTCCTCTTGTGTTTTTTAACATGATTGAGTTAAACAGCCACTCTCCTGATTTTTTTTAAGATTTTATTTATGCATACAAGAGCTGGGGTACAGGACAGAGGCGTGGGGTGAGGATGAGAGGATTCACTAGAGATAGAGTGGGGAGCAGAACAGGCAGACTGACTGAAGTACACTGCTGAGGGGAGCAGTGGGCGAGACAGGAGAGGTCTGCTGCACCATGTGGGTCACTCCCTGGCCAGGGATTGAACTCATGATGCAGTGACTGTGGAAGCACCACAGCTCAGTGCTCAACCCCTTGTGCCACCAGGATGGCCCCCACTCTCTTGATTTTTATATGAAAGAATGAAGAATACCTCTTTCACTGCAGTAAGTGACAAAGATAGTGACAAATTCCTGTCACAAACTGGTGAAAGGGGTGGGATCTGATTGGCAAATTTTATTTCTGGAGGAATTGAAGTAAGGAGAGGGCAGGACATACCACAGGGAAGGAGAGTTTGCTCTGGGACATAGCGGTCATAGTGCTGTGATCACATGGTCAGTGGCTAGGGTGAGTCCAAGGACCTCAGACATGCTTACTGGAGAAATGAAGCCTTTCCCTTACTTTTATGAACCTCTTTTAAGCCCCCATCACTTTTCCTAAAAAGATAAGACCAAAAAAGTACCAGAAAAACAAAGCTGATGACAACCCCTTTGAAGAAGTGTGAGAGCCACAGCTGGAGTGCTGAGTCCGAGCACTGAAGATGACGCAGTGAGATGCCCGTGGGCAGGCTCAAGGATGCAGAGCCACCTACACAGGCAGCACTGCCTTCCAGAGGGCACTGGTTAATGGTCTGAACCTTGCTGCTAATGCCAAGCGATTGTAAAACACATGACTCTCGCTTCAGCTTAACTAGCTCAGTGACAAATCATCTACTGGAATGCCCTCTGCATCTTTGCTGCACTGCATATAGTAAAAACACATGTTTGTCAGCATTTTGGAACCACCATGGCCATTTTCAGTATCATAAATGTAAAGACTTTCCCATTAAATAAAAAAAAATTGCTTTTAAACATGCAACATGCCGGGTATTTTATAAAGCGTATGTATAATAGTTGTACTTTCTGCATTTAGGAGTGGGATGAACACCCTTTCCCTTCTTTAGTATTAGGGTCAAGCAGCCATCATTTGCCTCCTCCACCTTCACAGGAGACAGCTAATCCTAACTATACACACAATGGCCACGTCTAAAGGTATTAAAATGAGACCCACAATGTTCCTTGAAGCTGCTTTTTATTACTAAAAAGTCCTGGAAAGAAAGCCAAGGTCTCGATGCTGCTTAATACTGTATTAAATTTGGCTTTCTCCTTCAGCCACTTACATAATTGACTTGGCAAGATTAGAGTGGGATAAACTATGAAAGCAACCAGCACTAATGGCTAAGACCTAGGGATAGTGCCTTCTCATATTTTCAGAATTTGAAGATTATCAATTTCAATTTCCATTAGAAATGATCACATAACATACAAGAGAAATATTTTTTTGTAGATTACTTTCCAGCTCTTTCAAATATTAACTCTTTTACCTCAAATAAATCATATTTCTGTTGCCATGCATGCCATTTGTAAACAAATATTTCCTACAGTTAAAAATTTAATTAAACTTGTACTTTGTTTTCAACATAGTAACAGAGTAGTGCTTGCCTTCTGTATTAAAACCACATGAATATCTGGCTGTTATCTTTTTTTTTTTTTTTAAAGATTTTACTTATTTATGCATACAGGAACTGGAGTACAGGCCAGATCCTCAGGGGGTGAGAGGATTCACCAGAGACAGAGTGGGGAGCAGAAAAGGCAGAACTACTGAATCACACTCTGAGGGGAGCAGCATGTGAGGCAGAACAGAGCTGCTGCATAATGTGGGTCCCCTCCCTGGCCAGGGATTGAGCTTCTGCTGCAGTGTCTGCGGAAACTCCACAGTGCAGCGCTCAACCCCTTGCACCACCAATGATGCCCTATGACTGTTGTCTCTCACTCAATAATGAAAATCTATATGGTATTCGAGCAAAATGAGGTTGTTAGTTAATTTCTAAAAGTCAACACAATGTTGCTTTTTCAAAATCAACCTAGAAGCATGTAATCATTTATTTTCATCATTATTCACCAAATGCCAGCATTCTCTACATCTTACCAAATTTAACAAGATGTTATGAACTTCTGACTATAAAACTCTCAATGGGGGAAGTCTATGAAGAGAATCTAGTCTTAGGAATCTCAATCAAATTAGACTATTCAAGAGTGATAAAGATGCCTTTTATTATGGGAATATGTTACATAACTTTTGGAAGCAATGAAGGATGGGGGTGGGTTGCTGGAGAACCACTGAAGTGATTAGAGGGTTGAAATGTTCATCACACTCCTAGAATTTAAGGGATGGGAGGGTGGCTACACATTGAGCTCAACATGGTAACACCACCAATGATCAATGAGTTCATCAGTCAAGCTTAAATAAAAGCGAAAAGAGTGGTGAGCTAACTCTAAGGAGATATGCCATACACCTCTCTAAGGAGAGGTGCCATTTTTCCCACCTTCAATTACATGTCCCAGTGTGCCATGAACTGGACTTTCTGAGATGGAGGAGCTAACAGGATCTAGGGCTGGAGATAAGCAGCCATGCTTGGTATATAATTGAACAGAAGCAGGCTCAGGAGATCTTATTCCTATACCCCCAATTTATACCCTGATACTGTTGGAAGAAGATCTGGAGGAGATACATGGAGAAGAGGCATGTAGGAACTGTTGGAATAGAGACACATGGGGAGGCTGAGCATGGCAGCTATTATCTTGATTGGTATTTTTGTGTCTCTTCTTCTACCCCAGTTCTGCCTGGCCTCTTTCTTGTGGTTTTCTGCCAGAGGGTGCTTTGGATTTGTGACATGGTTTTAGGTCTCTATAGCTCTGCTTTTGGTGGGCATTTGTCCACATGGGGAGGGGTAATTTGGGGCATCTTCCTGGGAAACTACTACTAGGAATATCCTTTCTTCTCTCCTTCTGCACACTAATTCTCTTAACGATCTTTTAGACTAAGAGTCTGCTCTTTTCCCTTCATGAAGGAGAATGGTCAATTCCATTTTAGAGCATGCAATCCCTTATGTTTGGGATTCCTGGTCATGTTAACAGGAGAAGGCTCAGGAGATCTTATTCCTATACCCCCAATTTATACCCTGATACTGTTGGAAGAAGATCTGGAGGAGATACATGGAGAAGAGGCATGTAGGAACTGTTGGAATAGAGACACATGGGGAGGCTGAACATGGCAGCTATTATCTTGATTGGTATTACACCTTTACCCATGAAATTTTAATCGCACTAATTTTTCAAATAGAAATGTTATTTGGATTGTAACTTCAAGGCTGTTGGAGAACTTCAAAGAACTTCAGAGAACTTCAAGGCTGGTAAACGTGTAGAGGTTTATGGAGACGTGTGCAGCTGGAAAGGGCAGGGAGGCTCTCCGTCCTTTCTTTATCCTTTGCTCTACACATCTCATCCACTTGGCTATTCCTGACTTTATATCCTTTGTAATAAATTAGTAAAAGGTTTTCCTGACTTCTGTGAATCACTTGAGCAAATTAATCATATTTGAGGGGGGTGTTCTGGAAATTTCTCATCTATCAAGTTAATCAGAAGCACATATTAACTGGGCTTGCAAATGGCACCTGAAATCTGACTAGGGGTTTTGGGGACCTCTAATCTATAGCTGGTACCTTTCAGGAACCCTATTCACCTCTATAGGAGACCTATCCCTGTCTGTCTGTCCATCTGTCTCTTTCTTTTTCCCATAAATGGGTAAACATAATGTAAAGTTTTCTGGTGATCCTATCTATGGCCTAACAAATGTACTAAGCCATCTTCACATGCCCCATTTGTATACAGGAGTCTGCTGCCTGAAGTTGTAAGTAAGCCCTTCCAGATAAAGAATATTTAACAATGGAATTTACCTTTACACCTCTGCAGGGTTTTCCTCAGAAAGGAAAAGATTAAATCTTGACTGTTTTCCTCTAGCATCAGCATTTATCTTTAGATTAGGACAATTTAGAACCAGAAGTCCCTCCTATCAAGAATAATTACATTCTTAAATGCTAATGACTTACTGTTTTTACCTACACAAACTAAATTCAAGCTTATATTTATCAGAATAGCTCTTACAGAGTTAAAGCTGTTGAGATGCTTCCAGGGTTTGGAGCCTAACTTTGGTTATCTAATAAACTCTTTATCACTGAACCTTTACTTTTCAATCAATGCATGGTAAATCAGGCTAGTCAAGAAGAACTTATTAACGTAATAATTTTCTGTTATTCATCAGTCTTATGCAACACATGACTAAAAAAGGAGAGCTCTATTAAAAGAACAGGTGTGCATGAGTAATATTGACTAAACAATGAAGACATGTGAAGAGAAACTTGACCCAAACCCAGAAGCAGGAAAATGGACCCCAGTGGACTGCATGTCTTTTCGCTCACGTTTACCTTGTTAGAGATATCCAAATTGCAGTTTGCTTCACAGAGGGCCACCACAATTGGCATGTTGCCATCTTTGCAGGCCACATGGAGGGGGGTGTTGCCATGCCTGTCTTGGAAATCAATGAAACATCCCTGGTTGATGAGAATCTGGATGACCTCCATCTGACATCGTCTTACAGCAAGATGAAGAGCGATGTGTCCATCCTACAATAAACACAGGGGTTGTGAGCTCTGTCACTTAAGGACGTGGGCCTGGCCACTAGTCTTTCCAGCTGCCATAGGGCCAGGCTTAATTGGTAATGGGATTGCTATTGAAAAGTCTAAAGGAGGATTAAGTGGCAGTTACATCTAGGGGCTGGGGCAAGATTGATACACGCCACTATGCATAATCACAGCTGACCATCCAGCTTGATTCATCTGGGCTTTGCAAAAAATCAGATTCTACATTTTTGCCTCTGAATTTATAGGATGAGAAATAGTTGGGATTCCAATGGCTTATTTTATCAAGTGTTTGGGAAACATTTGCTTAACAAACTTTATTTCCTAAGCAGAAAGTCTATTATCTTACACCAGGAGAAACTGAAAAAGCAGTGCAAAGTGACTTACTTAATTGGTCTTTATCTATTAGAAGCCTGTAGTAAGTGTGACAATCAAAAATGCTTTCTGTCATTACCAAATGGTCCATGGGTATGCTTGAAAGCCACTCATCTGTGCCAAGAAAATACTCGACACATGGCAGTTACCATATCTGATTATATACAGCAACATCAAAACATCATCTTAAGTGAAAATTACAATAACAATAGATTATGCTGAATTTGCTTACTTCAAAAAGGAACATTTGGTCTAAAATTGAGATTATTAGATAAATAAGAATAGCCGATTGTCCTCTACAGCAGGTGACAGAAATAAGTAAACCACTTATTTCTTTGCTTATCTACAAAATAACAGTGCATTGCTAATATCAGTACTAATAAGGATTGTCTTGGGCTCAGTGATTGTCACTGTGCCTGCTCCAAAGCTAAAAACATAAAAAATAATATAGAGAACTGAGTCTGAACATATCATAAATTTTGTTATACACCGCAAATAAATATTAAATAGAAAAGCCACAGAATCCCTGGAACAGAGAAGAGAGAGGATAGTTACAATTTTCTGCATTTAAGCTTGTTATTTTACATAATTCAAGGAGTCTTGGGAGCCCTCCAGTCCCCAAGATCACTTCTCAGTGAGTGTGACACATTTAACCACAAAGCACCTTGTCAGAAGCATTAAGGTCAGCTCCGTGTTCAGCCAAACACTCCACGATGTCATGGTAGCCCCTGGCGGAGGCTGTCAGCAGAGGAGTCTCTCCTTCCCGGTTCTTAATATTCACATTGCAGCCAGCTTCACAAAGGGTTTTGGCCACAGAGTAGTAGCCGTGCCAGGCAGCACAGTGCAGGGGGGTTTCTTCTTCCTGGCCAAGAAGCACATAGGCGAACAATGCAAAATCACAAAAGAAACTATAGGCACAGTGAGGGTCTTCACACAATTTGATAGCAAAGTCAAGGCAAGGCAGCAGGAAACTTATGTTATTGGAGTGAGACATTACCTGAAACAACGGACATAGGTCTGATGTCACTTCTTCACTAGTTTTCTTTCTCCAACACTTACGTGCTGGATGAATTTGGCTTTCTCGGTATATGACTGACAATAAACTTCTGGCAGCCCACTGGAACCATCAGCTCAACTCTTCTGAACAACAGAGCCCCAGTGTGGGTAGCTTTAAGGCAGCTTTCTTGTAAAAGCACCTTCATCTGAGACTACTAAACAGTAGGAGAGTATTCTCTGAACAAGAATTCTTCTAAGCTTCTTAATGTTTCACCATTTTTGTTACATGGGTAACACAAAGATGAATCACATAAATGCAATATTACTCTGGCAAAGAAGTAGCTGAGAAAACCAAGCTTTAACAAGTCAAGGAAAGGTTGCTTATGGGGCTGATAGAGCGGTAAGACCTAGATGGCCATGAGCAGTATTGTTAGACATGTATCAATGTACCACATGCCATATTATGTGGTGGTCATGAATACAGATGCAGAAACCAGACTGTGTGAGTACAAATCCCAGCTCCACCACTTAAGAACTGTGTGACCTAGGCAAGTTACGGAACCTCCACTTGCCTTAGATTTGTCAACTGAAATATGACATCACAGGGTTATCCAGAAGGTTAAAGGAATAAGTGAATGTTAGTACTTCTAAACAGAAGTACTGCCTTCTGTAACCTAAGCAGAAAACCTAATTTTGGGTAAAATTCCAAAGGACTCAACCATATTGTTTAGCTGCCTGTCCACCATGCTGAGAGCAGGAGGAAGTGAGGGTATCAGCTACCACGACCTACCTTGTCCTGGAAATTGGGATTAGAGCCAAAGCTGCACAATAACTGAACCACATCAGAGTGACCATAGCGAGCTGCCACATGAAGAGCTGTCTCTCCAGACTGCAAAGGAAACAACAGGTCAGGGTCATCCTGGGAGTAAGCCGTGGAGGCTCCACATCCTCCCCTTTGTGGGGGCCCGCCTCCCCATCTCAGAAGCCCCTTTGGTGACTGAGCCAGGAACCCAGGGTAGCCCCAATACTTGGCTTATCCTGTCTGTCAGAACTCCCCACTGTCCTGCACATGATTCTCAGAGATTTTTTATAACACCATTATTAACTCATAAAGTAACATTCTGTGAAATAGTAATAGGTGCAACTTCCTCATGACATTTTACTTAAATCTGTCAGAAAACTGTCAGAATAAACTATTATAAAAAAACATAAATAAAAGATACTTCATTACCACCTGACAGAATATGCCATAAATAGATATACGTGTCTTTGAAGTGAATGTCATTCTTAGCTATGGTGCAGTGAGCAGCCCACACAAGTTTATGTGGCTGTCCTGAGGTAAATCGACAAATTAGTCTGCGAGTCATTAGAAGCAGAAGGGGTGCATGGCACAATTCACAGTGGATGTGAGGAAGGACTCCTAGGTGCAGCCTTCCTCAATGCCACTTAACTCAAAGGATGGCTGTGCAGACTGAAACATGTAGGTAGCTTGTTAAATCAATAATTTGTCTATCTTTGCCTCAAAAGTCTTATTTTACATGCACTGTCTCGTTAATTCTTCCAGTACCAGTGACTGTAAGGTCAGCATTGTCAGTCACTTCAAAGATGAAGAAAATGGTAAAGAAATGTATTTAAAGGCACAAGGTAACTTGAGTCCCTGGTTGTCTTTCCAGTGGAACTTTCAGTCATCATATTAGAGGAAGGTAAATCATAATTTGCATATTATGTCAATTACCTGGCAGATTGCAGCTCAAGCCAGATTTTAATAACAGGTAAACTACCCAGCAAAAAGAAACTTTTATATTAAGTTTTCTGCCAGAAAATTCTGGCTCTGAATCCTTGTTCTTTGGGTCCTGATGCACATGGCATGTCAATATTCAAGAGCATCCTTTAATTACTTCTTCCTGTTCCTGAGAAGAGAAGTGAACTTACCTTGTCTTTAACATCCAGAGGGCATTTGTTCTCACTGAGAAATTTCAGAGTATCTACATGGCCATGCCGAGAGGCCCAGTAGATGGCATTGGATCCACCCTGTACAAACACCAACATGGAGTCACATTCCCGAAGAATCCATGGGTCTGAATACATGTATCACTCAGACTCACTGTATTTCCCTTCCCATATAACCACAAACTCCAAAGGAGCAATTTCCAAGAGAAACAAAACTCCATTTCATTTCTCAGTGTTGACAAATATACCCTGGTTATGCAAGAATATGAACATTTGAGGAAAATGGGTGAAGGGGACAGGAAGGTCTTTGTGTTATCTCTGCAGTTGTGTTTGTAAACTTAATTTGAAAATAAAAACTTCTCCTTCATTAAAACTCTTCATTTTAACCTCTGGGTAGAATTCCCTGTTTTGTAAAGGGCCAGATCCCAGCACTTATATCTCTTGAAACTCAATGGAAGCTGATGACAGATCCACTGAAATGACCATTAGCTATTAATCAATTGTGTTTTTACTTCTAATGATAGTTTTACCTTCAAAAGTATCAAGTATCATCTTTACCTGTTGCCTTATTAGACATGTAGCAAATCTGATGGGATTAATAATGCAAATTTTTCCAAACATAACTCTTGAGTAAATGTGGGGAGTGAAATCTGTGTAGTGTATAAAGAGTCTGATCTCAAGCAACAGACTCTAAGTGCTTGCCTCTTTATAGTGTATATTAAACTATGTCAGGCTTGGAAGCAGTTTCTCTTTCTTCATAGAAAACTGAGAAATGAAATAGGGCATACATGTTGTTTTCTGTTACTTCTATGATTAGGAAACATTTAGAAATATTTAAATATTTAATTGATTTACAATAAAACAGAATTATGACCTTATCCTGGACATCGATTCTTGAACCTCTCTTAATGAGCAACTGTAGTATTTGAATATTCCCACAGCCAGCAGCAATAAGCAATGGAGGTGTACCATGCTGGAACAGACAAGAAAAATAAACAGAATTTTTCAGGTTCAGTAGGTAAGAAAAAGTCCAAACTATCACTGCCATCCCACTCCTTCTTAAGTCTCAACTGGCATATACCTACTGCTCGGTAAAGGGACTAGAAGACAGTCAGAAGAACACATTGGCTTTTATAATCCAAATAACATTTCCATTTGAAAAATGAGTACGATTAAAATTTCATGGGTAAAGGTGTAATAGGTACATAGAAGAAAGGGCCACAATACAAAAAGATCTTATTTCTAATTTGATTCACTCTCCAAACAGAAGTGATTTTTCCTATAGCATGGAGTTTGCAAGTGGGAGGAAAAATGCAGAAGCAGATGAGGTCTTTCCACGTTAAACTTGGAGATGCACAGTCACCTTGACCTGTGACACACATAACTTCCATCCTTAGCCCCCACCTCACTACCCCTGGCAGAACAGATCCAGACCTTGTTGGGTTGGTTAACATCATAGCTGGACAATGAACCCAGGAGGTGCTGCAGGCCTGGGACGTTGTCATCATTGATGGCATGAATGATGGCTTTCATCACAAAGGAGTCTTCCTCATCCTTGAGAGAAAAGGAAGAAAATGAGTTGGTTTGCTGGCCATAATCTATTTATGACCATAAGAGACATCAACATTTAATTGTTAACAGAAACATTTAGAGTCAAAGAAGCCATTGAAACCCCAAATCCACAAGATCATGAAGGGAAGTAAAAGGTTACTTTTGTCACTTTCATGTTGAAAACTAACATCATCTACAATGTAGTTGTGCCTTAATGCCACCTGTATTGTAACACGGAGAACACATAGCATTCAGGATTGAGGTTTAGAACAATGACTGGTGACAAATTATTCTTTGTGTCTATCTTAAGAATCCTTCAAAGATAGTCCTTAAAACCACAGTGGAAAATTTCAGGTGTAACTCAGACTCTGAAAACCATAGAACCAAAGAAAAGATATTGTTCAATAAGGTAAGTCTTAATTTGTAATTTCTCCACTTACAGCATTGTCATATACTGATCATTGGAAATTCTTCTCCCTCTAGCTAGGGAATAACAGGACAAAATTTTCTGAAAGCTGTTCAATTATTTTTTAAAAATCCATAAAAGGGGGAAATCTAAAAATGCAGACCAGAAGAAGGAGAAAGGGGTGCATTTCTAATTATAAGTCGAAAATAACTAAAGACGTTAAAAAACAAGTTTTTAAATCTTTGCCACTCTGTTAGTTTTCTTAGTCTAAAATTCCCCAAATATGGTACATTAAAACCAAGGAATAATAAGCTTAAAATTCCAAACAAAGTTTATGAAATTAAAGAGATATGACTATTGAAATTTCCAATCTGGAAAAGCATATCACCAGCCGACTAATCCTTGCCTGTAGAATGGAGAAAGTATTTCACTGGACTCTTATCTTCTCTACAGATTTGAATCCAAACAAACTCTATGAGGTTTTTAATAATATCTGTAGAATGCATGTTAAGAATGCCATTGGATTTGCTTTTCTATCATCACACAAGTTAAGGCCAATTTTGTATGAAAATGACAGACAAGAGAAATGGGAAAATGGGAAGAATAAGGAGGTTATTATAACCAGTTCTCCTCATCATAAGGTATTAAGATAAGTAGAGAGATCCTGAGGTAGGGAAGGGGGTCTTCCCAACTCATAGTTACACAACCACGAGTCTCTCTTACCCTGGAGATTTTATTTCAATACATATAATTTTCTATCAGTTCACTATTTATGATGACTTTAATTAATAATATTTCATTTATCTCTCTTCTCTAGGATTCTACTGCCCCACCCAACAGTTCCCCAATCCAGTCTTCTCCCTTTCCTAACTTGCTTCCCTCTGACTTCTTTTTAATTTCTACCATTTCCTATCCTTTTCACTCTACAAGGCTAGACTTGTAGCCTCAGTGAAACAAGCTTCAATGTCTAGTGATGTGATAAAAAACCTCATAGAGTTTGCTTGGGGACTCCCCAGATTCCTCTCAGGAAATGCTGACTATTCAGTTACAGGAGCAGGATGGTTCCCACAGCATAAGCCTTTCTGTCTTGACTGGGGTCCCCTTTGCTTCCAGGACTCACAAGCCCCTATTGTGTCACTATCAATGGAAAGTCTTGTTGCATTCAGATATGTTTAATAATATCTGAAGAGTTCATCTGTGATTAGGTTTCAGTTTGGATTAGGGGAAATTTTATGGAGTTGTTCTCAAAAGCCTTGGGCAGTCAATACAATGTTAACAAAGCAAGTGGCTTTAGCCTTCTGGTTTACCCACTGCATTTTTTTTTTTTTCCCTGACTTTCTGGTGAGTTTACATGTGTGTGTTGCACAGTTATGATTCAATAGTCCCCAAGATCAGGGGCAACAGAGGGCTCTAATTTCAGTCCTTGGAAAATTGGAATTTTTTCCTCCTCTACTGATTAGCCACTTTTACCAAACAATGTGTAGGGGTAGTGGAGGGTGGTACTAAAGGTAGCAGGGGGTAGGAGTAGGTACAGTGCCAATCAAAACAAAGAGAAAAGAGGATAAAAGAAGCAACAGAGTGTATCAAATCAGTCACTCCAATTCTCTACCTCAAGAAGAGTAAGAATAGGTCTGGTATTTCTATGACGTCAAGTTTCTTTTGGTTGTTGGACAAATAGAACAACTTAAATATTTAAATACACAATGTTAAGAAAGAATCATACCAAGAGAATGGGTTTGCTTACCAGAGTGTCATCGCTCCTGGCAACACTCATGTTACTTCTGGACAAGAATGACCTGGATAATCTTTGGCACAGTGATATCAAGCGAACGGATTGCTTTAAAAAAGAGAGAAAGAGGAAAAAAAATAAAGAAAGGCAGGGGAAGGGAAGTGAGCTTATGCAATAATACTCCAACTAGTACAAATGACAAAGTTTTTGAGATAGCATTCACTGCTGACAGCATGTACTCTGCAGGGGCGGGCAATCCCACAATAGGTTGGATTGCATTTGCTTCAATAATAATTCTAAAGGTCTTATAAATCAAGACAGGATACAGAAAGATTTTCCTTCTGGATTTCACTATTGAATTATAGGAATGCCCTCTATCCTTCTTTCTCTTGATATTTTGATTTTCACTTTTTGAGATATGGTATTGGGCAGGCAAACTCCTTAAATTCCCCCTCAGGAGTATGGTATGTAGAGGCCTCACCCTGTGTCCCTGTGTCCAGGCAAACTGGTAATGGCAGATAACGTGACTACAAGACTCAGACAGTTATTTGAAATGAACAGGTGGGGGCTACTTAATAGGATAAACACTTTAGCATTTATTCTCTGAGGCAAAATCAATACATAAAGAGAGAGAGAGAGAGAGTGTGTGTGTGAGAGAGAGAGAGAGAAAGAGAGGGGGAGAGAGAGACAGAGAGAGACAGAGACAGAGATAGAGACAGAGAAAGACACAGAGTAAGAAACTTCTGGTGGTTCTCTCTACATTTTAAGCCTCATTCTGAGGATTTCTTTCAAACTGAGAGTTAACTCTTACATAACCTACTACATTGGTTCTCCTCATCCCTTTATGACACTCCAAACTTGATGGGTATAAAAATGAGGTGCATTTATGAACCCATGCTGGGTGGTGAGAGAGAAAGCAGGTACCAGATTCCTTTGGGCTTGACTGACTCTGTGCATAGGAAGCCAGCCTTTTAACCTGAATTTTCATTTGTTCAAGGATGGCTGGAATACTCTTCAGAGCCATGTCCCACACAGTCCCTGCAGACACTGTCCACATTGAAAAAGTACAAGAGACTAAGGCCCCTTGGCCCCACCCCACTCCATTCCAACCATCCATAGACCAAGACGGAATTTAAGAACCATTTTTACCAGGTATGTTATCAACATAATGCCATGTTGTGTCCCACAGAAAGAAATTCATTTAAAATGTGACTTGTTGCACTTAAAAAAACATACATTGTGCTGATTCAAAAAATCTATCCTGAGAATGGTTTTGACTTTGATATATGCAAAATTACATGTGAAAATATGAATATAACAGGACTGTAATGTTATTGTTGTTTATCTGTGAAAACAAGTTAATGGCACAGAACACAGAATAAACTGTTTTAAAAAGGATGCATTTTGCATTGCCATTATCAGAAGAGATGAGCACTGACCCAAGCTTCACAGAGTAAACAATTAATTAATCCCTCCATAGCAAACAATCTTACTTTCCATTTCTTCCGGGCCGCAAACTTCTTGAATTTCTCCATGTTTACTGCTGAAGCTTTTCTACTAAGTGCTTGTTGGGTATCTTTAGGCTAAAATGAAAATTCAAGAAAAAATAACAGAAATGTGTTACAATTTTTTAAAACCTGTCATTATTTGGGATGCTAACACATTGACAATGCTAAAATAAAACAAGCTAGAATAATATGAAGATAATCTAGTTTCTAGTGACTAATTCTTGTGCCTGGGTTTTTGATAAAATCCATAAAAGCTGAATCTTGGAGAAAAGTTGAACAGGTGAGTTTGATGTCAAGCTGAATTACAACTTTCTACACTGAAAGGTTGGGAATGGTGAGGCCACCCTATATAAGGCATTTGACTGAATATCATCACGTAGTCTAGAGCTAGGATAGATCTTAGGTCAGCAAATCTAGTCTAACAACATTACAATGCTTTCTATTACATCTTTTTCACAAGACCATTTAACTCTATCACAGAGAGGAGATGCCATTGCCTTCTAGGGGAGCCCAGGTATAGGATAAATGAAGTAAATCAGGCTCCTCCTACCCCCACCAGTGTGGATGCCTGGGGGCAAGGGTGAGGGGCATGTGCACGTATGATTGTGGACACCTGGGCTCAAGGAGCACACGAGTGAACATGTGTGAGTATAGGCACCTGTGCCAGAAGGCCAGGGATAAAAGGGCAGTGTCATTTTGAGATGGGACTATGGCTACAGGAGGAGGACCACTCTGGGGCAAGATTGTGAACCAGAGAACACTAGAGAGAGATCAGAGAAAAGCACAAAGATCTGCCAGAGGCCAGAAGGCTGTCAAACCTCCTAGATGTCCCTGCCTCTGGTCTGGCCTATGCCTATGCCTGCCTCCCTTCCTGTTGTGCCTGGCTCCCTGAGAGAGCATTACAGGCCTGTAAAACCCACCAGGGGTTCCAGGACTCTCTGTCTGTGTGAGTCGATAGTAAACCTGCCCCGGGCAGGCTTGTACTAGACTAAACCTACTTATTATGTCATGTAAGCGATTGCATGACAGTCTGTTTATTGATTCTAAGATTTTTTCCTATAATGCTCCCATTCCCCCTCCCTTAGTTCTTTCTGGTTTAGTTAAAACAACTACAATTCCTTAAGCCAAATGCTGACAGGCACCAGGCAGATAATGTAAGGTGCCACATGTCAAGGGCAGTCACAGGCCCACACCCAGTTTCCAGTGCACTTGTAGAATGAGGACTGTGTTCTCCAGAGTTTTCAAGAGAAGTTGGAAATGTAGATTTGGTATGATGCTGAAATGCTGGAAACTGACTCAAATCTTTTTTAAAAATTGGGCTCCATCTAAAAGATCGAACCAAAAATGATTATTGTGTGGACTTTACCTTGAGCTCCTCATTTACAATCCTGAATTATGACGGCTTATTCTTCTCCGTGCCCGTTATCATTCTCCGTGCCCGTTATCATTAGACTACTCATAAAATATGACACTAGCAGCAAACACAATGCTCCACGTGGGCCTGTGGTTAGGATCCATGCCAACTATTAACAGCCTCAGACAATGAATTCCAGAATGCCCGATAGAACTCACACCAAATGCATCATGCCACTTACCTTGATCCAAGGATGCTGCAAACTATCTTGAATGGTCATTCTTTTCCTTTCGGTGTAGGGAAGAGAGGCAAGTTGGGGAGAGGAGAAAAAAAATGCTGTGACTATAGCATATAGTATTGTCCCCATACCCATTGGTCCTACCAAGCAAATGTAGCATGTTTGGCTTTCATGGAAGAAAATCTTTCTTTGAAGAAAGACCAATGCTGGTCTTTTTGTATTTTTTTTCACTGTGCCTCCAGGGACTGATTGAGCAGGTACATAGAGCCCTGACTGAATTCCTGAAGCATTTTTGCATGCTTTCTTTGCCAGGTGACAACAACCTGAGTCTCACAAACTCAACAAAGGACAGATGCTACTAACCCGCCAGGTGCTAACTAGCTGAGGCCACAGACCAGCTTCTTGCAGGAGTAACAGACACTCACTTTGGATCCTTGACGAGGAGTCTTCTTATGAAATCTTTGGCTAGGGCACTGGTATTACTGAAGTATTCTTCCTCAAATTCATAGTTGACAGCAGATACATTTGCTAATGTTTCTTGTTTACTGTCTCCAAGAAATGGGGAGGCCCCACTTAGGCTGTTAATAAAGTGGGGTACAGGACATGAACAATTATTTCTCATGTTGTTATTTCATTCCGCTCATATCTGATAAAAGGACTAAAAAATAAAATAATAATCTGGTGCTTAGGCAGTCACTTTAGAATACTTAATTACATTCTATTTTGCATTTAATTGTCATGAACAAAAACTGCAGCTTAATACAAAGGGAGAATTTAAAAAATCAATTTGAAATAACATGTAGTTAAAAAACATACAGTTAAAAACTACAGTATTTTCTAACTGTAGTGACAGATAGCTGCTTTCTTTCAGTGGTTATGCTACAGATTTTGATGATTCATTTTGAATTATGAAAAAATGTTGATTATTACAAAATAAACATCGCCTAGGGTGTAAAATGAATATATTTATATAGAAATAATGCATAAATTGAAGAAATCAACAGACCACATATAATGATTAGTAAAACATTCAGTCTCAAAGAAAGGAAATTGTGGACTTTGGTACTTACAGAATGTAGGTTATTACCCCAATACTCCTAGACACAAAACAAAGACAAAAAAAAAAAAATGTCAGAAGAATGGTACAATAAACCAGAAAGATAACAACATCAAGGGCATTCTCCTTACCACATATCTGCCTCAAGACCAAGAGGTTCATAGTTGACTATCTCAGGAGCTAAAAAGAAAAAAACACATATTTAGTTTTTGGAAGGAAATGAATCAAGAGGTTCTACCATAAATGAAGCAGAAATAAGTATTATGGAAATGATGCTACAACTACATCATGACAGCCTTATATTTATGAGAAATGAATAATAATGTTATTGGAAACAAAGGAACTTACCAACAAACTCTGGTGTCCCAAATATGTTTTTGAACTCATTTCCAAAGTCAATTTTATGGGCCAAACCAAAGTCAATGATTTTGATCCGAGGTTTGGGGACATTTCTATCCAAAAGCATGATGTTTTCAGGCTTTAAAAATTTAAAAAAAAATGTATATATATATATAGCAATGTTCATTGCAGCATTATTCACAAAAATCAAAAGACATACAATTCAGTGCCCACCAACAGAAAAACAAAGTGTGGTATAATGAAATATTATTCAACCTTAGAAAGAAAGTAAGTTATAACACATGCTATACATGGATAAACCGTAAAAAAAAAAACATTATGCTGTCTTCTGTCTAAATAAATGAGATACAGAAAGACAATACTATACAATTCTACTTAAATAAAGTACCTGCATTAGGCAAATTTATAGGGACAGAAAGTAACATGTGGCTGCCAAAAACTGGGAGGAGGAAGAATGGAGATTTAATGTTTAATGGGTACAAAGTTTCAATTTGAGGAGATCAGTAAGTTCTAGACATGGGTGGTGGTGATGGTTGCACAATAATGTGGATACACTTAATGTTATGCTTAAAAATGGCTAAATGGTCATTTTTATCATAATAATAATCTTAAAATGCTATGTATGACATGTGAGGGTAAGGAAAAGATAGCAGAGAGTTTTTCTTTTCCCCTAAAAAATAAATAAAGAGTCATTGAAAGGAACTACGAGGGAAAATGCCCTGGTTTAGGTCTCCCAGAAGCATACCTGAAACAGAGATTTGGGTGCAAAAGGCGTATGTGGAGGTATGCCAGGAAGAACCCGGTCAAGAAATGAGGGGACAGGAAAAGGAAGGAAGCTGATACAAAGAGTCTCATTAAGGTAGGGAACCTTTGGGGCATTCAAAATTTTCCAAATGAAGAACAAGGGAGTTGGGTATTCATCCACCATCTTCACCATCCTCCATTGCTCAGAGTACTTCTGTAAACATTTTACTCTTTGGCAAGCATGTTCAGTTCCCAGGGCCAGAAAGCAGATGTCAGATAGTCAGGGGTGTTTGCAGAAGCAGTTTTTCTTTGAGGTGTATATAAGTGAGTGTTGGGGAATACAACTGGGGTCTTGACAGTTTGCTACACTAAGTATGGAGAAAATCCCCCCTCTTCTGAGGTCTTCTTGTCCTAGCTACAATGATCTGAATCTCTCACTTGACAATGAGTCACATGTATTTGTGTCAATTTCCTGCCTGCTTTGGATGGAACCTTGACTCTCAAATTGCCACTTCCTATTGCTCACGGCTATGTTTTCACTTCCCAGAGACCAAACCCTGTGGCAGGTGGGAGTATGACATGCCTTTTTATCTTCCAGAATGTCTCGCCTCCAAGCCAGGCAAAGACCTCAATTAACCAACCTCAGAGGTTTGCTTAATAGATTGCTGGTGACAGAGTCAAGAATATGAGTCTTGTTTACATCAAGAAGGAAAGCAGAGATCAGGACACCTTCCACCTTACTACCTTGCTGCTAGAGGGGGATGGAAACTGGGTAGCCAGGCTGCTCCAGGTTGATAATGCCCCGTAACCAACAACAATTTTCTTGTCTAAAGACCTGACTGGTTAAGATCCCTTTATTCCTCTCCAAGCATTTCAAATATATTTACTGGTCTTAAGCCTCTGACCCATAATGTTACGGAGCCTTGCAGTTGGCATGCATTATGTATCTGCTGATTTATGGGACAATCCCACTTATTAAACCTATAAAGGAAAAAGAAAACATATCTCTTTCAGAAGCTTCATTTTTTTCTTAGCAAACAAAGAACTGATATTGTGGTTCATATAATAGCACATCTTCTGGCATGCACTTAGTAACATACCTTAAGATCAAAGTGGGCAATCTGAAGGGAGTGCAGGTAGTAAACACCATTTAGAATCTGTTTAAGAAATTCTGTTGCTTCTTCTTCAGTCAAAGATTCCTTTTCAGCTAAGAAATCAAACAGCTCGCCTCCTGCAACACTGAAAACCAAGAAGCAGTAGTTATAGGTGACAGTTCGGTTTTATATTGATTTGTTTTCTCATAGATTACTGGCACACTCATTTTAGAGCACAAAGGCTCCCTGAAACTACTCATCAGAATTCACTGTGCTTCTCAGGATTGAATAGGAATTCTGCAACAGGTACACCTGTACTTGAAAGCACAAGGATACACTTTCCTGATGTGCTCTGTTCACAACTGAGGGGAGTGAACAGAGACAAAATAGGAGGGGAAAAAAAAAAATCAATGGATCCTTAAAACATTTTAATTAAACACAATGAGTAAAGTCTTAACTCACTGCCTAGAAAACAAGACTACTAGCCAACTTTGTAAAGAATTTATAGAATATATCTTCCTAGCCCAATCAGTTTGCACCTTTAAGGTTTATACTCTGCTTTGGCAATCAATTTTTTAAACCCAAAACCACAATATATAGCTCAACGAGGATTGTTTTCTTTTTGTTTTGTAGTTTTTCATATGTAAATACTTACATATTTATAAAAACCACATTTAATAATGAATTCAACAAATACCTTAACTAATAAGAATACTTTAAGACAAAACTGAAATGTACATGGTTGTGTAGGATTTACATGTCTCTCTAGACAGACTGCAAATTGCTGGAGGCCAGAAATCAAACCCCCAGCAACCCCACTCCTGCTGGGTCACAGTTGCCCCCACCTCCTCACACAATGTCCAGCCACACAAGAGCTCAAAGTATTTTTTTTTAAATTTATTTATTTATGCATATAAGAGCTGGGGTACAGGTCAGAGGTGTGTGGGTGGGTGAGAGGATTCACCAGAAACAGAGTGGGGAACAGAGCAGGCAAATGGACTGAAACACACTGCTGAGGGGAGCAGCAGGCGAGGCAATAGAGGTCTGCTAAGCCAGGTGGGTCCCCTCCCTGGCTAGTAGCAGGGATTGAACCCGTGCTGCAGTAGCTGCGGTTTGCTTCATAGTGCGTTGTTTAACCAATTGTGCCACCCGGGAGGCCCTCAAAGTATTTTTTTATTGAGTGGTGTAGGGTAAATGAGTTACAAGTCAGGCACTTTATATAAGTTCCACCACTAGCATGGATGCCTGTCACCGAGAGGCATCCGCACGGGGCATGCATGCTTTGACTGCGCATGTGCAGGGATAAAGGTAGCGGTGGCAACAGAGCGGGAGGATCACTCTGAGATGAGATGACGAGACAGTGACTGAGAACACAGAGAGAAGTCAGAGAGTGTGGAGATTCGTGGGATGCCTGCCTCTCAGCTCCCCTGCCAGCCCGTGCCTGCCTCCTTGCATGGCAGCCCCTCTGCCTATCGTGCCTAGGAACCAGGTTCCCTGAGAGCACTAAAGTCCTGTAAAATCTGTTGAGGGCTCTGGACTCTGTTTACTCGTCTGCTGGGATGCACAGTGAACCTGCCCTGCGCGTGCTGGCACTAGAAGTGGGTAAATTAACAAACTCCCTTAAAAATTCCACTATAGTGATTAATGGCAAAAAAACAAGGAATTTTTAGGAAAATATTTTATGAATTAATCTTTATCACGTTGAACCATACATTCACAACATAGTAACTAACTTACATGTGTTCATTATTTTTGCATAAGACAGTTCCATAAACAATATACCTACATCTACATCCAGAACAAGAAAACTGGCACTCATGAGACTAAATGATAACAAAAATGCTGTTTTCTTAAAGAAAAGTTTCCAGTCTTGTCCTTTCATGCTCAAAATTGACCCTTTTCTTAGGGTCAGGGCCCACTGGCATCAGAATGGAGATGTTCTAAAAAGGAAGATTCTGGGCCTCACTTCCAACCTGCTGCCTGAGAATGGGGATGAGGATGAGGAAATGTAGTAGTTTTCATCCAGCACCTTAGGAAATTCTCATACTAAAGAATGGGGGCATTTAATTCTCATACTAAAGCTTGAGAGGCACTTTTCAGTCTCAACGACATTCTCCTACTGCAAGAGCACCCTGCCAATTTAATTTCAGGATGTTTATCTGGAGGATATAGTAAGTTCTCCACTCCTGGGGCCCCAGTAGAGGGCTCAGTGTATCTATAAGTGAAACAGGTTGGCTCTTTTCCACCACTGACCGGCAGCGGGAGCTGCTAGGAGAGTGGTGGTGGTTTTCTGCCCACACCACAAGTTGCTGCCTGTGGCTTCCTCCAGCAGGCAGTAGGGAGATCTGGGGAGCCCGGGCCAGCAGGCAGGCTCCCAGTGGAGTGCACCCAGCAGTGCCACTGCAGCTGCTCCCATTTACACTTGTATTTGGTGCCTGGATCATAGAATGGGGCATTTAGGTGCGAACTATGAGCTGTGATTAGTGCAAAATGGTTCAATAAGCCATAGGATTGAAAACAGTCCAATCAGATTTGTAGGTGGGTGGCTCTAAAAGATGATTAAAGCAGGGCAGGAACCAGCCTGGGGCTGACCTTTAATGGAATCTATTCCTGGCTTCCTAGGAAAGAAGAAAGCAGCAGCATCCAGCAGCTGAACCTTCAAAGAAATAAAGAGAAGCTGAAAAGCTTCTCAGAGAAGCCAAAGAGATTCGCAGAGGCCGCACCTGCCTCTGATTCTGCCTCTGACGCTGCCTGGAAGGAGTACCAAGGGCTCTAGGCCTCAAGAGCTATTGTTGGTGCAGGACAATGAGTCACAAGCTGTTAACACAGTGTTTCTAACACCACATCTTAGTGACCAGTGCTGACTAGCACTACTGGCCAGGGCTGTCCAGCACAGTTGACAGGTAAGTGGCACTCTCTGTCCAGGTTACTTCTGAGGGCTGTTAACATGGTGTATATCTAATAACTCAGCTCTGCCTCCCAGTGCTGTTATTTCTGTTGCTGTCTGGCCCAGTGTCCAATGCTGTCCATCCAGACTTTCAGATTGTTTCTGGGGGCTGCTGTGGTGTCATCTCAGTGGCCCCACCTCTGAGTGCCTCCAGCTGTGGTGAGCTGGATCCTGACCTGCTGCTTGCCGGTCACCAGCTCCAGGCCCTTGAGGATACGACAATTCCATCTTGAGTGAGTGGCCTTTTGAGTTAGTTCTGGACACTGTGGGAGATAGCCAGCTACTTGGGGGCTTAAGAACTCTTTGTTTCCCCTATTTTTAAGTAAACCCCATTATTATTCCTAGAAGCTGAGTGATCTGGCAATTGCGGGTGCAGGTGAGAATGCAAGTGCAGTAAGGCTGTTGCCCTGGTCTCAGCACACTCTTTCACAAGGGGCCAGAACCTGAGAGGCCAGCTCAGCCCCAGCCTGTGGCGGAACCTGCAGTGGATGCCCACCCTGCAGCTGGTGGCCTTCCCACTTGCACTTTATGAACTCCCTGCCCTTTCCTCTCACAGACCCCTAGGTCACAGTCAACTGGCTCCCCACACAGCTCCATGAAGCCCTCAGCTTCTCACTTTTCCGTCCTCTTAGGCTCTCAGGACCAACAAAACAGTAAGAGGAACTCCTTCAGCAACAGGGAACAAGAAATCTGAAACTGCAAACCAACCAACAAAGAGGAAGGTGTCCTTTTTTTGCTTCTTTGCTTTATGACCTTTGTTGACTTCAGGGTCATGGGTCAGGGTGCATAATGGTCCAATCACTGCATCCAACTAAATCTTAATTCTGCAACTGGAAGGCTTTCTCTCTAGCTCCCATTTTCTCATCTAACAGGAATAATAGAAATCATGACTTTGAAGGTTTTGAGTATTAATGATAATCAATATATGTGAAACAAGGCAGGTCAGGCAGGCAGGTGAGGCCCATTCCTGTGGAGCCCCAGGGCCAGCTCCAACATGAAAGCCCACTTCCCTACTGTCTCCCTTAAATCCACTGATGTAGCTTAAACTCTGTACACCCAGGAAGGGGGTACTCCTATAAATATGGTGCCAGGCCTTGCCTTTCTCCCTCTACCCCAGTGCTTCCCCACTCCCTTTCACTCTCACACACTACTTGAGTTCTTTAAGACACCAGTAACTTTCCTGACAAAGACAAATGACTGGGGTTTGGGTTGCCTGGAGTTGGGATGCATCTTCCAGTGCCCAAACAGCTTGGGGTATTGTAGATACCAGAGTCCTTCCTAGGAATATTCTAGGTACCCCAGGTGAGTTTTTTGTGCCTCTCCTTTGTTTAGCTTTCTTCCTTCACATCTAACCTGAGCTGCCTTCAGGACAAGGGAAGAGTAGCCTAGTTCATTCTTCTGCAGGGTCCAGGCTCTAGAAGCCAGGATGGTAGAGGGTAAGAAGTCCCCATTTGAAATCTTAACAAGTTATCTAACCTCACTGGTCCTAGGATTCCTTGTCTGTAAATAAAGAACACCCCAAGGAGTTATTCCAATGTTCCAGGTCATGTACAGCCATGGGACACTCAATGTTCTATCTTTCTTCCCATTTGGCTTAAAGTAAAAGTAGTCTACAGCAGCAGTGCTATGCTGGTTAGGGTTTAACAACAGGCTTTCTGGGGTTAGGGTGGGACAAGGTCCATTCCTGGAGGTCATATTTCCACCACAGTCACTTCAAGAACCCACTTGGTGATGGTGACTCTGGAGTTGGGAAGGAACATGCTATGGCTTGGCAAGTCAGCTATGTGGCCCTCTGAGGCATAATTGTATTTTCCAAAGACGGTGTAATAGATGTCATACCACATGCTCTTCTGCACCCTGATATTGTACCTGTAGCTCCATCCCCTTGAATCTGGGCAGGACTGCTTTGAGCAAAATGCACAGCAGAAGTGACACAGTGCCATCTCTGTTGTGTTTCCTCACAGGCTCTGTACATTCTGCCTCTTGAAGCCCGTATATAACAAGTGTGGTCAGTGGGAAACTAACTGCAGTGTGGAGAGAGCCTGGAAGGTAAGACACCCTGTGGAGAACAAAAGGCTAAGGAACAATGAGTAAGAAAGGAATCTTGGATGTGGAAAATCCCCCTCTCCCCTTTTCACTGGGCTTACACCTATCACTGGTTTTGAAACTGCTATCTCTAAGACCCCACATCTCTATGTCCTCCTTCATACTGACATGGAAAGCAGATGTTTAAGCCAAGAAACTCTACTTATACTTTAGTTACTAACCAAAGTAATTGAAACTAAATGATTTTACAAAGGTTTGGAAGCACAATAAGCATCATTTGATAATTTATTGCAGTGAGGCCAAGTCACAGGAGGTAGAAAGTGACTTGACAATTTTTACATAGGCACTTGAACATACATTCTGGAAAAAAAAAAAAAGAACACAAATGCTTGTGACAATAACATTAACAAGGATATCAGTCAAAACCTTGGTACTTTCACTCTTTACCCCCAATTTTACATTTTGCTTAAAAGAAGCGAGACTGATGGAGGGAGAGAGATGAGCAACCTGTGTGGCAAATTTAGAAAGCAAGTCTAATCTCCTTTATTAGGTCTTTGAGTCAGAGTGTTTTAAATTACCACATTATAATGGAAATTGTGTGAAATGCATGCTAATAAGCATTGGACTATTTTTAACAAAAGAGCAAGAAATTAAGGATGTTCCCTCCCTTGCCCATGCCTCTTACTACCACCAATGTCTTCCCTAAAAGTCAGCTGTAAGAGATGTAATTAAGACACACCATAGCTTTTAAAACAAAGTGGACCTTGAGAGTAACATAAGAGAAATAATTATGGGGTTCCAATTTCTAAATAAAAACAATAGTCAGGGTCTCTGACTCTTGCTAGGGGTTGTTCAGGATGTAACAGAACTTGCTTCGGGACTGGGTCTGGTCATAATGTAGAGAAGTCTTGGCTACTAGCTAAAGACACCTGATGGGGGCATTTCAAGGCAAATGTTATGATTCTTCAGCATCAGATTTCCCCACTTGATGTCAGGAGCAAGTATGTGTAAAGGAAGATAAGAGACTCTTGGAGCAAGTCAGGAGCCCAGTAGCTCTGCCATGGCACACCCTGAGGGTCATGACCTAGCATGACACAAAGCCCTGAGGGCTGGCCTGGTAAGGACTGGCTAGCCTCAGCACACAGGCTCTGGCCTCAGGACATGGGGGACTAGAAGAAAAGCTGAACTTCAGCTCTGCTATGCCTAAAATAAAGGACTGAATAACAAAATCAAGTGGGTCTCTAAACTCTGTAAACCCAATTGTGGGAATCTGGTTAAAAAGCAGTTTCCTAAAAGCCATTTCCTGATGTTGACTCAGCAGGTGGAATCCCTCAAAAACTGCATTTTTAGTCACTCTGGGATTGCAACGCAAATGGATCTTGTGGAAAAGCTGATCTGTCAGATTTCTTCCAGCACCCTGATATTTTGAGACTCTGTGAGCCAGTGTGTGGATGTGGCAGTTACTGCTATGCTCCCAATATTCTAATTTTTTCTTCCGGGCTACACAGTAAACCTGCACATCCCAACTCTCTTGAATCCAGGACTAGTTCCAGCCAGTGGAATGTGGGCCAAAATGATCTGTGCCACTTTCATTATTTGCCCATAAAATACCCCACATGGTCTTCCCCTTTCTCTTGCCACCTGTACATACAAGACCCAAGGAGGGCAGCTAAGCAGAGACACAGGTAGAAGGAGTAAGGATCCCTGAGTCACTGTTTGGAGGAGAGCCACCCACTCTGTGACATCCACATGGGATTTTCAGTGAGTTAAGAAATAAATCCTATTATCTTAAGTCAGTGAGATTTTGCAGCTGTATTCTATCTGCTCTAAATAGAAATATATTTAATCATAAGTAATAACACAATTCATTTTTTAAAATAGCAATTAAAAGAAAGCAACCTTTGCAATAAATCCTGTACACTACCTTTTCTAGTTCTCTACTGTTGTGTCAAAGAGTTTCCCAAAACTTAGAAGCTTTAAACATGATAATCATTCTGTTCTGTCTTAAGGTTTCTGTGGAGCAGGAATCCTAGAAGTGTTGGTTGGGCAACTCTGACTCAGGGCTTCTCCAAGGGGGTGCAATTGGACAGTGTTTGCAACAAACTGCAGGGGGATTGGAGCATTTGGAGCTGTCTGGGCGTCTTTATCCATGGAATCTGTGTTTCCATGAGGTTGCTGCATTTGGGAGAGTTTGGACATCCTTAGGGCCTGATGGACTCAAGATGCTAGGACTGTTCACATGTCAATTCAGGGCTCTGGGACAAATTCAAGAATCAGAGGGTGGACGCTGTCTCAGATGTGAGCATCAAGAGAGTCATAATGTAACAGGGTCGTCCTGGGAAAGGGGGAAGTTCCAGAATCCTGGTTCTGCCCTAAGTGGGTAGAGCTGAGGAGGGAAACAAGATTCTGCAGAGAGGAGGACAGAAGCAAGGGAGGAAGAAGGAAGCAGGATGGAGAGCAGCAAGTAGACCTGGAGGAGGCACGTGGAGCAGAGCCACATGTAAAAAAACTGCGCTTGCTTCTTAGTCTTGGACTGGTTGAAACAGATGTGGGTGAAAGACCGTGGGGAGGTTAACAATGGAAACTTTCATCTTTATTTTAATTTTTCTCTTTTCCTCCCAGATTTGTCTGACTCTTTCTGACCCTTTTCTATGGGTCTCTACTGAAAGGTCCTTTAAATGTGTGGCAGACTTTTGGGCCTTGCTTTGGGCCAATCCTATTTGGCTAAACTTTTGCCCTCAGGGAGATGGGTAACTTTGGATGCTTAACTTAGTAACTATGTTCTTTGTCCTTTCTGTATTGTACCCTAATTATATTAAAGTTCCTTTCCATTAAAGGTTTTATATGTTTGTCTTAATGTAGCGGATGGCAGAACCCATTCAGAGAGGGCAGGTTTGGGGGTTCTGGGGTGCTCCTCTCCCTGCCCTGTAACAGGATGACCAACAGGGGTGAATTTGAGGGAACTGACATGACCAGTCATGATGATGTTACTATCAGTCTTTTCCTCTCTCATTTTGGTTTAGTTTAGCTGTAGTTTTCATGACACCTGTGTTCTGGCAGCAAGCCCATTCCGAGGATTGCTGCCCTATAAAGTGACTGAACTTGGAGTGGTTTGTTAGGTGGCAAAAGAACCCAGAGTGGGACCTCAGAACCCTGTGTGCTTGGGCTTTTGTGAGGATGAAATGACATAATACATATATATTGTGCTTAGCCTATAGCCTAGCACATATAGCCTATCACATAAAATGCCCCCAATGAATGATAATTATTATTTAGAAAAAGTATAATTACTTGAATTCCCTTCCAGGGACAGGGGAAATGTTTTAAGTTCGATTTTAAGGATTTTTCTCCTCAGTCTACACACAACCTGTTTCCAAAGAGGCTGACTTTTTTTTTTTTTTTTGGTAGCTTCATCATTAAATGAGATGAAATGAAAAACAACATAGAGTATGACATATAGTAGTTGCATAGGAAACATCAGCTCCCTTCTCTTTCAAAAATCCCTTCCTTCTTGGTACCAGACACTTTCACGAAGGTGCTAAGTTGTCTCAGACTTCCTGCCCAATCCACCCTCTAGTCTACCAGGTAACCATTCTAACCTGGGCAACTTTACTAATCCTCAAATTCTCCAAGAACTAACCATTTTTTAGTTCCTTTGCCTACAGGTGGACAGGGGCCTTCATGATTCAAGGGATTCAAAACCTGACATGGTTTTGAATTAAGTGATAGCTGTTCTATACGCTTTTGGAACAAATGCTTTGTGCATGTGGGACTGAGCCTGTTAGTGCTGCCAGCTGTGATAAAAAGAAACTTCCAGTCTTGTAAAAAGATTTACATTCAGAAGTAAGCTGGGATTCCCAAAAAGCTCCTTGCCACAAAAATCTGGTCTTTTATTGCCATGAAGGACTAATCTGCAAAAATGGATTCAGCTATCTGTTGAAAAAAGATTTCAAAGCAATCGCTTTCTTTCAGCTTTCAGTATCCAAAATGGAACTAGAATGCTGGGTTGGTAAATAGAAAACTAATCATGATTAATTAAAACCAGCAGGCACACCAACCAGATCACATAGTTCACCTGTTAAGAAAGTGGCAGCAGTTCTGACAACGCATAATCAGTGATTGTAGTCTGAGTGGCCCTGATATGACCATCCAACACCTCCACTTAAATGACAGGATGCCCAAATTCAAGGTCAAGCCATGGAGGAGCAACTGGCGCAGGAAGATTTTCAAACAAGAGACTGCAGTTCTCAGATACATATTGTGCAAAAAAAAAAAAAAAAAAGAGAAGGCTTTTGTGGAATATAATGAGGCACTTATAAAATGAAAAACAAGCTTTTGAGTCTCTCTTCCATTGAACAGATCAAAATGATTGAAACTCTTGAAAACATGATACTGATCTAGACACATGGTCTGTCAGAGTCAGCTTTCTGGAAAAGAAAACAACTTTGATGGTTGTTTTTTGAGTGATCTAGGCCTGCTGCTCAGCAGGAGGGTGATACATCTCCCTACAAGATGTATTATGTAGGTGGCCACCACCCCTACAATAGATTAAGGTGAGCCACAGCCCTCCCACCCCATTTTTCAGTAGTTACTCAGTTTCTGTTTCTCTACTGGCATTTTTTGTTTCCATACTGGATGAAGAGAACTATGGGAAAAGAAGAATGAATGGGGGAGGAACCAAATAGATCAGCTTAAAACTTCCAGAAACAAAAAATGAAGGAATTCATCAGAGAAACTGGAGAAAAGTTTAAGTCAGTAAGAATTGTTTGGAGAACAATGGCTCAATGTGCTGTCCAAATAATCCCAGGACCAAAGGGCACCCCTGGAAAGAGGTGACAATGTGTGAGAGACCTGCAAGGAGATTTGGAAAACCCTGAATTTCTGGGTTTGAGTCAAGAGGTGCTTCCATCCATGCCACAGTTCTAATGGAGAAGAGGTAAAGGAGAGAATCAAAAGTGTCTACCTCAGGTGAAATTATAAGCAAATTCCTATTTGTTCATTCAGAAAGCCAGATATGAGTATGCCAGATATGAGTAGAGTGGTCCATCCTTGCATTTGAAGATGGACTTAAGAAAACAGAGTGGGAGGAGGAAGCTGGGAAAGGGGAAAGATCTGACAGAGTCCTCAGGTCAGGGAGCTGTCCAACCACTTCTGACCTCTGTCTCCTCCTGTCTCTCACCCATGCTGAGAATGAAGGGTGGATTTAAGATCTGGCTGGACCTTGACAGTGGTCATCTTTGACATGAACAACACCATCTTTTCTCCAGCACTCAAATAAGTCAGCAAGCACAAAGTGCACTGCTATGTTGTGACAAAAGGGATGAGGAGTATTGCTATGGGCAACAAGGTGGGAGAATGTAAGTGGACAGAGGGGGGAAGAGAGAAAAGCAAGCCCATTTTCCAACTAGCTCATGCAGACTTTGTAAACTGAAGAGAGTACTGGTGCAGAGAAAAATAAGAGACTCAATAGCAAACTGACCAGAGCATATGCCAAACCTTTTATACTTTAATACTCTTTATACTTTCAGTCCAAGGTTTGGAGACCTACAGAAATAACTTGGCCAATCAAAAGTGAGGCAAACAGAGAAGCTAGAGTAGCCAGACATTTCTTCAATCTGGGTCATTATAACTATTGCTAGAACGAAAGACCAGTGGGAAGTTAACTAAGCTGGAAGACCTACAGATGTAACTTTATACCAAAATCAGTCTGTCTCATCTAGCTGAAAACAAGGAAAGGCTATCAGCTGGGAAGCACTAGAACCAATTTTCTCTGCCTCCTTGAGTGGACTTATTCTCTCTGACAGTCCATCCCAAAGGCTCTCATAAAAGATGCAGATTGTTCTTATCAGCCTGAAAAAAATCTCTGAAATCCCTGGTCAGAGACCACTAGACTATCAGATATGGGGCACCAGCCAACTGAAGGGCAGCGTTGCTCATTCCCTAGGCACCCCTGAGATGGGAAAGCTGTGATTCAACGAGGGTGTAAGATAGAGTGGTCCATCCTTGCATTTGAAGATGGACTTAAGAAAACAGAGTGGGAGGAGGAAGCTGGGAAAGGGGAAAGATCTGACAGAGTCCTCAGGTCAGGGAGCTGTCCAACCACTTCTGACCTCTGTCTCCTCCTGTGAGCTCTAATGAACCTGGTTACTGACAGAAGACAGGGAACTGAATAGAGTGTAAAGGAAGGGCATGGAGCTGTGCACCTCCTACTGATCATCGAGCTAAAGGGAGAGAGAAGTAGTAGCAGGAATTTGCTCTGTGGGAAAAGGAGTTTGAGAGCAGCGTCACCTTGCACCAGAAGTCACCTTGCACCAGAAGTCACCTCGCACCAGAGACCTCTAAGAAAAATAGACTTGTCATTGTAAGAAGTCCCTTTTCAGCAAGTCACATCTGATGCAATGCTTTCAATTTTGTTTCTTTTCATCCCCATCCTAGAAAGATCCCTCGTTACTGTTCATTAGAGTCTTCCAGCTAGTCTCCTTGGATGAATTTTCCTTAACCACTTTCACTGGGCACTGACAGTGTTCTCTGTGTGCCACCTGCTTCCTGGTAGGTCCCAAACTAACTCAAATTCTGATGTTGAAGATTTTACTCCTTACCCTCTAGGAGACTTAGTCCAAGAGCACATCTCCTGAAGTTCAATCAAGCAACGAGCATCTCACAAAGACAAATGTCTCTGTCAGTGGTCAACTGTTGGTTCTGGAATCATATGCAAACCTTTCATCTCATCATGGTGTCCTTCAGGCTCTATTTGGACTTTCCATACATTTGTTGGGCCAAGCATATTCTTAAGAGCTATACAAAGTAGTATGTGGTCTTTCCTTCAAAGAAACATACTGAGGGGAACAAATGGATATTGGCAGCTGTAATGCCAGAGTGCCACAAATACAATAGAATTTTCCACTCTCTCCCATCATGGAAATGCTAACAGATGAGATGCATGAATAGCATGATTTCCATAGAAGCAGACTGAAGAAAGAAACTGAAAGGTCCTCCATGCTAGACTTGTTTTCAAGAGCTGCTAAGTCACTGCTTTGAAGCTAAATAGGAACAAATGTGACTCAAGAAGCACTAGTTCATGATAATCACTGTGCTGGAGGTAACAGTGGTTTTCAAGGTCCTACTAAGTAGAAGGGTGAGGCTGACTTCAAATGTCCTCCCTATTTCAAGGTGGTCTTTTCTATTGAACTCAATCTCTCCTCACTCCCTCCCCAAAGATAGCAGAACTTAGAAAAAATGGATATTAGATAGTATAGACTGAGTCCTACAGGGGCTTAGCAGAATTCTACAATTCAAATACAAAGATTTCCTGCCCAAGAAGTTTGAGAATTAGAACGCCGCATAAACTCTATCTGGATAGAGAGAGCATGGCTTTCCTAATTTGGAGGGCGGCGTAACAACTCCTTTCTGGAGTTAGAGTCAATTCATGATTAAGTGAGATCATGTAAGACAGGGATTCCATGATGACTGACCCAGGGAGATCAATTAAGATCGGGTTCTCTTTCTTCTCCAAGGAAGGGCTCTTGCATCCTTCTCTCATCTTTTTTTTTTTTTTTTAATTTACTTATTTATACATACAAGAGCTGGGGTATAGGCCAGAGTCGTGGGTGGTGAGAGGATTCACCAGAGACAGAGTGGGTAGCAGAACAGGCAGACTGACTGAAATACACTGCTGAGGGGAGCAGCGGGCACAGCAGGAGAGGTCTACTGCACCATGTGGGTCCCCTCCCTGGCTGGCCGCAGGGATCGAACTCATGTTTCAGTGACTGCTATTTGTTTCATAGTGTGTTGCTTAACCCATTGCGCCACCAGGGAGGCCCCTCTCATCTTTTCTTAAGATAGTTTCCAAAGATCCACACCAAACTGGAAATGACCTAAAAGAACTGAACTTTATAACCTATATTTCTGAAATAACGGATTTACAGAATTTTCCCATCACAACAGAAGGGGGAAACTTACTGAAACTTCTGTCATCTAGGATAGAAGAGGTTTTTTTGTTTATGTCTTACTTATACCTAATTTTTAAAAAAAGATTTATTTACACATATAAGAACTGGGGTACGGGTCAGAGGTGTGGAAGGTGAAAGGATTTAACAAAGACAGAGTAGGAAGCAGAACAGGCAGACTAACTGAAATATACTACTGAGGGGAGCAGTGGGTGAGACAGGAGAGGTCTGCTGTACCGTATGAGTCAGCTCCCTGGCCAGGGATGGAACCTGTGATGCAGTGGTTGTGGATAGCTTCATAGTGCTGAAGCTTCATAGCTTGTGCCACTGGTGGGGCCCTTCTAATACCTAATTTTGCCAACATAGGAGTACTATGTCTCACGTAGCTAGGCTTGGTAACTACAGAAATGTTCATTTAGGGCCTGGAACTGAAGCTGACATTTCAGTAAGAAGTAAGCAAACACTGGGCCTCCCTGGTGGCGCAGTGGGTTAAGCAACGCACTGTGAAGCAAACCGAAGCCACTACAGCACTAGTTCGATCCCTGCTGCCGGTCAGGGAGGGAACCCACATGGCGCGGCAGACCTCTTCTGCTGTGCCCGCTGCTCCCCTCAGCAGTGTACTTCTGTTGATCTGCCTGTTCTGCTCCCCGCTTTCTGTGGTGAATCCTCTCACCCCCCCTCACCTCTGGCCTGTACCCCAGTGCTTGTATGCATAAATAAATAAATCTTAAAAAAAAAAAAAAAGAAGTAAGCAAACACTGACTATTGTCCCACTGGAGCCCTTCCACACCTGCAACCCAGTAATTTTGACTATATTACAAACAAGTTACACACATTAAAAGAAAAAACGAGGGCCTCCCTGGTGGCACAATGGGTTAAGCAACGCACTATGAAGCAAACCGCAGCCACTGCAGCACAAGTTCGATCCCTGCTGCCGGCCAGGGAGGAGACCCACATGGCGCAGCAGACCTCTCCTGCTGTGCCCGCTGCTCCCCTCAGCAGTGTACTTCGGTTGATCTGCCTGTTCTGCTCCCCGCTCTCTGTGGTGAATCCTCTCACCGCCCCCCCTCACACCTCTGGCCTGTACCCCAGTGCTTGTATGAATAAATAAATAAATCTCTAAAAAAAAAAAAAAGAAAGAAAAAACGAGTGGTTAAACACAAGAAGGTGAGAGAATATTCAGTTACTTAAAAATACAAATTAACAGGAAAAAGCAATAGAAAGTTATTTTTAGAAGTACTTCATTTTCTGTTTAGCAATACTTGGCAATAACATAAGGCTGAAGAGAGGGTCACAGAATGATCCGGAGAGACCTGTGATTGACCTGCCCTAGAAACTAGCCTAGTAAGGGAATCTCACTCAGGATTCATCACTAGCTGGGCATGAGTGTCCCCGGCTTTCTAGCTCAAAAACCGACCTCAACCAATATCCCAGGACTCTCCGTTGGTGCCCAGATGTGGGTATTATAGGACCAATCAGGTGGAAAGCCATCACCAAAGTTCTGTGCCTGGAGGAGAGCCTGTGTCCCACGACTGGATGGCCGCCCCCTCTAGAGACCAACTGGAGCAGTAGGAGGGGAAACAGGACAAGAGGGGAACCAGCACATCTGAGGGTGAGTTAAGCCACAATTCTGTAGTTCTCTTTTATCACATCCTCTTGAAGTGTTGGTTTATAAGAGAAGTTAACCAAGACAGGAAGAATAGAAGATGCGTGACAAGGCTGTGAGTTTCCAAGGGGAAGTGTGAAGAGCCCCCAGGGACTGGAACCAGGGTGCCATAGAATGCGGTGCCCGGGAGGGTCTAAGAATCACCCATCACTGGGGCAATGGCGTCCTTATGGCGTCCCCTGAAGGGCAGCAGTGCTACCGCATGTACAAACCACGAAGGATTACTAGATCTTTCTTAGAGACAAGCAAGGATCCCAAAGACCTTTTATCTAAAAGCACATTTATAGCACAGAGAGCATTATGCCAGATAATAGAATTACAAACATAAAACTACTGATCTATGAGCTCATAAATACCACATGTGGTTTGTTTTTATGATTTCCATTGTCCCAATTTTTCTCTAAGATCATCCAGAAATCAAATCCACATAAGTGAGTGAAAATGCCCATTGAACAAACAATTTGAAAACATATTTCAACTGAGCTGGAAAGAAGTAAGTGTGGGGGAAGGCATACATGCAGAGTGTTATTTCTCAAGAATGCCTGGATGGAAAATGGCCTATTTTACATGATTTAGTTCTGCTGTGAAAGGTTGAGACTACTGCCAAAGGCACTTCAGGTTCCTTGCTCATGCCTAATAGTAGAGATTTGAGGCGTCAAATGCCAAAAGTGTAACCCAGAACAGCTCTTGAAATTACCTTTGTGAATAAAAACAAAAGTTCAAAAAGTCAAAAGAGCTTGGCTCAAGTTCAGAAAAGAGAATAAATGTAGCAGCCAAGAAAAAAAAAAGAAAGGAAAGCATTTAAAAAGTCTGAGTATACTTTTGAGTTCTGCGAGGATAAGGAAAGGAGCAAAGAATGGGGGAGGGCCGCCTGCATTAGACACCATTCATTGCATCATTTATGTCCCTTCCACTGCTTTCAACCAATACAACTTTGCCACTTTCAAGGTATCCTGAAACCATCACTTTAATGACAGTATTTGCTTCTTGAAAGACTCTTTCAACTTTAGATTTGCTGACAATACAGTAAGAATTCATCCATATACAACCACTGTGCATACATACAAAGAAGAAAATTCCTGTTGTTATTTTGCATCTCAGTTTGACTATGAAAAGAGAGTGCACAAACTTAATGACCTTGCATAAGGTGATCTAGTATCACACACATTTGAATAGCACTTTGGGCAGTTGTTTGCAGTGAACAAAGTGAATACAAAAATTTCAAATATTTGACTTAGCTAAAGTTAATATGAGAGCTGAAAAGGGAAGCTATTGTTCCCCAGGTACAGAGCCTTAGTTTTTACCTCCCTGGAGATATGTACCTCTAACTCACACTACTGTACCAGACACTTAAAATGGTTAAGATGGTCAACTTTGTGCTACATGGTTTTCACCACAATTTAAAAAAATTTACTTTTTTAAAGTAAAAAAAAAAATAACAGAATTATTCATTCTATGCCCTGCATTTGGTCACAAACCACAGCACACTGCAGTAATTAAATCGAATTTGCTGTGTGAGAGAGCGAGCGTGCCACCTAAAGATCCGCTTTAAATTCCAAGTACAACAAATAAGGAGAAAATTTTATGGTTGGTGAAACTGGCTTGATTTCTTTGGAACAGTCTACTATGCCGACACTTAATGTCAAATTTAGCATTTTTACATTAGAAACCTTAACATGGGAAACTTTCAGACAGGCAATTCAAGTTACTTCTTTGAAGCAGACCACGATAGGGGGATAGGGGAATGCCCACTTCTGCCTTAAGTCAGACCCAGAACTACCCACCCCTCCATGCTCCTCTGCTCAGGCTCAGTGAGAGCCACACCATGTGTGATTTCTCAGTTGTGCAGTAGAAGTACCATGATTAGGTGTTTTGTTTCTAACCAGCTTACAGAATTTTATGCTAACAGGTGAATGGGCTCCCAGTAAAAGAATTATAATTTTCCATTTAAGTAGCACTTTTGAATTAGTTTGCCAGGGCTCCTTTAACAAAATACCACACATTAAGTGGTTTAGCACAACAGAAATTGTCTCATAGTCTGGAGCTTAGAAGCCAACATCAAGGCATTGGTGATTGTGATTCTCTCAAAAGGCACTAAGTGAGAATTCCTGTTCAGGCCCCTCTCATAGCCCCCAGTAGTATAATTCTGATCCTCCACCTCCACATGGGGTCTCCCTGCATCTCTGACTTCATGTCACCTTATAAGAACATGAATTATATAGAACAGGGACTCACCTGAATTAGGAACTCACCCTAACTATAAATAACTACATCTACAATGGCCCTATTTCCACTAAGGTCAGATTTTGAAGTACTGGGGTTAGAACATCAACATATATTTTTTGGGAAACACAATTCAACCTACAACAGTTTCTCAAAACCAGCAGCATCAGCATCGCTTGGGAATTTGTTGAAAATCCAAATTCTTAAACTACTCCTAACCCACTGAATCAAACAACAAAGTATAGCTAAATAGTGTACATCCAAGTCTTCCAAGAAGTTCTGATGCACACCAAAACCTCAGAACCACTGTTTTGTTTTTCATTTTTATTTACGTTTTATTTTTATTTATTTTATTTATATAGATTTTACATCATTCTTTATTTTTGTATAATGTATGCTTTCTCTTCTCAGGTGTAGTCCCTGTACCCTTTATTCTGGTTAATGTCTCTTTTGCTGTACAGAAGCTTTTCAGTTTTTAAACATTCTTGTTTATTTTTTTACCATATGGATATAGTATTTTTCCCCTCTGTTGTGGTCACATAGTTTTCCCACCACACTCCACTGTGTTTTCTCCTATTATCTATTTTTCCTTTCTTCCCCATTAGCTTCCTCTCACCCCTCCTGAGTGTTTCAGATCTTGCTCTGCTTTCAAGGGTCAGTCTTAACAATAATTCCAAAGGAGGGGGCCTCCCTGGTGGCGCAGTGGGTTAAGCAACGCACTATGAAGCAAACCGCAGTCACTGCAGCACGAGTTCGATCCCTGCTGCCGGCCAGGTGGGGG
>JAGFMF010012271.1:10848610-10880604 GCA_019455555.1 Galemys pyrenaicus
TGCTCCCTGCTCTCTGTGGTGAATCCTCTCACCCCCCACACCTCTGGCCTGTACCCCAGTGCTTGTATGAATAAATAAATAAATCTTTAAAAAAAAAAACACAATAATTCCAAAGGAAAGCTGTACTCCTATGTTTATAGCAACACTACTTACAATAGCTAAGATATGGAAACAACCTAAACCCCCAGAAAGATGAGTAGATCGAGAAGATGTGGTACATATACACAACGGAATACTGCTCAGCAGTCAAAAGATAAACTCATGCCATTTGCAGCAACATGGGTAGAACTGGAAGGGATTATTCTAAGGAAAGTGAGCTAGAAGGAGAAAGAGAAATACCTGATGGTTTCATTTGTATGTGTAATTTAGAGAAAACAAAGGGTTAGACAAAGACAAACTGTAACAGAGAAAGCAGAGAACTACTGTTTTAAGCTATACTGTACATTAAAAAAATTTTTTTTATAACCTTAAGAGTGTATGTATAACATGCTCTTCCAGTAGAATTACTAGACCTTTGATAAAGCACACACAGGGCTGGCTTGTCACCGGGCATCCCTCCACCTTCACATCTGTCCAAAGAGCCTAGACACATTCCCAGCAATGTGCTCTTCAGTTGCTTTCTCTCCTTTCCCACTAGCTGGATTTAGTCACAAGAGGGGACAGGGAGACATTTCACAGAACAAAGTGCTACAATTTCCCCCAGTAACTCACAGCTACAGGGTTTGCCTGAGAAAAATAAACAAAACTCTAAAAATGAGAATTATCATCACCTTGAGTGATTCTCATTCAATTTTCCAAGATTACCCTTTCACATAAGTGGTATTGACAGTTCCAATGATTAAAAGCAGGGTATGTGTGTGTCAGAAGGGAGGAAAGGGAGAGATAAGGAGAAAGAAAGAAAGAGAAGGGAGGAAGAAAAAGTAGGAAAATAGAGGACTGCAAAAGAACAGCATGTAAGGAAAGGTGGAGCTTCACACAAAGCTCAGAAATTAGAGCCCTAAGACTGGGGATCCCTCCTATATATCCAGGTGGGACTACATTAACAAAGTTGCTCTTCAGAATGACTCTAAGCAAGTACACAGAAGTCTCAGGCAGGCAGTACGCCTTTGGTCTTGAACTTGACAAAGCAGAAGCCATTCCCGTGAGGTTCCGCGGTGGTCACTGAGCTACCCAGAAATAGACAAGCTGTGGGCCCCGCTCCCCACCCGCCCCGCCCCAGCCCAGCAGAGAGCACTCACAGTTCCAGAATCAGAATGACGTCAGTCTTGCTCTCATAAACTTCATGCAGGGTGATGACATTGGGGTGCTGGATCTCCTTCAGGATGCTGACCTCCCGCTCAATATCCTCTCGGCTTACACCCCGCCGGCTGGATTTCGTCCTCCTTTTTTTGATGAATTTGGCAGCATACTGTAGACCGGTGCTTTTCTCACGGCATTTCTTTACTACTGCAAACTGCCCACTGAAGAGAGAAGATAGGAGAAGGTCACTGGGCATTTACTGTTCACTACAAAACAGAATCTGAGTGGGATGTAACACAGGGAGACTATGTAAATGTGAATAATAAAGTCCAAACTGTGGGGGATGAAAAACTAAGCTGGAATACTATACATTATATTGAGTTTCATCAACCTGTTGCTTTATGAAAAATGCTGCAAGGAATACAAATTCTTTTTGTCAGTTATACTGATGAACAGGTAATCATGCTCCCATTTCTACACTCTACTCTTTCCCTCCCATTTCAGGTTCAGGACAGCAAGAAGGAGCTCCCTGATCGTACCTGTCTTCCAACAAACTCTTTTCCTGTATGTCTAAGGGAAAAGAATTGGTAGAAAAATATATAAGGCTCTGCCTTTAATGATGTATTTCTAGATATTTACTAGCCAGAACACCCAGAATACAAAAGTCTACAAACTTTTGTTCAAAGTTCAGAAACTACCAACATAGTAGATTTTTGTTGCTTGCTTTTCCAGCATCACCACCCTTCCGTGTCCAATAATTTTTGTATCCAAGAATCTTTGAGGTTGTGGGAAGCCATATTCCCCTGACTCTAGTGACAGGCACATGATCTATTGATAAGACATTCTAAAGAATGTGGAGACAAAGACCTTTTCTGAGACTCTCTGACCACCCAAAAGCTGCTCCAGTCATCCTAGAACCACGAGGGGTGCCTCTCTTGGGTTAATTCCAACCACTGCAGAGGCAGAGCCAATAGAAGGAAAGAAATTAGGTCTGAGGTCACACTGTGGCATGGCTGGATCAAACCTAGCCTGAAGCCATCTGTCTTTGGATTTTTTCAGCAACATAAATTATTAAATTCCCTTTCCCTTTACTGTTAAAGTCAGTTTGATTTGGGTTTTCTATTTCTTGCAGAAGAATTACTCCTAAATGCTATAGCATTTACCTGGAGCTTCTTTTTTTTTTTACCTGGAGCTTCTTACCCATATTTAAGGGACTATAGCAGGACTTGACGCAAAATAAAAGGTGAATAAATAAGCAGGTAACTTGAGAGGCAAGCAGGCTACCTGTCAGTAAGCTGATATTACAGAAAGACTCTTCCTACATTAAGGCTGCCCTCTCATGTCTTTCTTAAAGCCCAAGGCAGGTCGACCCCCCCATCACAGCATCTATACATTTCTTGGCACCTGCTGGAGACTGCTACATAGAGAATGATCACAGTTATTTTTAGCTAGTTTTATTCTCCTAGTAGAACAGACGGGAAAGAAAAAATCAAAGTAGGGGTAATATTTTGATGTTAACGAATGGATACTTTAAAATCTTACTCATTTACTTCAGCAGCAGGAGGCCAGTAAAAAAGTAAAAAAAAAAAAAAAAAGCTAAACACAAAACAGAAGATTATCTTTATAGCTGTGTCACATGTTTTGTATGGCAGGTTATTTATTAGTCTACTCCTCCTCCTTCTCCTGTAGCAGGACAGCTGAGAAGCCACAGAATAAATCCCACCAGACGCTAGCACTGACCACATGCAAGCTCATGACTTTACAGAGTCCTGGTATCTCTTAGAAATTTATTATGACAATTTTCTGATTTCTTTTGGGAGTGAAAAAGTGAGCTTTTGGGGGTGGGGCAGTAAAGATGGGGTTTATGGATAAAAGAGGGGAAACAACCCCACTCCTTACAAAAAGTGCAGTTATGTCCCCACCCTCAGGATGGAGGCAGGCCTGGCAAGGACCCTCGGCCTAAAAGCGAATCATTGCAGGGCTGGGCCCTCACACACCCACAGCCACAGTGACTTTCTCAGATGAAGATGCTATAGTTTGAAGTGTGTTGTTTAAAAAGCAAAACCAAAGAGGAAAAAAAAAAATAAGAAAGAAAACCTGCAGCTGAACCATGCTGACTGTATGCCTCTTTTAATCATTTAATTATGGGGAGGTGCACCAACCCTAATGGCTGGGGTAAGGAAAGCCCTATTTTGTGTGTGTTGGGGTACAGGGCAAGAGCCCATGCACAGGTCTAAGCTAACCATGTCATGCAGGTTTTGGGGAAACATCTGTAACCCACTCTCTTGCCAGATAATCAATCTTTCATTCATACTTTGAGGTTCTCATGAGGGGACTCTGGTGGGAGAGGGGGAATAAAAGGCTACAAGTAAGGAAGGATCCTCTTCAGGAGAGGTGTTCCTGCTGCCCTGTGGCATGTACTGTAGCTACCCTGGACTTTGCAGTCACAGGGGCTGGGGTTCTCCAGAGCTTCTCGTCTGTCCCTGGGATTTGGGCACATTCCTCTGTGAGTATGAGCAACAGTCTTCTTACTTATATTAGGGCCTGAACACCTACCTAAAAAGGTTTTGAGAAAGTAAATGAGATAAGAATTTTCCAAATATCTGTCAGGTTCATGGTATATTCAATTTGTGTCTTTTCCTTTCAGTTAGGAGGTGACATTTGAGGCTAGATAATTGTATGTTCAGGTATCTATTCTTGCTTTATGTGTTTTTGTTTAAAGGTATCTTATTTAACATATGTTGTCAATTCATTGACAGTGAACTCCTGGCAAACAGCACTGTAACTCATGCCTGAACAAAGCTCCCACACATACTTTCTATGTGAGGAGCACCCCAGACTCTGTGCTTATAAACCCTGGACTTCGGGCACATTTAGAGCAGTGACATTAACACATTTAGAGTAGTGACATTGACAGCGAAAAGCACAAAATGTGTAAAAACAGGACATGAGACAGATCATCCAAAGAACCACCCTTGTTTACAGCCTGAGAGCTGAACTAGAAGGTAGAGAGTGGCTTTGTCTGACCTCAGCTGGGAGTGCCCACAAACAACCACCGAAGGACTGAGAGTGATGATGTTTGAGGTTACATGATTTAGAGACACCTGAACCCCATCCTGCCACTTTTTTCTCTTTCTCCAACTCCCCAACAATCTAACCCCACCTCCTTGCTCTCTAGTGCTCTCAACACCCAGGTCCACACAGTACCAACCCTCTATGGCACCTGCTCCACGTGCCTCTAGCCTGTTTCCTGCCCTCCCAGTTCTTGAGCAGAGAGGCGCTGTGGGGCATGCCTTTCTGCCTCTGAGGCTCTAGGTGCAGGGCTTCTCCAGGAGCTCAAGTCTAAGCTGCCGTGCTGCTCTTGAATTCTGCATCTGCAATCTGAGAGCCAGAGGGTTAAACTGAAGATGCTTCATTCAATTCCACGTGACTGCACGGACCAGCAGCACAGAATGTGCCTGTCTTGGATTCTGGGCTCCACCATGTACGAATTGTGCAGCTCTGGGCTTGTGTACTACCTGAGCACACTGTGGCTCAGTTTCCGTATCTATAATGTGGGTATAATAATAATGCCCGCCTGGAGGGCTGTTGGATGGAGGGGGAAAGATTAAATGAGGTAAGACCAGTGAAATGTCTGGAACAGTGCCTAGCTGTAAGACTTCAGTAACTTATTAATCTTCGACAACTGTAGTTATTGCTACTAGCTCACAGTTACTTAACTCTCAAAGCACTGCTGCAATATCACCCCAAATATCACCTCTTCAACCAGCAATGGGAAAGAGCCCAAAGGGTGGTGGTGGGGAGTACAACAGGGCTGTGCTATGTTAAGTGTTACAGTGTGTGAAACTTGTGAAATCTGACTGCTGGCTTCAACCTTCAGCACAGCACGCCCTTCCTCCACTTCCTCTCCCAGTGCTCCCTTCCCCCTGCAATGAGCAGTCTGCTGCTCACTGCATCCCCGGCCTGGGGACTCCAGAGTTGCTGATGAGCCCAAGGCCAGGCAGGAGGCCCACAGGAGGCCCTCGGGACTTGGTGTGCACTCTGCAGTGGGTGCCAGGTTTTCACAGTGCAATTGCCTCTGGCAGCTCACAGACTGAGGACAGCCTCTTTGGAGAAAAATTCTCCTCCAAGCACAGTAATTTGTTTTGCGAAGCCTAATTTGAGCTGGAAGTTTAGCTAATTGCTGCCAGGATCCTTTCCTTCCTGAGCAGCTGGTCCTCAGCCCACTGGCTCCCTGACACCCACTTTGGGGGGCAGGTCCTCATCGCTAATATCCTTCACCAACACCACTAACAACAACTGACAAAAGTGTGTTTGGTTGTGGGGAGGGTGGTGGTCAGGTTTCTCTATATCATGGACTCCCAGAGTAACACTCGAACATAGCTTTCAGGGTGAGCTCTGAGATGGGAGCAAAGTAAATACACACAGAGAAGTTCAGTACTCACCACTCAGTACTGGGGACTGCCTGTTACCCCAGCCCTCTTCCCTTGCTACCAGCACTGTGACTGACACAAGCCTGCTGAGGGATGGGGGCCTGAGGCGTCTTTCCTGAAATAGACCCCCTGTATACAGGACACTCCAACTTGACGCAACAGAGTGCAGGAAGCCCTCATATTTTGCTGGATTCATATCTGCGGATTTGCCTACTTGATAAAATCTCTTTGTAACCTCAAACATCATCACTCTCAGTCCTTCGGTGGTGGTTTGTGGACACTCCCAGCTGAGGTCAGACAAAGCCACTCTCTACCTTCTAGTCCAGCTCTCAGGCTGTAAACAAGGGTGGTTCTTTGGATGATCTGTCTCATGTCCTGTTTTTACACATTTTGTGCTTTTCATTGTCAGTGCACTACATGTGCGTGCGTACGTGTGTGTGTGTGTGTGTGTATGTGTGTGTGTGTCCAAGTCCAGAGTTTGTAAGCACAGCATGGGGGAGCTTTGTTCAGGCGTGAGTTACAGTGCTGTTTGCCAGGAGTTCACTGTCAATGCATAGACAACATATGTTAAATAAGATACCTTTAAACAAAAACACATAAAACAAGGGTATGCATTGACCTGTTGAAGAACATGTTCCAACCAGAGCATCACAGGAAGCTAAGTCTGTATTTTTCTCCTGGATCAGAGGCTGAGGACCCACTAACTCAGTGCTTGGGATCAGTATGTAGAACATTACCACAAACAATGAGAACTGACTGTATGCCATTTTTTTAAAAGGCACTGACAATCTCTGTCAACAAGTAACTGATAGGACAATTTGTTACCCTTGGTACAGACAGCCAAGTTCATTTTGAAATAAAAGCTTTCTGATGAAACTGTAATAAACATTTATTATCTACTAGCAGTCAGCCACATGGGAAGAGAATGAGACACATACCTGCTTTAAAAAGTTTTATAGTAAGAAAATTGATTAAAAAATAATCATAAATTTTATTAAAAGAATAAAAGGAGCAAAGTTTCATTAAAAATAATCTACCATTTAATCTCTTTGTCTGATTTACTAATATATCTATGATTTAATCACCACCCTTGGAGTTTCTCAATTAATTGTAATCAGGATTCTATGCAAGGCACTTTATACATATGGCCTTATTAATCATCACAACTCTGTGAGATTCACGTCATTGCTGTCTCTTCCATCAATGAGGAAACCAAGCCTTGGATAGATTCTTAAGGTCTGCCCAAATTATTCAACAAGTTGAATAACTAAGAAGTGAGTGCGAACTCAGGTGTGGCTGCTGCCTCCAGAGCCCTAATCACTAGGCCCGGCTGCTGTGCTGCTGGGGCTCATGTCCATTTTGTTGAAAGTCCACCCCCTCCCATCCCCTCCCACCTGTGAAGTTGCAGGCAGGACCCTGGCATCACTGGAGGAAAGAGCTTTGTGAGGGAAAGGCAAGGAGTGGGGACTTGTGTTTAGGTTTGGACAATGCTGTCTTCTCCTTCCCACTGAAAACTCAGAAAGTACTTTGATAAGTTAAAATTACAGTTTTACATGCTCTGAAATAAGAAGAAACCACATTTGTGTGTGCACACAGAGAGCAGTATAATAACAATTAGAAAGAACCACAGAACGTTCTCAAGAGTCAGCACACAAGGATGCCAAGCAATTTACCAACATTCCTGTTTTTATAGGCCTTACCTATTTCACAGTACGTTAAAAATAAGCCCATTAAACTTTGTTTAATCCTGTCAGGATTTATTTTCAAACTCATTTCTCTAAGGGAGCTTTGCTCATCTGAGGAAAGATGGGCTAGATATAATGTCAGCGATGTCACATCCAGAGTGGAAGTCTGTGTGGATGAGACAAACTTGTCCACCCATGTGCTGGCGCCTCAGCTGGGGCCTAACAGTTCAAATGCTGGCCTTGATCCAGAACCGCAGTAGAACAGCTCCCACTCAGAAAGGTGGATTCAAAAAAGTGGCTAAAACAGCACATAATTTTTCTTTGCTTTTAAATACTTATCTGCTCAGTTCATATGACTGCAAAAATTTATTATTGTGAATTCCTTATATCAATGCTGGAAACAGACCTGCCTTATGGCACAGATCTAACAAGCTCTAGCTCTTCCCCAAGTCTTCACAAAGAGGTTTCTAATTAGCACAACATGGTTTTTATCTGTGAATCCCTATATCCAACAGCCCTAGCACCATTCTGGTCCTGGTGTGTGGATCAACTATTCTTCTTGAAGAGCTACCTGGAGAGAGTGGTAGCACCTTGAATTCTGCTAGGATACTGGAATTATAGGTCTCAAATGAAAATTGAGGTGACAGAAATAATTTTTCAAGGATGAGCAAACATCTGATAACAATTTGCTAGTCAGGGAAAAGATGCCAAAGGGCTTATAGACTAATGGGAGAGACAAGCATTAACACTCTAATGTGGGGAGGGACATAAAGAGGATACAGCCATTCTAGGCCACTTCAGGCCAGGTGAGACAGTAGATGAGGTCAGTGTCCTGAAGGTTGAGCAGAGCTAGTAAATGATGAAAGGTGAGAACAGCTCTGTGGAGAGAGGGTTTCTTTGAGAATGAACAGTGTGAGCCAAGGCAGGGAGGCCTGAATGACCTGCCTGAGGTCTGAGGGGAGTGCTAGGGCAATGACAAAATGAAGCCATACATTGGCATATAAGCTGGATTCTCTAAGCACATCAAGCACTTGGAAAGGATGAGGGTTAGTTAGCAAGCTGCTTCAGCTTTGTTTCTCAAAACCAGGAGGTCAGTGTTTCAGCAGCGGAAAAGCAGCACCCTGTTGTTTGGCATAGCTTTGCATAACAACTTTGAAATCTAAGTGTTTAGTCTCTACGTTTTGTGCTATTAATGCTAACAAAGCTGTTTTCATTTTGGGTGGAGAACTACTCCATTTGTCTCCTTGGGTCCTCAGAGGTTCTGTCCTATGGTTCTGCCTGATGCTGCAGCATCAGCCTGAGGGCAGACAAGGGCTGCACTGGTGAGAACTGGCCTCAGTCACACCATGGGCCCATGTGCTCTTCCACCACGTGACCCTGCCTTTCCTACCACAGGGTGGATTCTCATTCCACCGGGAATCTGAGCCTTGTTGGAACACAATGAAGTAGATGTGATACTGGTACTTCTTAGAATCACATTCCTGGGAGCTCCCGCTTGGAACCACCCTCGGAGCACTGCCGAGCAAATTGGAAGCAGGTAGAGGACTTCCTGTCAACTGTTCCCTGAACTGACAGCTGCTGTCAAAGACCAGCCAGTGAGTGGCCACTGGATGTCCAGCACATGTAGTTCTCAGACACCTCTAGTCCCAGGCAATATCTTAGCACAACCAGATGAGCGACCCCAAGCAAGAACAGGCAACCCACATCAGCATGAGAGATCACACATTTTAAGTTATCAAGCTTGGAAGTGTTTGTTAAGCAGCAATGGAGAGGTGAAACAGCCACTAAAAACAGCTGGGGGTGACTTTGCAATAACCTGGGAAGCTGGCTTAGACACAGGGTGAGGGGTGAGTAGGTAACCAGTGACATGGAATGGTCAAATGGGAGAGCCGGAAAGGGGCAGAGCACCCAGACTATCTCCACATCACAGTCTCACCAAGAAACCCTCTCATAACACCAGCCCATGTGGGCTTACTCTTCAGGTTCCCATCTTTCAAGGAAGAGCGACATTATTTAGGAGGGACTCCTAAGCCAGGACCAAAACCCAACAGCAGCAAGCCTCAAAGACTCACTACAATGCCTTCACTTTTCTGGCTGAGTCATGAGTCGTGTTTGCTCCTGTCTCCAATTTACATTTCCCAATCTCCATGGAAAGCAGGTCCCCTCCCTGGAACACACAGAAAACCAACCAAATGGTTCAACCACCCAGAGAACATTCCGCCACCCAACTGTCGTTCTCACTGGTAAAAAAGCGCAGAATGACACTACCTTTAGGTGGAAACGTGTGAAGAGAAAGAGCAATTCTCCCCTTCTGTCCTAAGCCACCAGCTGTAGGCATTTCAGCGGACGCTGCCAGCTAACCCTGTATGGGAGCTGGCTACTTTTGCACCAAGCTGTGCATGACTACCTGGAATCTTCCACAGCGCAGCCCGCCTCAAGCCGCTCTCTTTCTGCCATCTGAGGAGTGTGCTAGGGAAGGCAAGCAGCTTTTGAACAACAAACGAAAAACCAACAAAGCTGGTGATTTATTACTGTTATTGAAAACAACCCTCTAAAACGTATTCTGAACTAAGAATGTTGAGTGCAATGGCACTTAGGTGGAGAACAGGGTCTCCAGCAACAAGAGAGCGGCGCAGGTTACCAGAGTGCTAAGAGGGTGAAGCAGAGCTCACCTAGGGGAGAAATAGCAGCACATCACCCTGGGAATGAAAACAACACCCTGGCCTGGAGAGAGGCAGAAAGTGCTGTCTAGGGGTAGGCTGGGTGCCACAGGTGGCACTCCGTGGAGGAGCAGGCTGGGGATGTCTCAGGGCTCAGGACTCAGAACTCAGCACCCTCCCACAGGTCTGCCCAGAACAGGACAAAGCTCAGCACCCAAGGCCAGGGCAGTCAAGGGTCTGACTTCCTGCTCCAGTATGGTGCTGCCAGTTGGTCCAAGAAACCACACACGCATGCTGTTTGAGCTGTTTCATGATCATTAAGGAATTAATAAACCAGGACTCTGAAAGGGGCAGGTTAGAAAGATGGCAGTGGGATCTGCTGCTCACTCCACGCATCTCTGCGATGATTCTTTGGAGGCGGTGTCTGTGATGTAGAAGAGCACTTCCCAGATAAAAAGACGCTACTTGGAGAAAGGGTTTCGTGACCAGACAAGATAAGGAAAACTGGTTAAACAGTCACAACAGGTCTGCATGAGAGTTTAAGCAGACATGGACCTTTTCTGGATGGGGTATAGCATTCAGAGTTCTGAGGCTTTCTGGATTAATGCTAACCACACAGTCTTTTAGGGTTTGTGTTTATTTATTTATTTTTTGTTCAGAGTATTTTGTTCCAGTTTTTTTTTTTAAGATTTGTTTTATTTATTTATGCATACAAGACTGGGGTGCAGGTCAGAGGTGTGGGGAGTGATAGGGTTCACCAGACATACAGTGGGCAGCAGAACAGGCACATCTACTGAAGTATATTGCTGAGGGGAGCAGTGGGCAAGGCAGGAGAGGTCTACTGTGCCATGTGCATCACCTCCCTGGTTGGGGATTTAAACTCAGGCTGTAGTGCTGATAGCACTGAGATTTAACCTCTAGGCCACCAGGGAGAACCCATATTATTCCGGTTTCATAGGGAAGTGTGCTTTCTCCCAGTTAGATGGTCAGGTTAAGAATGGGGACAGGACTCTATATGCTGTTTCCTGAATCTTAAGGTTATTTCCTAAGGCAGGACACCAGGCACAGTGTCCCTCCTGAAGCCCGAGTGTTGGTGAATGCAGAACCAGTAATGGGGAGGGAGTGGCCCATGAGGATTCAGACTCCACTGGGGATTCTGACCCATCAGAAATTGGGGAAAAAACCGAGGCAGGTTTTGCTGGAGAGGCCACCAGTGCCTTGGGCTGGTTCTCCTCTGACCCAGCTGGCTACTGGGTGGGTCAGGCAGTACCTAGTGGTTTTAGTCCTGCTGGTACCATGTGAGTCAAGCAGAGAACTTGATGTATTTATTTTCTTTCAGTTAGTAGTTGGGTTGGGTATTTTGTGTGGCAACTAGGGTCAATGAAGTAAGTATGGACAGTGGACTACTACAGTTGTGTGAAGTGTGCAGAGTTGTGTGAGTGTGAAGAGTTGTATGAGGTGTGCAGAGGGAGTGGGGGTCACACTCTGGTTGAATTCCTGCAGTTACTCCTGGTACCTAGGTGACTCAGGGAAGGCAAAGAACACAGGCTTTGTGGTTGATAACTGTTTGCTGTTTTGCTATTAGAGCTAAAAGGGAAAGGAAAGAAGAAAAGTATTGGTGTAATATCATTTGACACAATCTAAACAAGACCTCCGACAGACTGAACAAAACAAAAATACTCTGAATACTTTCTCCAAATACAGTATGCCCCACACTGGAATCAGGTCCTGCAAGTTCAGAAAATACCCTTCACAGAGCGAGGATCATGCCAAGACCAGCTCTCCCACTTCATCACTGGTGACCACGTTAGATGGCTGGAGATCAGGTTTCCAGCCCTAAGAACATGTGAAAGTCACAGAGGCCCTTGGGTGGCCCCAGTGGAGACTTAGAGAAGTGGACCCTTTGTTAGATCATTCTGACCTCATCATGCCATCCCTTGAGTCAATCTCATTTATTTTGATCACCCTTATTTGTCATGTAATCCCCTTTGTCATGTAGTCAGCTACTGGGCTAAAGTTACCGGGGTCAAAATCTGCTCTCAACTCAGCAAGCTGGTCTCAGAGGGAGAAAAGTTGAAAAGGGAGAGCAGGAGGCTCATGAATTCATCAGTAAAGAGAAGACAGGGGGTTGAGCTAAAGTTCCTTATCCTAAGACCAAAAGGAAAAAGGAGAACAAATTTGTTCAGGGCGCTAAGATTCAAGATGGGGAATAATCAGTTAAAGGTAACAAAACAGGAAAAGCTGGGCAGGGTCTGATGGTCATGGGTTATAGATGTACAACTATTATTTAGAGCTTGGGATAATCCTCCTGGCATATGCTCTGTGCAGTTCTGGGGCATGAGAGGCACTGAGTGAAGATGCTGACTGCTTTCTAGTCTTTCCTCTCTGTCTAGTCTTCCCTCCAAGTAGGCGGAAGTGTGTTTTCATGGGTAGGTTTGGGACCCTGTCATGATGTGGGACTGGAAGAATTAGCACCATCTTATCCTAAGAAGTCATGTATTGATTAAGAGTTTGAACTAGAGTGCCTTGGAGGAAATACATAGATGCTTGGCATTCTGTGACCTTTGAGCAGTCATACAACCAGAGAGATTGTACACGTCTGTTTGAGAGGCCGTGTACAATTGTGGGTAGCACACTCTTCAGGGTTTTCCTCTCTGGGGTTGCAAGAGTCACAGGCCCAGGTCTCAACCAGGCAGTTAGTGACTGGCTGTCAGCCCCGCTGGGCGGAGTCCTTTTCACAGAGCTCTTGGCCAAACCTTTTTCCATGGTGTCTACAGATCTGCCACCTTGGCTCTGAATCAGATTGGGACTCACAGAAGAAGTCTGGGGATAGGAGAAAACAGGTAGAAGGTGGATGGGTCACTTCAGGCCAAAGAAGGAGGCTGTCAGTGAAGTCTCTGCTGGAGTTACCTGAAGAGAGAGCTATGCAGATAAAACTGAAAGATGATAAGTTAAAGAGAAAGCAGAGCTCCCGGGAAGTCTGAGTATTCTCTCAATAGCAGCAGAACTCCCTGGAAGCCCGTCACATGAGCTGACCTCACCCCTGCCACTGGACCCAAGCAGACATGACACATCGCCAGAGGTGGGGGTTGTCAATACCACAGCCAAAGACCAGATACGTGGGTGAGGAGCACACCACTAGTCAAATGCTGTTTCCTTAAAAAAAAGGTGGAATCTGGGTCTCCTTGGTGGCATAAGGGGTTAAGTGGCAGCATTATCAAGCTATCACCAGCCATTATAACATAAGTTTGATCCCCAGTCAGGGAGGTGACCCACATGGTGCAGCAGACCTTTCCTGTTTTGCCCACTGCTTCCCTCAGCAGTGCATTTCAGTAGATCTGCCTGTTATGCTCCCAACTCTGTTTCTGGTGAAACCTTTCACCTCCTGTATCTCTGGCCTGTACCCCAGTTTCTGTAGATATGAATAAATCTTTTTTAAAAAGGTAGAATATGAATTCAGGGAGATGAGGGGTGACATCCATTGGGGAATGCAGGAGCTGTGTCTAATGGATGGAGGCGTCACGTGCGAGAAGGGGCCTCTGGAACGGAACCTTTTGAGGTGCAGAGGGCAAGCACTTCCACTTTCAGGTTTCCACTTCCTCATCTGCAGTGGAGGAGGCTGAGGGCCTCTTCACCCCTCCCCACACTAATAGCCTTTGGCTCTGCAGATCTGAGGCTGTGAACATACCTCCTGAACTCATCATTTGGGTGGAGGACTGGGGTTCATCGGCAGTCAAGTGGAAACACCTGGGCCAGGCAGGCTGCTGGGTTTTGAGCTCTGCCAGGACTGAGGCCCAAAGGAAATAGGCTATGGGCCTGGAGCAGATGAAAATCTAATGGGAAGAAACACACAATCCAAACGCCCTAAGCAGGCACACTGTAAGTTACAAGCTCCACTTCCCCCATCCCAGCCCTCTGCCCTCAGGTCACTTGCTTAGCCCCCCACTCTCAGTTCTGACTTCTGGGGGTTCAAGAATCCAGTAGAAATGAGGGCAGCATGGTGTCAGGAAATGAGGTAAAGGTGCTGGCTAGGAAGCAATAGAAGGTCAATACATCTAATTTGGGGCATAGTGTTCACTTAACAGGCAAGTGAATAGCAGAAAAAGAACCCACTTTCTGATTTTTAGGCATTTATAAGAACTTAATCACTAAAGAAAGGAATCATAAAGAAGGATAACACTAGAATCAGCTTATTGAATTTGAATTTTAATCCCCTTCATAGTGATCTATGAAAATATTAGCTTTTAATATAACTGTTTGGATCACACTTGGATACAGGGATCCAAATATTAACAAAATTATTGAGTCCTAAGACCCTAAAATGGTGTATTCAATAAAATTTTGGATTGATTCATATTGATTCAATCACTTATAGCTCATCCTAAAATGACCACATATCTGTTTGAATTGTTTCCACAGACCTTTTGGACATGGGAAAACAGTTGCTCCAGTATTTAAAAATATCACACAAGATGTCTCATTTGTGCTAAGAACATCCTGGCCCTGGGCAGTACATGTGCATTTATATTTTTCTCAAACATTTACTGAGCTCTCTGTTTGTGCTCGGCCCCAACTGGTTCCTGGAGCTGTCCACCTGACTTAGAGGTCCACCAATGGAACGATGTGGGTATTTCTATATTGGTTTGAAAAGCTCAAAGTCCATCACAGATCTCATATGTGGCTATGACACTTCAGAGGGATTCTCCTGTCTCCTTTAGGCTATTTGGGGCCAAGTACTTTTGTAAGCTGTTGTTTCAGGCTATTACTTTGGGTAACTGGGTAGATTCCACAATTGGAGCACAAATGAAGTTGTTGTTGTTGTTGTTTTTTAAAAGATTTATTTATTTAGGTATACAAGAGCTGGGGTACAGGCCAGAGGTGTGGGGGCTGAGAGGATTCACCAGAGACAGAGTGGTGACCAGAACAGACAGATCAACTGAAATACACCGTTGAGGGGAGCAGTGGGCAAGGCAGGAAAGATCTGTCACGCCATGTGTCTTTTTTTTTTTTTAAAGATTTATTTATTTATGCATACTAGCACTGGGGTACAGGCCAGAGGTGTGGGGGGGTGGTGAGAGGATTCACCACAGAGAGCAGGGAGCAGAACAGGCAGATCAACGGAAGTACACTGCTGAGGGGAACAGCGGGCACAGCAGGAGAGGTCTGCTGCACCATGTGGGTCCCCTCCCTGGCCGGCAGCAGGGATCGAACTCGTACTGCAGTGGCTGCAGTGTGCTTCATAGTGCGTTACTTAACCCACTGTGCCACCAGGGACGCCCATGCCATGTGTCTTTAAGTAGGAATTTTTCCTTAGTCATTAAGCAATCTGTAACTGGCCCTTGAAAGACCAATGCAATCTGCAAACTCCATGACATCAGATTTCCAAAGACCGGAAAACAAGAAGGAAAGACTCATGATCAAACAAAATAGCAGATTAGCCAAGAAGTCTAAATAAACTCATATTTGGGAAAGAAGTAAACTTGAAAACTTCATTTCTGAGTAAGAAGATGGACAAAAAAGACTAAAATGGCTAGATGGAATTAATGATGAAGTAGACAAGTAGAAAACACAATGAATTTTTTTTAGCTTCCATTTTTTTTAGAGTCAATGACCTTTACTTAGGGAAGAGAGGGAATACATTGTTAAGGTGGAGCTGAAAAAGAAATTAGAAAATAGATAATAAAACAATTGTCTGGCTAAGCATTTAAAAGAAATTCAAACCTCCTGATTTGAGAAATTGAAACTTCAGTATGGTAGAAGCAACCTCAAATCACTGCTGATAATCTTGGGCAAATGTTAAGGAGTGATGCAGTACTGATGTTCTAAAGAAGACCAAATGGATCTCTAGGATCAATTACCTTGCTGTTGGTCCCCAGAAAAAACAGAAAACCAACTATAGACCAGATGAATTTAAAACAGCAGGTGGTCAACAGATAGCACAGTCAACAAGAACCACCCCAAACCGGGTTATAAGTCAAGCAGAAATGGGAAACGATATAGATAAGAAAATGTTTTGACTTTAACAAGGCCTGTGACAAAATTTCTCATGATATTTTTGTAGACAAAATGACGGATATGGGCAGGGCAGGACACAAAGTTCTCCAGGTTAGCACTGTCCTAGACAAAACGTATTTCAGTTTATCAGGTGAAAGCACACTTGCCACATTTCTTAAAAACCTAAGAGGAGTGTCTATATTTATTGACAGAACCCAAAATCTAAATCCCAAAAGGCTGAAAAATAAAATTTATAAGGGAAATAAACAGAAATTCCTATGTTTAAGAAATTAACCTCCCATAAAATGCAGTTCCTATAGAAAATACCTATATCTCTATCTGCCCACCAACACCACAAGCACAGGCAACCTCACCACAGAGCATCTGAGGGCAGTGTACTATCCACAGCACCGGTCTGTGCCCCAGGCTCATTGCCTGCTCTTGGTAGAAAAGATACTAACAGTGTAGGTGACAGTTGGGGAGGGACCAGGGAAATAAGGAGGTTTGCTTCTGGGCGATCTGAAAGGCTACCTTCAGAAAGGAACTAGGGACAGGTTGGACAATGGTTCCTCAGATTCATTCAAATCTTAAGGTGTTCTGCTTTGATGGGCTGCAGAAATCCTGTGTTCTCCCTTGGGGGCTCTGGCTCACTATATATTTTCTTATATAACTAAAAGAAAATATATTGTCAAGGACAATTGAAGTTCTGTGACAGAATTTTTTCATGCATATTCTGAAATCTGTGACCCTAAGGATCTTTCTGGATTGAAGCTCAAAGTAAATTCCTATTGCCTCAAGTATCTATTTAAAAAATACATTTCAAGCATCTGCACCTCAAGATTAACATCCCAAAATGACACGAGTACCCACAACCATAGCAGGGAGTGAATGGGGACGATCGGGAGAAAGAGGCACCAAATGCTGACCCCAATCTCCAAGCTAGTGCCTGAACAATGCTGATCCTTTACTACCTGACTGAGTCCCAAGATGGTCACTGGGGAAATTAAAAGAGAAAGAGAGATTTAAAATGCTTATCAAATAGGACTGTGATAGGACTCAGAAGATGTAAAAAGAAGTGATTGCATTTTATATACTCAATATAATCTCACAAATATAATGTTAACATTTAGAAATATTTAAGTTGTATCACAGCTGGGAATAAAATCCCCTGTATCTATGTCTGCAGATGCTAATGGTTCAGGTCACTGTCTAACAGGGAATGACGAAGGAAAATAATTATTTTTAAAACAGCTTAACTAATACAAATCTTAATCCTCTGCAAGAGATTATGACTCAAATTGCAGGCAAAATGCTAACTTTGCCATTTACTAACTGTGTTATACTGGACAAGTTATCAATCTCTGTGGCTCAGCTTTGTCATCAGTAAACTGAACATAAGCTTTTCTTTGTTGAAGGAGTATTGTAAGTATTAAATGTTATATATCTCAAGCTCTGCCTCTAGTACCTGATACATAATGTAGGCTATGATCTTGCTAATGTAATTAGGATTATTACTATATGTAGTTGCTTATAACCATCTGTATCTCTTGGGCACATGCCAAAGCCCTGTACATTGTCCTTTAGTGAACAAAGAGAAGGAAAAAGCTATGCACTTTCTTCTCTACCCTGTTCTGGAGAGCCATTTTGAGACTGGGCTGTTGAATGGATGTCCCAAGAAGACCTCCAAGAACACCTTGGCATGTGGGAATGCATAATGTAAACTGCTTGGACTAAAATATTCAGGGCACCGAGAATGAAAGCATGGAAACAAAAATGGCCAATTTCCATGTGTAGATGTTTGGCTAGTATTATTGAGGTCTCTCTGGTCTCATGACATCAGGAGTAAGTGGTCACTCAAATTCTGTGGGAGTGACCTTACCTTGGGCCTGTTCCCATTTCATGGACAGCAAAGGAGGAAACATTTTGTCTGAGGCTTGCATATGGCTGAATAGCACATATTCACAAGAAGTCTCAAAATTTCTCAAGCTGATTGTGACTTTGAACATTAAAACTGGCATCTATCTTGCAAAAGAAAAATAAGACTAGCATTTTCCTGAGACACAAAAGTGCTCAATGTCAGAAAACAAAGAGTTAAAAAGAAAATTTAAACATGCGAGGGTTGTAGAGAAAGCATTGGTCTCTATTCCTTCCTTATTATTAATGTAAATAGGAAACACTATCATCTATCCAGTATGAGGGTAAGAAACATGCAGGAATGTGTCCAGGAGCTAGCTTTAAAACTATCTCCAAAAGCCCAACAACAATGAACTAGGTAATCTGCGCAACTAGTAGAATGTAATGCATACTTCCAATTTTATACCTCTAGGTCTGTCTACAAACCAAGGTATTCACAAGGTGAATACACCTTACCTCCCTCTTCCAATCAGCAAATGTGTACTGAGTGGGTGGATAAATTGATTTGTTCCACTCATGGAACTCCAAGTCTCTGGTTAATTTTTAATTCATTGGCCCAATCTCTAAAGAGGTTAATTAGATGTTTTTCATTGCTACACTATTAGAATATTATAAAGACATTTGTACACAAGTCAAGGAATGGAACCTCCTGGATGTGGAATTAAGTTTAAAAATCCTAGGTGTTGTTCTAACCCCCCTCAAAGATCCATATTTAAATAGAATAAAATTTCACAAAAGGAAACTGACTTAAATCTGACTACATTGTGGTTGAGTAGATTAACACTGATCCATTTAAATGACAGTACCAATTACTTGTTCAGAAGATGTGTCTAATAATTTTTTTACTGCATAAAATGAATTATAAATATGTAATCTCCCTAATTAGGACATACCTGTAAACTTAAGTTTTCAGCAACATTTATAAATCAAGACAATGACTTATCTAGGATTGTGCTGTCCAACGGAAAATATAACAACAAATGTAAATTCCTGTGCGTTTTAAAATATTTGAGGAATCACATTAAGAAAAATGAAAACAGGTTCTCCCTGGTGGCGCAGCAGGTTGAGCGCCACACTGTGAATGAACATCTGTGGCACAGCAGCCTGAGGTCCCTGGTCCAGGGAAGGGACCCACATGGCACAGTAGACCTCTCCTGCCTCGCCCGCTGCTCCCCTCAGCAGTGTATTTCAGTTGATCTGCTGGTTATGCTCCCAACTCTGTTTCTGGTGAATCTTCTCACCTCCCACGACTCTGGCCTGTACCCCCAGCTCTTGTATGCATAAATAAATAAATCTTTTTTTAAAAAAAGTAAAAACAGATAAAATAAATAAAATAAAGTTTATTTATCCTAACACATAAAAATATTATTTTACCTGTAGCCAATAATGAAAATGGTCATGAGGTATTTTACTTTATACACGTCTGCTTTTGTGCTTCAACTACAGCTTTAGCCCTACAGCTCATGTCAGTTTGCACAAGTGACTAGAGGCTGTTACGTCAAATAGCTCCAGATTAATTTTATAGTCATAATGTAAAACTGGAATGTACGGGAAAGTGTGGTGGATGGGGCACAGAGGCAGATGGGGTGTGGGCACCAGCGGTTTGGTGGAGGCAATAGAAAAAATAAGGGCATCCCTGGTGGCTCAGAGGTTAAGTCTCAGTGCTATCACCCCTACTGCCTGAGTTCAGCCTGAGTTCGAGTTTCAGCCTGGTTGCTGACTCACATGGTACAGCAGACCTCTCAGGTCTCTCCCTCAAACACCCTCAGCAGTGTATTTCAGCAGTTCACCTGTTCTGCTCCCTACTCTGTCTCTGGCAAATCCTCTCACCCCCTGTAACTCTGGCCCACACCCCAGTTCTTCCATACAAAAATAAATAACTTACTCATAGAAGAGATACTTGGGAAGTCAAGAAGTGAACCCTTGCTAATTTAGCACATGAATCTTTGGAAAATGAAAGATACTGCTGTTGACCTTGTTAGAAGAAAAAGACCAAAATTCTCTAGGAAACCCATATTATGCTGTCTGGATATTTTTCTTAAAAAATATGTGAATACAATTTCAACTGTTCATTTGTGTGCACTGATGGTTTTCTTTTCAACATATTCTGCTAGTTTGGAGCACAGAAGTCAACTGGACAGCCCATGTGCTCTAACATGCATTTATGATGCACTTTAAGGCATTTACCAGGTCCTCATTCAGCCTTTTCTAGTACATTTCTGAGGTATAACCACTGATTGGTGTAGATGAACTTACAAGTCCAAAAAAGTCAAATATCAAGACTTTTATGCACTATACATGAGGCTACAAAAATGTGTCTAATCCCAGTGAGAACCAGGGATTATGACTAAGCTATTTTTAAAAGTTTGATCCTATTTCTTAAATTGATTTTCAATGTGATCTTATTTCTTACCCCTCTTATCCAAATACTAAAGTAAAGAAGAATCAGTGAAAAAATGGCAATGGAATAGAAGTTTCCAACGAGGTTAAGAGTGGTTACAGAGGAGGTATGCTGAGAATGGCTGCCTGGAAGAGGAATTGGTAAATGTCACGGGGGAAAAGGTTACTGGGTATGAGGTCAAAGATCTAGGAGGCAGGTTACATCATTCACAAGGTTAGCATAGCCAATGTGATGGCAGGGACAAGGCAAAAGCGAAATCCGAAAGCCCAGGTTTTCATTGCTCAGAGACATCTATCTCTCTTCTTACATGTATTTCTTAAGTACAGTGCTGACTCATTTCTTTCCACCAGTGAGGCATCATAGTAGTGATATCCATTATTTTCTGTTGCTTATGAAAATCGTAAGAATTAACCAGTCCATCACAAGGAACCCACTATAGGTGCCACTGACAAAACATGTTTGGTGTTCTTACTGCTTAAATATGACTGGGCTTTCTACATGAATTTTAGGATTGTTACTGCACCATTCATTCTTCCACTCAATGAACATTTCTTGAGCACTCTCAGGCACAGTAAGGGTGTGTGTGTGCATTTGGGGTGGGGGTGCGGGGGTAGTTCCTAAAAAAGCACAGAAGCAGGAAACCTGTAAGCAATGAAATGCTCCCTCTCCCAGAATCTCTAGAATCTCTAGAAGTCTTTCTCCCACTTATCACTTTTTTGCTTCTTTATTCTCACTAGCACACAATAGAAGTATCAATGCCAGGCCGTGCTGAATGTGCCCAACTATGTCTACCCAACACGGATCTGGAAAAAACCGGTTCAAAGGTCCCAGGAGTCAGCTACTCTGACAGGACATGAACACATTGTGCTGCTGCTGAGGTTCAACATCTTAATATCCTTTACAGCAGAGACCACAAGACATGTGGGACACTATGCAAAGTAAGACCAAGGCAAGGAGAAACATAGCAGGAGCAATGAACTGGGGAGTCAGTCTCAACAAACTTCCTGACCATATTTTTTAGAACCTGCTCATTATACTGAAAAGACTGTTACCTTTGTCAACCATTATTGGGCCCTAAAAGGCGAAAGTCCCAGGGTTCCTAATTACCACTGCTTCTTTACAAGCTTTTCATTTGCTGATACATACATATTTTTGATTCATTTTATCTTTATTTATAGACTGAATGCCTGGGCTCCCCAAATTCTTAAATTGTAGCCTTAAACCCTGGTGCTGTGATTCTTGGAGGTGGGGCCTTTGGCAGGCATCAATAATTAGAATAAGAGGAGCTCAAGAAGCTATGGTGATGAGATCAGTGTTTTCAGTAGGTGGGACACCAAGAGTTTGTTCTCTGTCTCTCTGCATTAGAGGACACAGTGAGAGTTTGGCCGTCTACAAGCAGGAAGAAAGTTCTGGACAGAACAGGAACGTGCTATACCCTCACCTTGGATTTGTCACTTCCAGAATTGTAATAAGAAATAAATTTCTGTTGTTTAAGCTACCTAGTCTATGGTATTTTGTTACTGCAGCTGGAATTGATATACACATCCAGCTTTACTTTGCTTTATATCATTTGGTACAAATAGAAATGTTGCCAAGATTCTAGCAATTCTTTCATTACTACTTTATGTACACTTAATTCAAATCTCCTAGATACTCCAGCTCGGAAAGAACTGGAGAAGGAGAAAAATACCTGGTACAAGGTTACATTCCAGCAGAGCACAAAATCCATCTTTGTTAAAAACATAAAGTCGATCATTTTAAGTAGTATAGTTTGAAGGTCTTGTAGATTTGTTTTCCTTTGGAGTTCAGTTTTTTTTTTTAATGTACACTACTGAGCTTTTTATGTGAGGCACTGTTCAAATTAAATTTCAGTTAAATTTTATTACATTAAATCCAAGAGCTTCAAATTAAAGAAAATGGGAGGGAATGTTTAAAAATACATATGACCTCTAGGTGCCTGATCCACTCCAAGTAAAAAGCTTACGATGAATTGCTTGTTTGTTCTGCTCTGCGAACCCTCTCCCCACTGCACTGAGTCTCCGAATTTGCAAGTTGTCTCAGGCAGGGTTTCTGGTGGCTCTACATGAAGGCATTGCTTTGGACCCACAGTGGTTTATTTTCCATGTTGCCAAAAGGGAATTGTAGTAGTTAAAGGTTCAAACTCTAATTTACGACCCACAAAAACTCTAGCCACTAACACTCTCAGAACACGTAGATTTCAGAACTGAAATGGGCTGAAACACCTCCTGCAGTGAACTTTTGCTATTACTGATAATAACTATGTAATTTTAAATCCATTTTGATTTCAGGATACTGATGTAAGTAATATTAACTAACATTTTTAAAAAGTCACAGCTCATTTCCATCACAATAGTTTGTGCTCAGGCAAACCTGAGACTATCAGCCTAGAGATTTTAATGATGTTGATCGGAGTGCAGGGAGGGAACTCCCAGCCAAACCAGCCCTCCGGCCTCTACCCAGCTCCTCCCTACAGAAGGAAAAACATAACCAAACTCCCTATATATTTATAATTGGGGGAATTCCCTTTGAGTCCAAGGAATAATAACCACTGAGGTTATCTCTCTATTTTTTGGAAGATTTTCTTGTTCCAACATTTAGTTTGTCCAATATTATTGATCCCTTATTGTGCCATGCCTCTGGCCTGTATCCCAGCTCTTTGTACGAATAAACAAAATCTTCTGCAAAATAATAGAGGGATAATGTGTAGAATACATTACTATGTAGTCTGCTATGGGGCTTTTGCTATTCCACACCAAAAACTAGGGCATGTAAAACTAAAATTAAACTTATGAGGATGATACATTTGAGATTGCTTCTGTACTGGAACACTCTGCTCACCCCCACACCCCTAATTCAGTTTCCTATGGCCATGCCTGAAAAGTCCCTTTTACCATCTAAGGTAACTGCTCACAGGTTTGAGGAATTAGGAAGAAGACATCACTAAGAGCCATTATCCAAGCCTATGACATCCTCAAATGACTAAACATGAGCACAGATCCTCTTATGTATTTTAAATTAGGGAATAAAAGGAACTGTCTGGAGAAAGAGCAAAATGAGCAGTTCCATCTATAACCAAGAGGTTTGCTCACCCACAGTTAAGGTTTTCCTTGCCTTCCTCCTCAATCTCAACTTATATGCTATAAACACTGTCTTTGAGTAGTTAAGGCCTTTTTACTGTCACATTCTCTATTTGCCTGTCATATATGTAAGATTTATTTATGCATACAAGAGCTGGGGTACAGGCCAGAGTCACAGGAGGTGAGAGTATTCACCAGAGACAGAGCTGGGAGCAAAACAGGCAGATCAACTGAAATACACTGCTGAGGGGAGCAGTGGGCAAGGTAGGAGAGGTCTGTTTTGCCAAGTGGGTCCCCTCCCTAGCCGGGGATCGAACTTGTGCTGCTATGCCGCAGATGCTTCACAGTGCAGCGCTCAACCCGCTGCGCCACCAGAGAGGCCCCATACCATCCAATTTAAATGAAAACAAAATCTGCGTATTCCAGGGAGTCCAAACCAGTGAGGCTACCACAGGGCTCCAGATGCTCAGCACATACTCATGGGTTGTACAGTGTCGTCCTGCCCTACTGCTGTGCTGTGACTGAGGGGCCACCAGTGGCTGCTTTCTAGCAGTTATAAATTTTATTGGAAGGGAGAGTATGGATGGGTGGGCAAAAGATAGACCCAGGACCCTCTGGGAGAGAAGAAAGAACATCAGTTTTTCCGACAGCATTAGTTACATAACTTCCCTAAAATGAAAAAGAGGAATAATTTTGCAAACAAACTGAAGAAATTGTGTGGCCTTATTGCTAGATTAGAATTTAATCTTCCTTTTATTAGATGTATTTATTTACGCATACAAGAACTGGGGTGCAGGCCAGAGGTGTTAGGGGTGAGAGGATTCACCAGAGACAGAGTGGGGAGCAGAACAGGCAGACTGACTGAAATACACTGCTGAGGGGAGCAGCGGGCAAGACAGAAGAGGTCTGCGGCACCATGTGGGTCAACTCCCTGCCTGGGGATTGAACTCATGCTTTAGTGGTTGCTGATAGCTTCATAGTGCTGAGACTTAACTCCTTATGCCATCAGGGAGGCCCTAGACACCGTCTTCAATAGCTTAGCTAAGATAAGTTGGAGAAGGAAAGAGAAACTCAGAAAGTTTATTGGGAAAATAAAGTAGTACAGATTTAAGTTCTGCCTTCCCAAATGAAAAGAGATAAGGAAATCAGGTTTTCTTAGAAGAGGTTCTTAGGGGAGCAGTTTACAGAAAAATATCAAAAGGATCAATGAAAATTAAGGAAAGGCCCATTTATCAAGCATGTGCAGGGTGCCAGGTGCTGGGCTGGACCTGCATATCTGCTAGAGTTCATTTCATCCTCCTGTGGCAGCTGGTTTGGGGTGGAGGCTGAGGTGCACCATGGCTGGTCAGATAATCCTGGCTCCCTCAGAGGAAGCTCTGAGAATAGATACTTGACTATGGTAAAAACCTTTCCTATCAGCAAACATGCTACCTGAAGAGACATGATTTAGATAATGAGAAAAACACAAGAGCAAAAATACATATATGACTGTGTGCAAAGGGCAGAAACCGGCGTCACAAGCTCTTCAGGGAGCAGCAGGCCACACTGGTGAGAATGAGCGTTAGCTATGTGGAAATGTGCAGTCATGAGGGGCTCTTCCAGAAGAAAGTCCACCCCCCAACCCAAGGACTGGGGGGCTTACTTCCCGCAGGCAGGAGAGTAGCTGGCTCAGATTTAGCGAGAAGGAAACACACAAACCACGCACACCTCAGCACGTGATCCCAGTCAATTAATTCACAGGTAGTGTGAGGAAGGGGTATGTTCTGGGGCCAAAGAAGTTGAGTCCTCCCTGTGTGGTCCTGTATAGATCATAGATGCTCCTAGGGCCCCAGTGTGTCCAGGTATGTTAAGAATCAGCATTTCAAAGGTAGAGGGAAGTTGTGTTTTTCAGACTCTCTCCAGGGGGCTCCAATGATAGGTTGGACTTGGCAATCACTGATTGGCAAACTTGCCCCCAGTGTGTTCGATGAACCTACAGCTTCATGCTCATTAGAAAAGGAAATTCTCAGTCCCACCCAGACCCACTGAGTCAAAGCTGCGTGTTAACAGAGGTCAGAGGTTTCTGGTGCACATGGAAGTTTAGGAAATGATGTCATGACTTCAAGAAGAATAGACTAGCCATTTTCCTGGGACCCAATCTATACTTGCTTTTCATTTAAAAAAATAAAAACCACATATTGTGAGGATTAAAAGCGATAATGCTTACAAAGGGTATGGCATAAACTACAAGATCAGTAAATACTAGTATTGGTTTTGCTACCACTATTATTATTAACTGATAAATTCATCAATCTAGATTTGCCAAAATTTATGAGAACTATTAGAGGAATAGGAATTTCAAATTCTGAAGCCACTGTTTTCACTTGAGACACTTTATTTTCAACCCCTGGCCAGCCAATATTCTCCACAGTGAACAAAGAAAACTCAAAATCTTGCTAGTGACTCATACAGGAAAGGCAAAAGAAAATAAAATGGGTTATCAACCAAAGTGCTGGCTTGAGCCAAAGTCAACTTCCAAATCACTCTCAGGAGAAAATAAGCTTCTAAGCCCTATGTGACCATTTAAAGAGATACAGTGATATAACATTAGTTTGACAGAAGAAGGAATTGCTGTTACTCACCTGCAATGCTGAATCTCCCCTAATTCTCACACTGGAATGCACCCATTATTTGCAGAAAACTGAACAGTGGATAAGTGCTTTTAAAATGGATTTAAGCAAAGTAAAACAGCTGGCAAGCAGATGTACATGATGCACCCATTAATCTGTTTCAGTGGGGCTGGGCAAGAGAAGGTTGAATGAGGGAACCAAACTCTCTGTTCCCTTTTCACTCTTCTCCTTATGCTTGGAGTCTGGTCTTTGTGTGTGCCTATATGTAGAGAGGGAGGAGAAACACAGGGTCTGGACTCTTGGTCTCTTCCAAACAAGCCAGGAGCCTACTTAGCCACCTCCCTCTCATTTTTAAGCACCATGAGAAATCACTCCATGTATTAACAGTTTCATGAGCAAACACCAGCAACAGTTCAGACATTTGCTCCAGAGTTTCTAGCAATGCTAGCTTTGCAAAGAGCAAAGCAAGTAAGTAGAAGTTGGGGTCTCCCATCTTGTCCCCAGGTAACAGCTTTTGTTAGCAGGGCACAATTAAGTCACTGTTCACTTGTTTGGTGTGTGCACCAAATGCACAATGCCTTCCATTCTTAGAGCCTAAAGAAAACAGGCGTTGGCATGAGGTGTCCACATTTTCCTTAATGAATTGAACAGCCCAACCCGAAATTCAAGTGCTAAACTTTCAACCACAAACAAAAAGCTCGTGTTCCAGTCTGGTTCACTGAAACCAAGTGACTTTTATATCTACTCTGAACCCTAGGAGGGGTTAGTTACTTATTCTTCTCTTATCAGCATGTTTAGGGGTCAGTTCCACATGTAATCAAGGGAAACAAATTGAGCATATGACACTTTGGATGAAAAAAAAAAAAAGTCACCAAGACTCATACCCAATTCCCAATACCTTATGCATTCCTGAATGGTGTTCCTCCTTTTCTCCCATATCTGAAATCTTGAAAATTGAGCATTTAGGGGCGCTGACACATAAAATTCAGTTTTTGGAATAAAATCTTCAACCTATCTGCCATTAATGTCAACCCCTTTCCATCAAGAAATACATGAAACACACACACAGAGGCATGGAAGAAAAAACAAAGAAAAAAACATGAGAAGCAGAGGTGTGTTAAGCAGCCTTTTCACTTTCCAGACACAAATCCTGTGCTTACAGGTGTTATATGAACTGTAGCTCTGCAGTATAAAACTGTACTATTTATGAGATGTGAAATTGGCTATTTATTTGCATAAAAAAATTATAGGAAGAATGGAAAAGAGCATGGCCCAAATGCAGGATAATAGTCTTAGACTAAAAGCAAAGTGTTTAACAACATAAAAAGATACAGGTAGTAGGTTTATATCAAAGCCATTATAAGATATAATAAAAAGAGTTCCCCAGATGTGTTTTACCTCCTTTTCTAACCAACACCTTGTATCTCTGTGTTAATAATTTAACAAGGCTGGACCCAAATTGGCAATTTCTAGTAGACAGAGGCCTATGGCCAGAATGAAGTGTGTCTCTTATAAACACAGGTGGGAAAATGAGGTCAAGAGTCCATACAGGTGTGGGTGATATTTAATTAGCCGTGTTTACTTCTCTTTCCTGGACTACTATTCAGGGAAATTCTTCTCTTATCACAAATCAACAACAACAAAAATATTAACAAGTGGCTCGGTTATGTAAACACTAACACTAGAATCAAACTTCAAGACAAGGCGTGTAAGAATCAGTTGAGGGAAAAACAAGCTGCTTTTGTTTCATAAGTTTTTATAACCCATTAAGAGCCCAAACATACATATTACATTGCCAGAAATAAAATGACATTCTGAAATCTCCAAATTGTATTTTATGGCAATTTCTTTATTCAAAAGAAAAAAATTAAAACTTAATTTACCACATTGATCAAAGTTGTCTCCTAGAATCTTTTTTTAAAAAAAGATTTATTTATGCATACAAGAGCTGAGAGGATTCAGCAGAGAATGAGGAGCAGAACAGGCAGATTGACTGAAATATACTGCTGAGGGGAGCAGCGGGCGAGGCAGAAGAGGTCTGCTGCGCCACGTGGGATGGGGATTGAACTCATGTTACAGTGGCTGTGGATGCTTCATAGTGTGGTGCTTAACCCTGTGTGCCACCAGGGAGGCCCCTGTTTTCGAGAATCTTAACAGAACAAAGCCAGTGGATACATGTTCTCTGTCTTGCATTTACAGGTGTTTGGCCCCATTCTAGGAACAACCATTACAGGCGGGAGGGAATAACCCAAGACCCATGGGCTGGAAGACCTCTTGCAGGGGAAGCCTAAGTTTAATCAGAAAACAGCCCAGCCTAAACCAGCCTGTACCTTCCTCGCCTCCAAGCCCACTCCCAGCATTGAGGAGTGATTTAGGCAATCCACAGCCTTTTAGCCTAAACTGACTGACATCTGTTTCAGAAATCTAGCTTCCCCTCAAGCTTGCCAAAGTGTTTTTACTTGTTAGTTGCAAATAGCATGTTTGTGTGAGTTTTTATATGTTGGGCCCACTCTGGGGTACAGAAAAGGCTTCTCAAAGCCTGAGCCAAAATCACCTGGGGCAAAACTAGTGGGCTGGCAAAAAAGTGGGCTGGGGGAGGGCCCACAATCAGCATTTTCATAAGTGCCCAGGTGCTCTGAGGCTAAGACGTCTCAGATTGGAGTCGTGGTTCTTAGAGTTACAGGGAAAAGTAGAAAATGCAGAGCCCAGAGACTCTGACTAATCCCAGTCTGAGGCTGGGTCGGTCCAATAAGCAGCAGAGATTAAAGCTCACAGGCCAGTCCCTGGCTGAGATGTAATGAGGACCAATGCCAGCACTCAAGCCAGTGCTGCCTTTGCAAAAAAAACAAGGACAGCCTGGTGAGTCTCCCCTGTCAAGAGAACTCTGGCCCCACAGTTTTTTTAATAACTCCTGCTATGCCACGCAGCCCAGGGCTGAAATGTGTCTTTCTTCTAGAAAACAGAGGGTGGGAAAAATTAAAAAGTGCAATGTATAAAGCAGACCTGTTTTGCAAAAGGTCCCCCAATTATAAACTACAGCTCAGACAGCTTTTTGCCTGTTTTTAAAGGACTTTTAGAAAATGGATCTTTAATAACTTGTGTGCATCATCTAAGAAACAGCATTAATGAGGAAAAAAACAATCCCAGCCAAGGCTGAACAAAACATTTTGGAAAACCTGCTTACTAAATGTCATTTTGCTTAAAAATTACAGTTTCCAAGACCCTTTTGAGGTGCTTTGTGGGGACTCATGTATGTACAGATAACCTTTTCTTCCTTCTGTATCCTGGCAGGTTGCCACCATGTGGGGTTCAGACCCTTCCTTGGCCAGACAGCATGGGGGGGACGGTAGTTAAGCTGCCTGGGGACGCCATACACACTACATCTAATTTTCCACTCTCTTTAGCCAAGATTTGTTGAAGCTGGGAAGTCAGGGCAGGCAGACTGAAGTAATTAGAAATTAAATTACCTCAACAAGCACTTTCAAAATGCAATCATTATACCCACATTCCCAAAGAAGCTAAGCCTCATTCACCAGAGAGTATACTTTAACTCATTGATCAAAACTGGAGAATTGTGCAGGTGAGTTTTGTTTTGAGCACAAAATATTCTAAAAAGAATGGAAGCCACTGCTAATATTTTAAAGCTCTCATTTTCAGTGTTGCCTAGACCTGGAAGACTTGTAGTCACTGACCACACCACAACATATAAGCTCCATACTGGGTAACGGCTTCCTCCTCTGGTGGCACTGTGCTTTCCAGCTGTATACAAGCTTCACTACTCCCTACTGCCTCAAGTCTGGTTGGTTTCACTCATGCTGCTACCTGCAGAATCCTTGCAGGCATCTGAGTATGCAAAAGCCTCTTTAATCAGCCACTCACCCTAAAGGGAAAGAACTGGCGACAGGATTTATAATTCCATTTTTGGTTTTCTAATCATTATTCTTGAGGCCTTGGATAGTAGTCACTTTCTCCTCCTTGGATGCCACCTTGGTTTCTTAGTATGATTATTCCAACTGAACAGTAACCACTTCCTAGGGTTTCTATCAGTTTTAAAATTACTGCATGTGAATATGAAAGTGTTTGGAAGCTATAATGCTGTATGCGTATGTAAATGGCCGTTGTCCGGTCAGCTCAAGAAACTTGAATCATGAAGAGACATCATTCAAGGTAGACATTCAAGGTGGTCCAGGTAGACAGGACTGGGTTCATGGATTAACAAGAAGGCAACCTGAGGAATCTAGGTGGTAACTCCAGAAGAGCAAAGACTGCATCTCCAGTATCTAAAAGACTGTGATTCTGATGTGGTTCCCATCACCATCAGTTCCACAAGAATGTCAGTTCTTCATTTCAATAAGATACTAGTTTGAGAGCCTGCAAAACACATTTTCACATTGAGCCTCCTAATTCTCTCTTTACTTCTGTTCTGACCCAGCATTTCTGATGGAGACAGGGTCTCCTGACTGACACCTGATCCTTCCCTGACAGGAGGAAATACAGCAGGGAAGAAAAACAGAGAAGCTGAGATGAGTCTCTATTTTTTCTCCACCACCCCCACAGGCGTTATCTTTCCCTGTTATCAGTTTAATAGATTATTTGCATTTTGGCAGGATTTCTCTTTTCCAAGGCCTGACTGTCAATAGGGGGATGGGAGAGATGGCAGATGGCCTGCTGCACAGCTTATTTAAGTATATATTCAAGACAATAAACAGCTACAGTTGACTTGGCACCAATAACCAGGGGAGGAGGTGCCAAGCCTTTCTGAAGTCCACCACATCCCCTCAACTTTGCCTTTATTTGCTTTTGCCAATAGAAAAAGTATATTTTAATCTCATAATAATTTGTTTTGGAAGGAAAGCTAGATCTCATAAGCTGTCCAACAATGTCTTCAGGTGAACCACTAACAAGAATTCTAGGCACTTCTCTTTGCATTGGTAAACTTTTATCAATCAGGTTTCTTACAATTATTCTCCTTTCAACCAGTTCCTAAAATATACAGCTATCAGCTTATTCTCTTCCCATATCAATCACAGGAATATGGACCCAAACAACCCACTGAAATAATCCGTATGCCATGACTGCATTTCTGTTCCGGCAATTCTCTGATCTTTTCAAATAAGGAAAGGTTGACTTTATATGGCCAGTACCCCAGTGTTCACTGCTGTCCTTTCCTTTCATTCTTCTGCAGATCCAAATGGTGTATCCATTCTTACCCTTGTACTTTTTCATAACACAGGTCTGTTTTGGTTTTGCATTTAGTATTTGTAACAATCAGCCAGTCTAGACTAGTTCTGCAGTTAATACTATTACTATACTTGATTCTCCCCATCCCAGTATTAATAAATCCTTTAAGAATCTGAGTTTTTCAAGGTCTATTAAAATGACTGTGGAGCTGAGGCTACTGGAGTGGGAGAGTGGGGGAGGGAGGGTCCAATGGTATATGATAAAGGGAAATGGGTGCTCAGGTGGTGTCCCAGCTGAATAGCAGTGTTCCTCTGTTCCTCTGAATAGTAGTGTTGCAAACCAATGTCATTTCAAGAATATAAATAAATAGAGATCTCTGGCAAAATAAACAAATGATCCTGCAGAAATAGACTGCTTAAAAATCTGAGTTTTAAGAGACCATTCCTTTCCCAATAAGTATTTATCTCCTTTTACTCTTTCTCTTCAATTTATGAGCCATTAAAATAATCACATTCACAAAGAGGAAATGCAAATGGCCAACAGGCATATGAAAAAATGCTCAACTTCTCTTGTAATCAAAAAATGCAAATCAAAACTACTATGAGATACCACCTCACACCAGTGAGAATGGCACATATCAAAAAAAGTAGCAACAACAAATGTTGACCAGGATGTGGAGAAAAAGGAACTCTCTTACACTGCTGGTGGGAATGCAAGATGGTCCAACCATTATGGAAAGCATTATGGCGGTTCCTCAATCTACTAGGAATGGAACTTCCA
>JAGFMF010012271.1:10880654-10905135 GCA_019455555.1 Galemys pyrenaicus
AGAAAAATACCAGATGGTTCCTCCCCTGGGAGGAATATAAGGGAACCAAATAAGGATCAAGGAAAGGAATAAGAACAATAATAATAATAATAATAACAATAAAGACACAAAAACCAAAAATGAAAATACAAGGCCAAATTGGGGACACTTGGTGGGGAGGAGGGAAGGGGAGGGTGGAAGGAAGATGGGAGCATGGGGGACTGAGGTGATGGTGCACTGGTGATATGGTGATGGGGAATACATGGGGATTACAATTAATGTCAAATATATATAAATTAAAGGGAAAAATAGAATAAAAATATTTGCATTATAAAGCATTTTAAACTGTAAAAAACAAAACAAAAATAATCACATTCATTTCATTAATCATTTTCTATACTCTCTGGCCAGGGGCACTACCATTAAGGCTCAGCCCTATTTCTCCACCCTCCCCCCCGCCCCCAACAAGAAATCACCTAGAACCTGTGTGGCAACTGTCATCTTTCTTGGGCAAGTAGGTTACCTTCTGTGACCTTATTACTCAAAGTCTGGACAATAGGAACACATTAAAATGCAGGCCCTTCAGTGGGTTAAGCAACGCACTATGCACTATGAAGCAATCCGCAGCCACTACAGCAAGAGTTTGACCCCTGCCTCCGGCCAGGGAGGGGACCCACATGGCGTAGCAGACCTCTCCTGCCTGGCCTGCTGCTCTTCTCAGCAGTGTGTTTCAGTCAGTCTGCCTGTTCTGTTCCTGGCTCTGTCTCTGGTGAATCCTCTCACCTCCCTGGACTCTGACCTGTACCCCAGCTCTTGTATGCATAAATGAATAAAATCTAAAAAAAAAAAAACCAACCAAACAAACAAAAAAAACGAAATGCAGGCCTTTGAGCCCTGTCCATATTTACTGACTCAGAAGTCTCATTTTATCAAGAATCTAAATGATTCACATGCATTTTATTAAAGTTTGAGAAGCACTGCAGCCTGGTATCCACTTATATCCAGGATTCTACATCCTGACTCCCAGGGCAGTGTTCATTTAATTGAGAGTTACTCTCCAGGCCTGCTCACCTACCAGGCTGCCATGCCCACTGTATGCCGGGATCTGAGCAGGAGTTGAAGAGTCAATGAAGGAGAGGAAACAGCTTCTACCGCGGGAGGTCAGTCAGTGTCTAATGGGGGAATACTAATCTGTAAACAAATAACCACAGGGAATGGAGAAAGATGTGAATAACAGAAATGATTACCCAGAGTTCCATGGAATCAGGAGAGGCACCAGGTCTTGAAGCTACAAGATAGTAAGAGTTTCAAGGAAGGAAAGGTGAGGCAGGCCTCCTAGACCAAAGAGACACGTCCAAGAAGATGCCAAAAATCACATCCTATTGGGAAACTGAAGATTAAGTGCAGAGAGTGGGCAACAATCAATCACTGAACACAAAAACCATCCCCAGTTCAGTAGCCCAAACAACTCATTGGTTTGCTACCCTTCTGTGGGCCATAAAATGGGCTGGACTCAGCTGGGCAGGAGGTCTGCTCCTCTCGGTGTTGGCAGAGCTCCTTCACAGGTCTGCAGTCTGGTGGAATTGGCTGGAGCTAGCTGGGTTCTCCCAGTGGGAAGTCAGGCTCCTTAGGGACCATGAATATCATAATATATCTCAGAATGGAAGGAAATATAATTACCATGTGTGTTTATACATTATCTGTGAGCCCCTTAAATTCAAAAGCATTCAAGGAGCTTACTTGAAACAGTTACCTTTGTACCCCAACCCAGCTCCTATGCTTCTTTTCACTGTATTTAGTAAATTCATAGATTAATTAAATTCTCACAAATGTGCATACTTATAAACTTAAGTTTGCCAGTATTAAAGTTTACCAGGAAGGAATACCCAAAGCACAGCTAACAAAGAATAAAGATTTTTGCTTACAAAAAACTTCAAGGAGACAGAAGAACATGATCATTTCATAAAGGGCATCTGCCCTGAAATTCACCAAGTACAAATCTTTCATTTTTCCAATCTATACTCCAAATCCCATCATTTGTCATGAAGTAAATTAGCTGAGGAGGCCAGCATTTGCTGTAGGTTCCATAAAAAGCAGAACAAGACAACATGTCTAGGCAGAATCCTCTTTCAACTTAATGTGCAGCAAATTGTCTTTGCTCTGCGTTAGCAGCAGGCGGCTGTTTCAATCTGTCTTCCTAATTTGGGCAGCTGACATGCTATCATTTTATGAGCTTGACTTGGCAAGGTTTATTGCCTTCTGGACATTGTGCTTGAAATCAAACAATACAGTATGTAGGTAAGAGGTCATATGGACAATCTCAACTTTGGGTTTTGACCCAGTTCTCGGCTCTTTTTCAGTAAAAATACAGCTTTTTATTAAAATAACTGCTGTGCTATTTGCTAAATATACTTCCTTAAAGCACGTGGTAGGAAGTTATGATTTTTCAAGTTAGATCTTTTGACCCATGAAATATGAGCTGAAGTAGTGCGTTAGTTCCAGATGAAAGCTTCAAGGCCAGTCCTCTATTTGCCTCATCCTCTTCCTGTAACAACATGACTACAACTTTCCAAACAACTGAGGCTCCATGAGCATTAGTCCTGGAGTTAGGACAAGTGAGACAGAGTCTTCACCTAACTAACATTACTCAACAGGGTTGTTTGTTACAGAGGCAAAACTCTGCCCATCCTAACTTAATATAATTGCAATGAACTTATATCTTTAATCACTATGTTGAAGAAAGTGAAAGCTCTTTTTAAGCAAGGTCATTCCTGATTTTGGAGTAGTTTAAATGACAGTAATTATGCTGCTTGGCCCTTTCTTTGGCTAATTTTTCTACCTCTCTCTTCTTGCTCGACTTGTGTTTAGGAAACTACTTTATTTCCTTCTTCACAAATATTGGTTTAAGGGGAAGGGTTTGAGGACTATCAAATTCCTTATCTGCCATAAGATCTTTGCCTTGACTCTCTGATAGAGAACTCCTAGTGTGGATCATGGCACCACAGGACATTTGTCTTGCCATCTCATTCACAATGACCTGACCCTGAAGGACAATAGAGTGAGCCACTTGCTCAGTGAGCAGTAAACTCAGGTCTGAAACCCAGGCTATTTTACTGGGCTCATTCCTGGCCCAAGTCTTGGATCTCAATACTTGTGTAGAACCTGGTCCTTGCCTTCCTTCTCCCCTGCAATCTGAAATTGCTTTTCTGACTCTGAACAGCTGGTTTCAGGGCTCCTGGGCCTGAGTTTTCACTGCTTCCCCATGAGGTTTCTTTTCTCTGATACTGATACTACATTTCCTTGTAGGGCAGCCCCTGGATGCCCAGAGCTATGATCTCTGCTCACAGTGCGATGCAGAAACATAACTCTGACTGGGTTCTCCAGCACTCCCACTAAGTCCTCAGAAGAAGGACCTCGCCCACTAATTGCCAAGTTCCTGCTTCAGTCCTTTAAGGGGTCAGGACTTTTATGCAACCCTACACCCTGTGCCCCCCTTCCTTTACAGACCAGCAATGAAGTTTGGGGGAAGATTAAGTTACATGTCTGCTCAAATTATGAAGGCACCTGTGAAAACTTAGCTTCCAGAAAGTAGTGTCCATGACTCTTCCCCCATCCCTTTTTAGAAAGTCTAATCACAATGAAAGAGTATCTTATTAAAGTGCAGTTTGATGAACTGAAAGAGACTTCTTTAAGAGGTCACACTAATTTTTCTTTCACATTCTGAAATCAACTCAGTTAAACAAAATTTTTCAACAGGTCCATCCAGCAGAGTCCTCACAGGCAGTTACTTTTATCCCACATTTTTCCATGACAAGACACAAAAAAATTGAGACCAGAAAGAGATACAATACATCCCTTTACTCTATTTGGGGGGGGGGGGGGAGAATTCCCACAACAGAAAGCTGGCATGCTCTGGCAGCAAATATGGCAATCGGATTCCTCCAGTACTAAAGGCAGAAAACTTGAAAAGAGATTCCTGGTACCATCACATGAACCCCAAGAGGATGGCTGCTGAAGACCACCATCAAGATAAGGCAGAGGTGCTGGCTATCTGCTTTATGCCCACCCCTGTCCCTCCTATAAGAATCGAATTTCATTTAGGGCAGAAATGTGCCTCATCTCCTGTGACCTAAGGCTGGGGTTAAGTTAGGTGCCAGTGACACAGTCTGGCTGATGAGAAGAAAGCAGAGTTCCCAGAAAGCACTTTGAGGGGAGCCCATTAAGGGAGCCAGGAAATGGGCATGCACCCCTTTTTGTTCTTTATGCTTCCTTTCCTCTTGCAGCTAAACTGTGGGCATGGTACATGGAGCTCTGGTGGCCATCATGGAACCTAACAGATGACAGTGACCCTTGAGGATGGACGGGCAGAAACCCAGGAGGACCCTGAGTGTCCAGTAGCACCAAGGAGCCACCACATTACGCTAAGCTGCCTATTTGACCACTTTTGTAGGAGAGAAAAACTGACCCTTTAACTTGCCTAACCTACTGTCATGGAATATACCTATTAATCAAATGCAATGTCAATCCAAATTATTATCTGGACAGGATCATCCCCAAGATGGGCCTGAAGACTTCCTTTTCTCTATTGGGGAGTCAAGGACCCAGAGAAACTTAAAATCAATGGACAGTTTCATTAGGCTATAAATGCACCCCTGCTAGACATATTGATATATATGGAGTGATGATGGGGAAAACATTAGAAATTCAACTCTTGTTCCTCTTAAAACATGAAATATATACAAACTGTTCCTCACCTAATATAATAATTACATAGATGTTTTAATTACAAATTATATTTTGGGGGAAATGAGAGGAAAAGGAAGAAAAGATAGAAGGGAACCCTAATGGTCGTTACGGATTTAATGAATTATTTTTTAAAAATGTGGTATAGAGATACAGGGCTAAAGTACTATTCAAGATTAAAAAAAAGGAAATTCTGTCACATGCCACAACATGGGTAAACCTCAAGCTAGTCACAAAAGATAAATGCCATATGATTCCGCTCACGTGAGGCATCGAAAGCTGTCAAAATCATAGAAAAAGAGACTAGAAAAAGAGACTAAAAAAAGATTTGCCAAGGGGGGGGGCGGGGAATTTAATGGAGATTGAGTTTCTGTTTTGCAAGATGAAAACATTCTGGAGACTAGCTGCACAATAATGTAAATATTTCTAATGCTACTGAACTGTACACTTTAAAATATTGGTAGATGATGTTCTGTGATTTTCACTGCAATTTTAAAACAATATGAAAATGTTTAAATATAGAGAAGGGCACTAGAAGGATAGAAGTGAGGTGGATCAAACACCCAGAGGGGGATAACACAAGCAGAGGGAAGCAGAAGAAGAAAGAAGGGTGGGCCTTGAGGTCTGGGGACACGGCCTGGCCCACCACGTCACGCCTTCGGTAACAGACTTCAAAAGTCCACATCAGAATTACATCAAACACCTAAGGCTGCTGCAGACATGAGGCTGCTCCCTGGTCTCAGGGATAGGGATTTGTTTAACTTCACACACTACAAGAAATGCCTCCTGCTCAGGAGGGGCTCAAAAAGTCCCCTTTTTTTTTCCTGTTTTTATACCATGACGTAACAATAAGACTTTATAATTTGGGGGTACAGTTTCACACCTTTTCAGAAGTATAGCACCTTGTCCACCACCAAAACACACATAATCCTCCACCACAGTGCACTGGGTCCCCTGCCCCCACTGGACTCCCAACCTCCTTTCCCTCTCTGCTAGTTTCAATTCTACAGTTCAAGATTTCTAGGGTTTCTTTTGGCTTAATTTTTCTGTTCCTTTATTTTATTTTGCTATAGTCCACATGAGTGAAATCATCCATTATTTCTTCCTCCTTCTCACTTATTCCACTAAGCATAACCCCTCCAGTTCCATTATGCTGTTGCAAATAGCAAGACTTCATCTTTTTAAATAGCTGAGTAGTATTCCATTGTATATGTATCACATCAAAAAGAATCTTTGAAACTAATCAATGATTAGTGCCAATCAAGTTAAAGGCCACTAATGCCTCAGAGCACTTCCAAGGAGGGGCTGCAGCTATGCCTGTGCCCACAGAAGGCCCAGTACTGTCCAGTGATGTAGCCATCACCTCAGCTGGCTAACAAAACCAACCTTTAAATTAACTTTAAAATTCAGTTCCTCTGATTCACTCATCATAGCCGGCATGCTTGCAACAGCCACAAATAGCTAATGGTAGCCATGCTGGATGAAAAAGAGAACATTTCCATAACGCAGAAAGTTCTATGCACAGCACTGGACGTGCTACACTCACAGTACTACTAGCTACCCTGTGAGCGAGGCACCTTCCAGAGAACTGGGAACTCCAGGAGTCCCAGTAATGGCACACAACCTCTCAGCCTCCGTTTTCTTATCTGTTGGTAAGTGGAGAAAAGGCCACAGAGAGGGATCAGGGACCAGCACTTTTGTTTTGTGGGCAAAGACAGAGGGCTGCAGCAGCAGTGTGTTTGCACACCAACACCTGTGTATTTGTACACTCGTGACTCTGAGAGAGAGAGAGACGAGTCACTCATTTCTGCACTCCATGCATCCACACAGCCTCCAGAAGGCACAGAAGATTCTGAATAAACATAAAATGAAGAGCCCCTCCCAGGTGACCTGATCCACTGGTATTGTGACCAGCTCAATGTGGTCAAACGGTTTCTCTTCTCCCACCTGTCTCTGAGGAGTCCACCTACTGGAAGTGTGGAGAAAGGGGCACCCACATGGGGGCGGGGGGTGCAGCCTACAGAGGTTCTGACTGGGCCCCTCTGTGGGCCTGGCAGGATGCTCAGTGAAGCAAGGAATCACAGAGGGAAACTGCCGCTCATGTCAACTAACCCCTTCCTCACAATGACAATGCAGGAACAGCAGGAACCCAGGGTCCAGTTAGTACTTGGGAATGGTTCGTTTCCCTCAAAAGGGACACTGACCTGCAATGCTGCCTTTGCATCATGCCCATCCCTCTATACCTACACGAATGCATATTTATAAAATATATATATGGATATATATGGGTATATATTAAGTGTGCACACTTAGGTGTGAGCATTTGATTTGACATGTGCAGCATATTATAGAGATCCCAAGATCCTTTATTCATTTAAGATTTTTAGTTGAAGATTATTAGAGTATCTCACAATCTTTTTCAGGTTTGATTATTTTTTCCCTTTAGTTTGTGGGTTTCTCCTCAAGATTTATAATGGTGCCTGATGCATTACTCACTTTGCTTCCTGCAGAGAAACTGTGAGACTGGAGACTATCCCTTAGTCCTCCTCTTTCCTGTCCCTTAGGGAGCAGCTAGATGCCAGAAGGGAAAAGCTGGAGGCCACCCATCCACCTCCACCACTAGGCCACTTCTGTGACTCAACCCCACTTCAGCAAGTAATTTCTATTTTTAGTCCCTTATTGCAAGCAACACTGAAGAGAAGTGTTTCTGCCCTTCTCACGTGAAAACTTGAGAAGCAATTTCTTCTCCTGTGACCGTGACTGAGCTAAGGAGCCACAGAGGCCTGTTCGTACCTGATCAGGGGCAAATGACTTCAGCTTTCAGAAACCAAGGCTCCTCTCCATGAAAGGAAGGTTGAGGCTACTTCACTGCACCTGGCAGACCCCATTCCCTGCCAACCACTGCCACCCCAATACACATGAGCAGCATGAGGTGAGACTATCTTGACCACTGTTGTGTCCCTAGAGGGGAACACTGACCAGTGCATGGCAGCTTGTCTGTCAATACACGATTAGTGAATCAGTGAGTCAGGGAGCATAGATAAGTCCACTGTGAGCAAAATGGAGGTCCGTGTGAGGTGGGTGGGAGTGTACACTCAGGCACTCGACCTAGCCCCGCCATCCTGACCAAGAGCAGCTTGGGCATAGTATTTCACTTTCCCAGGGCTCAGCTTCCTCATCTGTACAGTGAATGTAATACCTAGACTAGCCTCAAGGACTGATAAAAGGATTGAGATAACACATGAAAAAGCACCTAGTGCAACGCCTAACCCACATGTCACTGAATTATTATTGATGAAATGTCCACCCACCCCAAACTGCCTTCTCCTGTTTTCGGTCCTACATCATTGATGAGCCTCAGTGGCTAAGTCGAGAATACAAATAAACCACTCCACATGTACTCCAGAGCAGTAATTACAATGGTCATATTCCCTCTTACTTCTTTCTTCATAGCACCTAATTATCTCATTTGTTTTTTAAGAATAAAACATGAACTCCCACATTGCAGCAAATAACTCCCTCCATTCTTTTAAGCAATAATTTCCCTTTACATTGTTTAAACATATTCCTATGGAACTCACCTATCTTTTAGTTAACTAGTAATTTTTTAATAACATGTTTTTGCATGATTGCATATTGGTATTTAATAGTACTTTTTAAGGATCTTCTAGTGCTTAGATTTAAAATTGGGGTTTAAAATTTTTTTTGTTTCTTTTGTGTGTTATTAAAATTTCCTGAGGACCCCAAGGAATAATCCCCATCTTCTCCCTATGTTTCTGAGAGAGAAAAAAGGTAGGACAGATACGGGTTTTAAAAGGTTAAAATAAGGCTAGTTCTGACTTCATTGCTTCCTGAGTTAACATTGCTTAAGAATGAGTACACTATATTATGACAGGTTCTAATGGGACAGCGAGCTCAGGAACCAGGTCTTTGGGAACATGAGGTTCAGAAATAAGGAACTTTGCTGAGAAAAGGGGATGTTACATAAAATCCCAAATCCTCACAAGTCATGTTAGTGAGACTGCCCAATCACTATGCTGTAGGTTTGAGAGATTGTTCCATGGTTCCACCTTGGTTCTAGCAAGTCATCAACTTACTGGACCACCCACACATCCATCACTGCCACCACACCACAGACTATGGCAGAGAAATTGCCATGAGCAGGGCTTCTCTTTAGAGACCTCCTGGAGGATTATCTGCAACCTAGAGCAGAAGTTCCCAGGGTTTTTGTTGTTGCTGTTTTTATGTTTTTTTCTGGGGGGGTGGGAGGAGGAAGGGCAGAGGTTTGGCACAGAAGCCAAGACAAGACTGGTGCCTCTGTGTCTCCCAGAGTGGTCAGCTGGCCCAGAACAGGCTTTGATCAGTTGGGTCCAGGTTGCCATGGAGAGCAGCAATCTCCCCAGAAGCCCCCACTACAGGACCAACTGGCAGTTTCCTGACAAATGGGTGCCCTTAAATCACAGGGAAGTGGGGTTTGGTATACAGACTTGTAGTTTGAGCCCCCAACTTCCTACTAGATCTGAGGGGCCATTCTGACTTAGACCAAAGAGGAAGGTGTTTAATTTTCTAAGCCAAGTGAAAACAACTTGGGTTTTTTTTTGTATTGCAGTTTACTATTTCTTCCAGTATTTCACAATTAGTGAAATGATTGCTATTAAACTAAAAAATGCCTTGAGGCATGGTAGAAGATGGGAATAATAATCATCTTAAAATGTGTAGTCAGTAACAAGAAGCCTTAAAGGCATCGCTATACATGCATACAAGAATAACTTCCTTTGACTTCCCTGCATTCGTGGAAGGGATTACTGATAGTGAAATCAAGTACAAAATGTTAATCAATCAGTAGTTCTTTATGAACTAAGCTCCTCAGATGACAGATGACAATAAAAATGTTGATTATGCTTTATGCCTTGGGACAGGGTTTCTGACTGGGGAACCTGAGTCATCTGAGATGTGAGCTATGTGTCTGAGTTAGTTGAAGGGCATTTTCTGAGAAAAGTGTATGTAGCTATATTATTCTCCAAAAAGATCCCCAAAATGTTTAGTTTTGAGTTTACGTCATTTATAGCCAAGTTTCCCAATCCAGTCTCTGATTCCAAAGAACATATTAAAACTCAATGGATGAGCAGTCTCCCTGGATGCCCCGGCTACAGGACATGCACTGGGAGTGGCTTCCTGTCTCCCTTTTCTGTCCACAGGCTAAACTTCCCATTCTCTTTTTTTTACCCCTCATCATGAAATTCAAAAAAATAAGTAAGTGTTGAACACTGTAAATGCACGATACAGTGCTCAGTGCTGGGGATACAATAACAAATTACGCAGGGCCCATGTTCTTATTGAGATCATGGTGCAATGGAAGAAAAATACACATAAATGGACAATCTAACGTGTGTGATAATTATCAGGATGCATATAGACAGAATACTGGGCAGGATCAGAAGTTGCTGTGTTTATGTCAAATATTCCTGATTATCTAGCACAAACTATGCCACAGACAAAAGGAAAACGATGATGTCTGAAAAGTCTAACGAACAGGTTTTTCCTTGGTTTTTAGCCTTGCTGGGCTAGTTAGAATTAAATAGCAGTAACAAAGTCAAGAATGAGCCATGTCTAAAAAATTCAGAGACAGAAGGTAGAAACGGGTTGCTGGACCCATTCCAATGTGAATGTGCAGGTTTCCCCACACCAACAAGTGATTTTCAGACAATAGCAGCATCTCCTAGAACTCAACTGACAGTCTATATGGAGACAGCATCGGATTCCAAAGATTCAGTCTCCCCAGAGCACCCTTTACTTCAGGTGCCAGCTACACAGCTAGGCTGGTATCTGTGCGTCTAACCTGCTGGCTACAGTATCAGAGCTTCCCAGGACACCCTGCCAAGGTTCAATTAATTTGCTAGAGCAGCTCACAGAAGTCATGCTTAGTCACTTGATGACCAACTTATTACAAAGGACAGAACTCAGGAGCAGCCAGACAGAAGACATACACAGGGCCAGGTATAGGATAAGTACACATAGCTGCCAGGTCTCTCCAGGTATACTATTCTCCCCAAACCTCCAGAAGCTCTCTGAACCCCCTCCTCTTGGGTTTTTATGGAGGCTTCATTACTTAAAGAATGACTGATAAAATCACTGACTGTTGGTGACTGAATTTTGTCTCTAGTCATTGACCCCCTCCCAGAAATCTAGTTGTGCTGGTTTCCCTGGTGACCAGCTCCTATTCTCGGGTGTTTATCATAATTTACTTTCATTAATATAACAAGAAACACCCCTAGTACTTAGAAAATTCTGAGGCTTTTGGGAGCTGTGAAGAACCATGGATGAAGGCCAAGTATGCATCTGAATGACCAAATACACATTTCTTACAAATCACAGTATCAAAGGTGGTTATGAGAACTAGGTGGAAGGGTGGGAATAGGGAGTCAGTGTTCTATGGGTACAGAATTTCAGCTGGGAATAAAAATGGTGAAATGATGAAAATGTTCTGGAAAAGACGATGGTGAAAGTTGCACAGCAACGTGGATTTACCCTACCTTAAAAATGGATAACCTAGAAATATTTTATGCTATCTACATTTAATCACAATTTTTAAGGAGTCCTGATTTTGTATGCATTTGGCAAAAAGAGATGCTACTGGAGCCTATTTCTGCCAAACAGCTGGAGGGAATGAGTCCACAGGGAGAGTTTCACCAACCCTAAGATATACTAAGTTCTCCCCTATTTTCCAAACAGAGTTGTCCCTGAAATTGCCCAGGTGTTCTCTTCACTAGGACATCCAGCAGCACTGGGAACGAAGCTCACTGCACCTCTGACAGAGCTGTGGGGTGCTACACAACCCATTTAGCCAAATCCCCATAGTGGACAGCTGCCATCTTCTACAGTAGCTCCTACCTGCATCCTGGGCTCCCTATAGGGTCATGGAGAGTGTAGGCCCCAAAAAGCATCACATTTCAGTGAACAGCAGCCTGAGAGTGATCAGCCTAGGTAGGGAACCTTGGGCTGGTGAGTTACACGGGTCTCCTAGTCTTTTCAGAACTTGATCTTGGTTATCACAAAGTGCTGTACCTACGAAGACCCAGGCTTACTGGCAGCTGAGATTATCCAGGGTGCTGTTTTTCATCTAGACTCATCCACAGATCTTTGTCCCAGAGGGATCTGAAACCCTGAGTGAGGCTCATATGTCTATGAGCAGCCTTGCTCCATGGGATCCTTATCTTCAAGATCCTCCTTGGGTTCTGTGACTGCACCTTCTGGCTTGTTAAAGTTTCTCTGTGCTGATGTATCAAGACCTGAGCTACACTGAAGGGTTCCCAGTGCTGATGTGATTACATCCCAAACTGGGATGCAGGAGACCCTCAAGCATGCCTCCCCTCTCCATTCCCCTTTGCCCCCAAAGCTTCAGGGGGATTCCACATACTTCCCTGTACCTTATGACCTGCCATGTACAAAGGATAAATGGCTAAATTGCTTTCAGACCCTCAAACACAAAAGAAAAAATATTCATCTAGCTTCTTCATTGAGGTTTGCTTTTATAGACAACAGGGTCTAAACCTTATTTCTGCCTGTGGAAGCAGAAGTCACTAACCTTGAGCTGAGTTTGCTCAGAGCCACGAGGCTAGAGCCTGGAGACTGCAATTGCAGAAAAGGGGGGCTTCCCAAAGGTTAAGCTCCATTTATCTGAATAAAAGTCTCTTCATACTTCATCTCCTGTCTCCTTGCCAATGATTTACAATAGTTTTTTTCTTGTCCCAAAAACCATGGCATTTTGGCCTCTCTGCAAGTCAGGTAGCAAATCAATTTATCGGTAATGTGGTCAGAGACCTGGGGAACAGAACAATCCCCCCAGCTCCCCTCTGCTTTGCTGTTCCAGATAACAGGCCCTCAGCCACCAGGTCTTTACAGATTTCATCACCAACCTTAATGGGAGACAAGAGATCCTGGCTTAGAATCTACATAAAGGGATCTGAAGATATTATCTAGTCTTAAGAAAGATCTGAATAGAACCTTGAATGGACTCTGATTCACCAACCTTCAATGCTGCTGCCCACAGGAAATGGGAGGATCTAGCAGCTGGAATGCACTGGCCTGGAGCAGAACACCCTTCAACACTTCCTCCAAGATAAGTTCCCGTCCCCATGGTTGGCCCCTCTGGCTTTCACGTAGGGAGGGATTTATTTCTCCCAAGCTACTCACAATTTGTACCTGGGGCACCAGGCATTTTCTAAACACCCTAAAAAGGCTTTTATTTTTATTTAATTTTATATAAAAACATGTGGGACAGAAACACACTTTGTCTTTGCCTTCCTGAATACTGCTCCTTCTGTTGCTGGGTCATCTCACCCTTGTTCCGGGTCCCAGACCTCTTAGATGACACAGGCACATACCCAGTTGACAGTTCCTCATGTTCAACCTACCCAGCAAAACTAACCCTCACAAATACCACAAATCACCCACATGTATACCAAATTTGTGGACGCTGTCTCACTATCAATCAAGTAGAAACAGACTTTCTCATTATTTTATCGACAACGTCTGTGTTGTAAAGGAATATTTGTAGCCACATTATCAGTTATTCTGTAGAAGCAATTTTTCAGCAAATATGAAATTCACTCTAAATCACTACAACTTATATTGTTTTGTTTTTATTTTTACAACTGAGGAAGTGTTGGTTTGCAGCACTGTATATAATTCAGAGGACTAGGTTCATCCCTCCGCAGATGTAAATCACCACACCACACTCACCACCAGAACATCCATATCCCTTTGGGCTAACACTGGGTCTCCTCCTCCATTTGATCCCACCCCACACTCCCCCTCTATTAACCCCAGTCCTGCAGTCGAGCTTCTAGGCTTTGTTTTAGTTTAATTTTGTCAGTTCACTTTTTTTTCCCCCTAAATCCACGAGTGAAGTCATCTGTTATTTGACTTTCTTCTGACTTACTTCACTTAGCAGAATCCCCTCCAGTTCCTTCACGTGGCTGCAAATAGCAAGAGTTCATCTTTTTTACAGTTGAATAGTATCCCATAGTGTATGTGTACATCTTTTTAACCCACTTATTTGTCATTAGGCACTTAGATTGTTTCCATCATTTGGATATTGCAAACAGTACAGGTGTTAACACAGGGGTGCATACAACCTTAGTGTTTTTGCATTCTCTGGATAAATACCAAGGAGTAGAATTATTAAATCATAAGGCATATCTATTTTTAAAATTTTGAGAAATCTCCATGTTGTTTTCTTTAAGGGCTGGATCAGTCTACGTTCCCACCAACAGTGGACAGGGGTCTCTTTTTTTCCACCTTGCTAACATTTGTTATTTCTGGGTTTTGTTTCATTCTGTCTTTTATGGGCCATTCTCAGTTTTATGGGTATCTTATGGTGGTTTTGATTTGCATTTCCTTGGTACGTGATGTTGAACAAATTTTCATTTGTCTGAAAGACATTTGCACATCTTCTTTGGAAAAGTGTTCACTTAGCTCTTCTGCCTATTTTTTGATTGGGTTATTTGTTTTCTTTTTGTTGAGTTATATGAGCTCTTTGTAGATCTTGGATATTACTCTCTTGTTTGGTATAGGTATAGAAATATTTTCTCCCATTTGGTGGCTGTATTTTCATTTTAATAAGTTTCTTTCACTGTGAATAAAGTTTTTTATTTGATATACTCCCAAATGTTTATTTCTGCTTTTAGTTTCATTGAATCTATACAGTGCTTTGGGAAAGATGGGCATTTTGACAATGCTAACTCTTCATGGGCATGGAGAACCTTTTCATTTCCTTGTGTCTTCTACTTTTTTTAGTAGAAGTTGAATTTCTAGAAGTAAAGCTATAATGTGTTACAGTTCTTACTGAGTAGATCCTATGGAATAGATCTATTGAAAAGAACAGATTCCACCTCCTTTGTTAGATTTATTCCTAGGTATCTAATTCTTTTAATATTACTGTAAATGAAACTGTTTTCTTGATTTCTTTCTCCTTTAGTTTGTTATTTATAGGAGTGCGAAAAACTTCTGTATGTTGATTTTGTAGCTTTCCACTTTAATACTGATTTGTTTCCAGTAGTTTTTTAGTGGATAGTTTATAATTATAATCGCATAATGAAGCCATCTGCAAATAGTGATAGTTGTACTTCTCCTTTCCCAATTTGGATCCCTTTTATATTTTGCTCTTGCCTAACTGCTTTATCTAGGACTTCCAATACTTTGTGAAATAGTAGTGGTAGAAATGGACATCCTTATTTTATACTTGATCTTAGAGTAAAAGCTTTCAGTTTCTTACCACTGAGTATGGTGCTAGCTGTGTGTTTATCATATATGACTTCATTAATGTGTGGTCTATTGCTTCTATGCCCATTTTACTAAGGGTTTTTATCATAAACTGACACTGCATCTATTGATATAGTATGATTTAGTCTTTACTTTTGCTAATATGGTGAAATACACTGAGTTTCATATGCTGAAACATCCTTGAATCTCAGGAACAAATCCCACTTATCATTATGCATGAGTCCTTTAATGTATGAGTCTTTTAATGTATTTGGTCTGCTGAGATTTTGTTGAGAATTTTTGCATTTGTGTTCCACATGGATATTGATTTGTTGTTTTTCCTTTTGTGATGTCCTTGACTGGTTTTAATATCAGAGTAACACTGACTTCATAAACTATGTTAGGGAGCATTCACTCAATTTGGGGGAAGAGTTTGAGAAAGACTGGTAGAAGTACATCTTTGGTGGTTTGGTAGAACTTGCTAATGAAACTATTTGGACATGGGCTTTTGTTTTTTTTATTTTAAATCCAGTTTTTAATAACCAAGTTTCTTTTGTGACAATGGTATCAGGATTATAGTTTGAAGAATAGACACAGGAATAGGAAAAATGTAGATCATAAAGTGGTGAGAGTAAAGAAAAACGCTAAAATACAAGTCGCTCCTACCTTCTTCTACCATCCGTCCCCAAATTCAAAGGAACAGAATGATCATTCCCACATCAAAGATAATGACACAGAGCTTCAGAGGTTCAGTGACTTATACATTGCAGAAGAATTTAAGGGGCAGAAGTCAGGTTAAAGGATTCTGACTTTGGCCTGTTATTTAAAAAAAAAAGGAGGGGGGGAGTTGGCTGCATTTAGAAAACAACTCTGCCCTTCAAGCCAAGGCAGAGGATAATAATGGAAGCACCACGTCTGTAACCTGTGCCTGGATGGATCTGGATTTACTAGCTGTGTGACCCTCAGCAAGTTAATAACTTTCTTTGTGCTTCACTTATGTTTTTACAGGCGGAATGATCACAACACTTATCTGATGGAGCTCCAACTGACAAAAGTGCACAGAATATGCCTAGCACTCTCTAACCAGGTCATCTTTAGACCTGCTACACAGCCTCCAGCCAGATGTGGACATTTGAATTTTACTTTAGCTCAGCTTTTACTTTTACTCAGTCCCTCAGTAGTACAAGCTACATTTCTACTGCTCAACAGCCACATATGTCTTGGTGGTTACCATATCACACAGTACAAATGCAGAGTATTTTCATCATCACAGGAAGCTCTTCTCGACAGACCTGAGCTACAGAAGTAAACCTTTTCCCAGTAAAGCCAGCAACTGATGAGTAAAAGGAGTCTTAAGAGGGCAGTGTGATTCTTGGCATTAGTAGTAGCAGCAGCAGCAGCAGCAGCAACAGTAATACTAATATATCATACATATCATTTCCCCTGACTTATGAAGTTAACTTGTAAAGTTAAAATAGAACGCAGATTGCTGTAGTCAAGTCTTTTTCTGCACCAAATCTGAATTCTCCATTAAAAGGATAAGGAAACGGGTGCAGAATCAAGTTGTCATCCAAAGCTAACATGTTATCCATCTCTATTAATCCTTCCCCTTTAATTTTCTATATTTTGATGCTTTGACATGTGGGACCTTGCGGTCCCTCAGAGGAACTGTCCCTCCCGGGTGAGAGACAGTTCCTAGAGATAATGAGAGACAGTTCCTAGAGATAATAAATAACTCACCAGCCAATGTAGCTTTTATATGCAAACAAAGCAATCCCAAGCAGACTACCCCTATCAACCTTCACACTTCAGACCACTTTCCCCTAGACTAAATAAGACATTCCTACCATTCCAAGACCCCAAGTCCTCTGAAACTATGGGAACCAGCCAGTTCTAAACCTGCTCACCTGCCTGCCCATTCCTTTCTGGGGAAATGGAAATAAAGGCTCTAGTCCAAGGTTTCCCCTACCCCCTCTGCGTCTTGAAACACCTTTGTGCTTCTCCTGTAGCCCTTCCTGCTGCAGGTGCCCCTCCTCTTGGGACCCCTGAGTAACAGACTACCTTGGGAACAGCTAGTCATCTCCTGACTTGTGGGCCTCACCATATCCCGGTAACAGTAAAATTGACATTTTCAAACAGTGTCACTCCATCACAGCCCATCTCACCATAGGGAAGCTTATGAGACTGAAAATAATTTTCCCATCCAAACAACTCTTTCATGTTATCCAAAGTGCTGGGCGAAGTGATAAGCATGAGTAAGTACTGCCAAAAGTAAAACAAACAAACAAATGAAACACCCAAAATCACCTGTTTTACATTTTGGGGGGGTGTAGCATAGTGGTCTCTCTTACAAGACCATTGGAATAGCTCAAATTTAGCTGTCAGATGATCAGATAAACTTCCATATTTTATAATTGAAATGCCCTACTCTTAGGCCACCAGTAGGGCTAAAGTTGGAATTTGAAGGTAAACATTCTTTTTTTTTTTTAATAAGTTTATTTTTTTTCAAAGATTTATTTATTTATTTATGCATACAAGCACTGGGGTACAGGCCAGAGGTGTGGGGGGTGAGAGGATTCACCACAGAGAGCGGGGAGCAGAACAGGCAGATCAACAGAAGTACACTGCTGAGAGGAGCAGCGGGCACAGCAGGAAAGGTCTGCCACACCATGTGGGTCCCCACCCTGGCCGGCAGCAGGTATCGAACTCGTGCTGCAGTGGCTGCGGTTTGCTTCATAGTGCATTGATTAACCCACTGCGCCACCAGGGAGGCCCTGAAGGTAAACATTCTTAATGACAGTAGTCTAGCATACATTTTTTCAGCCCATTCCACATTCACCTAAAATTGAGAGAAACTAATAAATGCCTTAGACTTTGCTCATGGTCTGCCAATGCTCCAGTATTATTTTATAATTAAAGCAATCCTTAATATCTCTTCATCCCAAATGACTATGGAGTTGATATTATCATTAACAGTTTAGCCTTGGTATAGGAAACATTTCAGAAGCTGAGCACTTCCTAACACCTCGCCAGAGAGACTGGTGTGGGACAAGTAAGAGACTCAGGGACCAGAGGCCTCAGCTTTTGTCAAGAAAAGACATTCAGCATTATAACAAGTGTTCCCACAAGGGTAGCTGACAATATCTTCCAAATGGAAGGTAGATCTGAAAAGCAATCGAGAAGATGCTACAGTAACCCAGACTGCAAGGGGTCTTGCCTCAGAATGAGGCTCCAGGTTGGGCTTCAGAGGGTAAATTTTTTAAGTGTAAGACAGCAAAGCCGTGCTGTCATTTCCACTTTGCTGGTGACAAAATTAAAACCTTTTAACTTTAATAAAAGAAAGATACTGAAACCCTCTAGAAAGATAGTGAAACAGGGCTACTGGGCACTGCAGCCATCCAAGACAGTGCCCAGTAGAGAAGAGTCACTGCGGGTTCTGCACCTGGGTGCACACTTGGCAAGACCACTCAGGCTCAGGGGACAATAATGATGGGTTTATTTAACAACAGGGCAATAAGGAGTTATTAGACCACAACTGGCCGGCTATAATATCCCAGGACAGTCCAGTGTTCAGAAGTCCCAAACAAAAGGCTGCTCACCCAAGATGGTGCCCTCCCACCAATGAGGGCCTGGTATGGGTGGAAACCAGAGGCACTCACAGTTGGGGGCCTTCTGAGATGATGTCACAGCAGCTTACAGCAACAGTCTGAAAGTCAGGAGCAATAGCATCTGATGCTGGACCAAACAACAGAGCGAGCAGCCCGGAGTGCCTAACGATCAGAAAAACAGCTCTTAAAGACCCCAGGCCCGGGGCCTTTGATCCGCTTTCCAGGCAGTGGCAGTGACAAGACTGGAGGTGGGTGCAGCAGCCTGGTCACTGCAAAACTCTTTGGCGTCTCTCTTTTCAGAGATCAGCTGCTGGAGGCAGCTTTCCCTTTTTTGGAGGGAGGGTATAGAGTGTGACTAGTTTAGGAGTCTTGGAGGATCTTAAGCTGGCTCCCTGTAGCGGCAGGATGGGAGCACAGGAGTAAGGTTCGGGATGGTTCTGGCAGACAGGTCAAGGAAGGAGAGTCTCAGAGCCCTTGGTGGCTTTTCATATTTTATTTAGTAGAGGTGGCCAGGTACATGGCAGGCAGGGGTGCCAGGGGGCCGGGAGGCTGGCAGCCCTCCCAGCCCCCAGCGCATCTCACCCTCTAGGTGGCTTCTTCTCTCTCTGCTGCTGCTGCTGTCGGTTCTCTCGGTCAGCCCTCACAGTTCTCTCTGTTGGTCGGTCCTCACAGTTCTGTCTGTTGATCCTCACAGTTCTGTCTGTTAGTCCTCGCAGCTCTGGCGTCCTCATGACGCCGCCCATTTATGCCTGTGGCCAACACAGGTGCGCCCACTTGCGCATACCCACCCTGGAATGCTCACAGCACCTCAGGTGTCCATCATCAGTGGTGGGAGGGTGGAAATATCTGATCAACCTTTACCCTACACTGCCCCACTCTAGATGATTCTACCCGTTTAGATCATTCAAGCTGGCTGGGATCCAAGCCCAAGGCAGCAACTTTTGTCACAAAGGGGTAAATCCAACGTGTTTTTCTAACAGTTCCTGCTGCTTACGCGGAAATCGGGAAAACCCCATTCCATACTATAGGGCCCCCCTATCAATGTGTTTCTCCTGCACTTTGGATACTGGTGGGGAAATGAATTTTTGTCAATCTAAACTCTCCTTTAAAATTTACCACTATTCAAATAAACTCAACAAGATCAAAAGGTTAAAGGTAGACCAATGGGAACATGGTGGTGGGGGGAGGGCAAAGACAGGGAGGAGGGCATAAAGAGCACAGGGGACTGAGGTGATAGTGCACGGCTGAAATGGTGGTAGAAACTCCCTGAGGACTACAAATGATATCAAATACAATTAAATAAATCTAATAAAATTTAAAAAATAAAAATGGAAAAGTAATTTTTAAATTAAAAATAAAATAAAATTTACCACTATCCAATTACCCTGATTTGAGGCCATACATACTTGATCCATCTCACCTGTGAGTGTGTGTGGCCCGCACTATATTGAGGACAACCTGAATCTTGTTAAAAATACATACTTCAGTCACTAACTAGATCACAAAAATACTTAATTTCAGAAGGTTTGGATTTTGTTGTCGATTTTTCTGGTGTGTGTACATATGTACACATGTGTGACTATGTGTGTCTATGAGTGTATACGCATGTGTACACATCCATATATTCTGAAGTACCATATATTCTTGATTGTGATATTAATGAAAAATATCCCTGCTCATTTGTATACTATGTAAAACTGAAAATCTGGTGAGTTCATTGAAGTCTGCGTTGTCAAAGAGATTTTTTTAACTCAAAATCATGGCAGAGGTTTTACTGAAAAAGTGTGGCTGATGTGATGAGTGATTTTCTCTTCTTAAAATGGATGATGAATTATGTTACTTGTAATTTTTCTTAAGCTAATGTGTATACATATACCTAATCATGTATATTCCTCTTCTAAAGTTTTATCTGAAATCATTAAATGACTGGAACTCCTGCCTTCCAAGGGATTATAGATTTACAACGTCTACCTTTATTATTTCAACATGAGCTTGATTTTAATAAGGCAAAAAAAATTTATGTGATTGAAAAGAAACCAGAGTACTCGAGTTTATTTTTTAAAGATGACAGGTTACCAACTAAGACCACATGAAATTTGGGGCCTCCCTGTTGGTCCATGAGTTACAGTCTCAGTGTTATCAAGCTATATCACTAGCCACAGCAGCATGCATTCAATCTGTCAGCTACTGTGCAGCATGAGTTCGATACCTGGCTGGAAAGCTAACTCACATGGTGCAGCAGACCTCTCCTGTCTCACCCACTGCTCCCCTCAGCAGTGTATTTCAGTAGATCCGCCTGTTCTGTTCCCCACTCTATCTCTGGTGAATACTTTCACCTCCCCACACCTCTGACCTACACCCCAGTTCTTGTATGAGTAAGTAAAATAAATATTTTTTTAAAAAAAAGACCACATGAAATTTTTTAAACACTCAATCCATAAACGCACAGCATAGTTATTACTATCAACAGAATACAAAATACAAAAGCCCATACTACATTTTATCTAGATACATAAAAAGTGATATTTTATTTGACTCACAATCTGTACTACCAAAAATATAATGCTTAATAAAACTGCAGAAAAACCTAGAGGCAAGTGATGAATGTGCACAAAGCTCCAAGAAATGAAAAGAACATTCTTAGAAAAATGTAGGTTAGCCGTGTTATTAACAAAGTCAGAATTCACTTCTTTAACCACAAGAAAGCATTTATTAGTATTTCAAAGAAATTGGATCCAAAATGACTAACACATCTACCTCATTGGTACTGGTAAGCAGTAAAAATTGTTTATAGGAAAAGTGACTTAAGTGATAAGCATTGATAAAAACCTCAACAGCATGCCAGTGAAGGTGGTAACTTACAAGTAAAACCTTCAATAACTCTAAAAATCTTTCATGTTAATATTTTCTAACTTGCTTTATACAATATTGTAGGGTAAAGGTTGATTTAGGTATTTCCACCCTCCCACCACTGATGATGGACACCTGAGGTGCTGTGAGCACTCCAGGGTGGGTATGCGCAAGTGGGCGCACCTGTGTTGGACACGGGCATAAATGGGTGGCGTCATGAGGACGCCAGAACTGTGAGGCCCAACAGACAGAACTGTGAGGACCGACCGAGAGAACTGACAGCAGCAGCAGCAGAGAGAGAGGAAGCAGCCTAGAGGGTGAAATGCGCTGGGGGCTGGGAGGGCTGCCAGCCTCCCGGCCCCCCGGCACCCCTGCCTGCCATGTACCTGGCCACCTCTACTAAATAAAATATGAAAAGCCACTGAGGGCTCCAAGACTCTCCTTCCTTGACCCGTCTGCCAGAACCATCCCGAACCTGCCTCCAGTGCCACACCTTTCCTGCCGCTACAAATATGTACCATATTTTAAATACATATTAAAATAATTCTTACAGAAGGTCTATAGGTTTCACTGTACATGTAATAAGTCTATTTTTCTGGCCCAGACAGTCACATTAGGACATTTAATTATAAAATCACATGTTAATATGAGCCATGCTACTTGCACACCTAGATATGGCCATGCTGACTTTTCATGTATTTCGATAAGCTCTGTGGTGATGAGGGTGAGGGAATGTGTGTATCAGCATCAGATTATTGGAGGGCCCAATGAAGTGGCTCACACTGACTTTGAAGATGGACAGATGTAGGTGATGGCAACGGTATTAGTCTTCGTGTTACACATATTTGGGTTTTACTTCTCACTGGTCACCTACTTATCTTTGAGTGACTTAGCTACTTAGAGTCTTACCTCACTGGATTTCGAAAAGCTTTGGGAAGTCAATCTCAGAATACGTACCTATTTCTCTCTTACAAAGTAAAGAACATGTGTAGAAAAATGATGCTGGAATTTCTACAGCATAAAAGGTGGCTCTTACAAGGTGATCCCATGCACAGTATCAGGGACTAGAGATAGCAGACATAGTGGGCCACACGGCTTGGTTTTATCTGTTACTCTCTGAGTGACCAGGGATGAATTCCTTACCTTATCATTGTCTCAGTATCATTGTCTCAGTGTCCTCATCTGTAAAACTGTGCATAACGACATTAACTTCTTAAGAATTTTGTGATGATCTGTGCGATTATTTATATAAACCAATCTAAATACACTGTCTTGCTTAAGTTTTCAGAAAATGTTGCCGATAATTATCAGAAAGTAATTTTTGTATCTTAGAAAACACAATGATAATTTTTTAAATTAATCAGGTATTAAAGTGAGGTAAGTCATGATGTGGTCCTGTAAGTATAGCCACTATGAAATTTTATTTTTTGACCTAGAAAAACCCTATAAGTTATTTATCTTTAAGAAAGTCCCTGACTTTTTCCTATCAGAGGTGATGACTTATAAACACTATTTTTTCCCTTCAAGTCAGGGTCAAATGCAAATACTGATATTTCTTCAAAATTCATTAATTATGTATAGCTACCAGCATATATTTAAAAGATGAGCAGACACTGAATCAAGACAGCAGAAAAATAACAAGATCTAATTACAACAGGAAAGCATAAACACATGTGGACTACATAGACACCTGATAGGAATCTAATTGAAAAATGAGTCAATCACATTAGTAAGAAGAATGGTCAGAAAGATCCCAGTAACAACTACTGAGAAGTAATATGTAAATATCAATAGCTGTCTGTGGAAAGATATCCTTGGAATATATCTGTAGGATAAAAGGTTAAACAGGACTTTCCGCCCTCCTACCACTGATGATGGAAACCTGTGCGCATGCCTGGGTGGACATGTGCAAGTAGATGCACCTGGGCTGATGCAAAGGCGTATAAAGCTAGCATCTCAGAAACGCCAGTGCGATGGTGTGTAGCGGTGGAGTGTGGGGGATACTGTAACAGCGGCGAAGAAACTGTTTGAACTGATGATGAACCTCCTACACAGTCTGGGAAGGTTGCAAGACAACATCCTTGAGAGGAAAGATGCTCTACCTCTTCATATCTGTATGTTGAATTAAAAAATCTCACATTTCTTTTTCTACTCTTCATTAAAAATAATAACTTACAGGAATGTCTAGGTAAAAAAGTTAACCAAAATATTGTGAGGAATATTTCTAAGTCACCTGACTCTTCTAATGGAATACAGTCTGCTCTAATTTATGACATGGTCTCTCAAAACCATTCTTGAAATATGGGAAGACAAACGACATATACCTGAGCTGAAAATAAACGAATCAGAAATATATAAATATCTATCAGAAACGGTTTATCATGGACTGGAAGTACTAGCCAATGTTGTACTTGAATGTCAGATTCTGTCGTTTATAGAATTGTTTTAATTAATTAGAGCTGGTAATAATAATTTTTTGTAATCTGAGGTATTTTAGTGAACAAGTGATAAAAATGAAGGTGCCTAGAGAGATATTAAAATTACATTCATTTCAATGTGAGATTTAAACTAGCTTAGAACTCTGGAACTGATATATGTGATAGTTTTGTCATAGTCTAAATAAACTTATATGAAGACAAACAGTTGAGCAAAATGATGAAAATAATTCAATATTTCTTAAATCTCAAGAGCATGTCAGGGATCATGATTAAAAAATTCTTAAAGAATGGGAGCAATAAAGCAAGAAGTGGATTCACTAGTTGATATTTATCTAAATTCCAAATGCAACTCAGATACAGAAATACAAGGATTTTTTCATTTCAAAATTTCCCAGGACTGAAAACCATATATATATATATATATATATACCGAAAAAAAAATCATATCTCTGAGTATTTCTTGTCACAGAACATGATTCTACAAAACCAAGGACTCCAAGTGGCTGCTTTCGCCTCAGATGTCTCTCCTGGAGCCTGTCTCTTGACCTCGACCCGGCGTGAAGTACTTCCCACCAAATCACACACCCAGCTTCTCCTCAG
>JAGFMF010012271.1:10907361-10940506 GCA_019455555.1 Galemys pyrenaicus
CCTGGAGCCTGTCTCTTGACCTCGACCCGGCGTGAAGTACGTCCCACCAACTCACACACCCAGCTTCTCCTCAGCCATGGGCTCCAAGAGGCTGCTTTCGCCTCAGATGTCTCTCCTAGAGCCTGTCTCTTGACCTCGACCCGGCGTGAAATAAGTTACAGAAATTGAATATTCTAAAAGAGGCGTCTTCTTCTTATTTTTGTTTTTGAAGCCTATTTTCTCCTCAATGGTGTCAATTAAGTTCTATATATTGATATTTTCTAAGTATGGACCTGGAGCCACCTTAATGGTGTGAATTAAATTCTACCTACTCAGCTTTCTCAGACATGAACTCAAGGCGGGTCCTTTCACCTCAGATTTTTACCATTGACTGACTTTTTACCTTAGTATGGCATGATTAGGGTTTAGCTCTCCATTTTTTCTCTAGAGACCAATTTTCCTATAAAAACAGCAACTAAAGTGATTTCTTTGCCTCACATTTTCCTCCTGAATGTTTCCTTTGACTTCCAGGATGTGTGAAATATGCCCTATGTACTCACTCCTTTTTTCAGTAGACGCTGCCTCTTTTCACACATGAACTCAAGAGAGTGCTTCAACCTGAGTTTTTTTTCTTGAATCTCTCCCTTGACTTCAATATGGCATGAAACAGTTCACCTCTCCTCACCTTTTTCTCCTAAGACATCCTGCTTCTCCTCATACGGGATGTAAATAGGTGCTTTCACCTCAGATTTTTCTTTTGGTTGTTCTGATTGACCTCAACAAGACGTGAAATAGGTCCCACCCCTTCACATTGGCTTCTCAGATACCCTGCTTCTCACACACGTGGGCAAAAGCAGGTGTTTTCCCCTCAGATTTTTCTCCAGGCATAGGAGGAAGAGTATAGAACTGGAAGCCACTACTTTATAGGGCATATTATACTCCACTACTACTATACACTACTACTATATAGCGCATATTTCAGAATATACATATTCTCCTCTCATCTCCCTGGGAGGCCTGCTATCTGCTGTTTGGTGTTTTAGGGGTTCATTTTATGACAGTGCTCTTTCCCTGGTCTCAGAACTAATCTGGTTGTGATGAACATTTTCTTCTAACTTTATAGCTCCACATTTCATACCACCTGCTACTCTAAGAAACCTTCTCTTCCATTAATAGCAGAGTATGAGAAATGCATGTTTTATGGCATTTTTATTGTTCCCTAAAACACAAGCACACATCAAAGCCATAAACACATGCACATCACCTAACCACATAAACACAAGCATATACATATATATCACATAGTGTATAACACAAAAAACACAAATAAGGCACACAGCATATATTCTACACACAGCACATTCCACATCTTCATGTGTATACCCTACAGGTATCACATTCCACACACACCCTCCACATCACATACGGATACTTGGTACATATTCTATACCTACCCTTTCCCACTGTACATACACACCCCACCATCACATATAACATGAGCACACCTTTATCGTAAACTCTACACAAACATACACATCATGTTTTATATGTACAAACATCACATTCTACACACATACTATCAGACTACATTCTGTATCATTCTATCTGTATCATTCTGTATCTGTATCTATCTGTATCATTCTACACACATATCTGTATCAGACTCTACAAACACCTACCATATATACTCTACACATTACATATTCCAAACTCTACATAAACATGTGCACACCCCATATATATATGACATGCTACACAGATGTGTCACAACACATGACATGAGCCAGACAGACAAAGACACACCACACCATACCTGAAAGCGTCTCTCCAGACAAACAGCCTGTCCATGGCACAAGCTCAGACAATGTGCTGCCTACAGCAGACACTGAGCACGAGATAAACAGGGCTTCCAAACCTCACTGAAACCTTATCCTTCCAGTATCAAATTTTTTAAAGTAAAATTTAATTTAAAAATAACTATTGACAATTTTTAAAAAGCTGCTCCATTATTAGAAGTTAGTTAAAAAATCAGTTTAATTAAACTGTTTCCCATCCTTGAGTTTTGTGTAAATTGATTGTTATTGTGCCTATTCATTACCATACAGAATTTAAACAAGAATAAGATGTTCTCAGATATGTAGCATATACCCAAAAGCCAATTAGCAGGGAAAGAGTTGCTATAAATGCAATAAAGACGAGTTGAATTGAAAGCTGACATGGATATGGGGATGCATGAGAAATGACTGAGAAAACCAGGTATTATTTTTTATAAACGTCCCCCATATTACCTCCAGATTTTTAAAAACCTAATTCAGTTGTCAGAATATTTTTTTAAAAAAGATTTATTTATGCATGCGTGGGCTGGGGCGGGTGGGTGGTGCTAAGAGGATTCACCAGAGACAGTGGGGAAAAGAACAGGCAGATACACTGAAATACACTGCTCAGGAGAGACAGGGGAGGTCTGCTGTGGCATGTGGGTCAGCTCCCAGGCTAGGGATGGAACTCATTCTGTAGTGGCTGTAAATTGTTTCATAGTGCCGAGACTTATCCCCTTGAGCTACCAGGGAGATCCCGAGCCATCATAATTTTAAAAACCAGTACAGACAGATAAAAGCTTTAATTCTTTAGCATTTCTGTGCATAAAAATAATCTGTGTCATTAGAGTTATTTGAGGACACATTCTCTTTCACATGGTGTCTCAAAATCACCTCTACCTGTAGATGTGCACTGTGACTTCCATCTGCCCCAGAGCTCACCTGAGCTCATGTGTGCCAGGGCACCCAAAGTCTGAGCTCTCTCAACTGTGTGGCTCCCAGAACAAATCAAAAAGGGTTTGTTGAATGAAAACCCACTGAGTCTTGAAGTTCTCCCCACACCTGTGTCCTTGTCGCTGCACTACTTTGATGACACCAAACTACTGTTATTCCTGAGATTTATCTAAGCAATTCCCTAACCCAGAAGGCAATGAAGAAAGTAAGTTAAAAGCCACGTGGTAACCACAGTTAATAATACCGTATTGTATAATGGAAATTTGCTGATAGTAGAACTTAATAACAAAAATAATATCGATATTCATACATATTTGTCTTATATTTATAGTTAATTCCATCCTTTACCACGTATAGAATAAACTAGATGGGAAGAGTCTTTCACAAAGTATATCAAATCACCAAGATGTACATTTTAAGTATCTTACAGTTTTGTCAATTATCTCAGTGAAGTTTAAAAAAATTAAAAAGCATGCAAGTCCCATCTCACTTAGCACACGAGAAAGGCCTTGTTTAAAGGTTTCTTTCCTGATGTTTTTTTGTTTTTAAGTATCATGTTGTTTCTTATTACCAAAGTAAAATGTCTACTGTGGAAATTTTAGGGAACTGATGAGCAAAAGAGAAATAAAATCACCAAGAGTTCTACACCAAGGATAACCACCCACAGGCCTGGTAGTTTGCGTCTGATCCTTCCCCCTACACACAAATGTATTAAGTTCCCTTGACTATATGTCTCAGGCAAAGGGCATGTACTATATACTATAATCTCTGTACTAAAAATAAAACATTAATTTGGTAAAGAATTTATGAAAGTTTATGCATCTGAAAATACTCAAAGATTTTAGAAAAAAATATATGTGGAATGACATTTTTGTGATATAAAAAGTAAATATCACTCTGAAGGATTATGTATTTTAATTAACTAGTGCAGAAACTAACATTTTCTGTGAGAAAAAAATCACATTTACAGGTTGTATTACATTAAAAGAACATTACATACTGGGCATCAAAGGAAACCTTCACACATAACAACTCCAAATTAGGATCAACTGAATGCAGTTAATTATACTGAGTGTCTCTAAATTTATGGTATAAAACACTGATTCCATATAAGAACATTTTCAAATTTAGAGAATTTATTTAACCACACTCAGAACTTAGTAGGACTTACGATTTTTACGGAAACTCAGTATCATAAACTAGGTAGTTTAAATTAAAATAACACTAGAATTGAACACTGACATAACTCTTGAGGGCACTGGTGAACATACAATGGGCATGCTGGCATGCTCACTAGCATCTCTACACTGATTTTTTTTGCTTGCTGCCACTGAAGACTCAAGGAAACCCAGAGAGGGGGTTAATGCAAATGCAGTTCTCATGCTGTGGTGACTACAACAGGATTTGACAGGTGCTTGAAAACATACAGAGAACACAGAAAAAATGGATGGCCTCCGTGTCACTGGTTTACCATTTCTATCGTGTGGTTTCCATGAGCTGAGTATTGATGAGTTTTATTTTAAAATTTATTTTACTTTATATTTTTTGTGAGCATATTTAAGTTCTACTGGCCTAGCAAATTTTAATTATGTAATATGTTATTAATTATAGTCATCACATCTTAAGATTCTCAGACTTTATTCATCTCATATGTGCCCTTTTACCAAACTCTCTCTACTCTTATCCCCACCCCCCCTCCTTTTCTATTGTTTCTATATTTGACTCTGTTTTCTTCAGAATCCTTATATAAGTGATACCCCACAGTGTCTGTCTTCATGTCTGGTTCATTCCATTTAGCATAACGGTCTCAAGGCCCAACCATGTTGCTGCAAACGGCAACACTTCCTTCCTCCTCAAGCTAAATAATATGTCATAGTATATACACACCACATCTTCTTATCCACTCATCCACTGATAGATACTTTTGCTGTTTCCATACTCTAGCTACTGTGAATAATGCTGCAATGAATGTGGGGGTGCAGATATCACTTTAATATCTTATTTTCATTTCCTTTGGCTGTATACCATATGTGTGATTGCTGAGTCATATATATGGTGGTTCGATTTTTTATTTTTTAAGGAACTTCATACTATTTTCCCTAGCAGCTGCACCAATTTACATTCCCATCAACAGTGGACAGGGGTTCCTTTTTTTCACTTCCTCACCAATACTAGTTATCTGGTATTTACCTTTTGACAATAGTCATTCTGTCAATGTGAGGTGGTATCTCAATGTGGTTTTGATTTGCATTTCCCTGATGTGATGTTGAGCATCTTTTCATATAGCCGATGGGCATTTGTATGTCTACTTTGGGAAAATGTCTACTCAGTTCTTCTGCACATTTTTAAATCAATTTACTGTTTTGCTACTGTGTAAATGAGTTCTTAACACTTACAGAATATATGATATGCAAATATTTTCTTCCACTCTTTAGATTGCCTTTTCATTTTCTTAGTCATTTACATGTCTATATAACTTTGGGGTTACATTTTTATTTCTCCATATGTGAACATGCTTCATTCACTTTCTATCAAACTTCCCCTGGTAATGCCCTATCCCCATCTTTCCCCTAGTCCCTCCTCCATCAGCCCCCCTCCCAGTTCCCTCTGGTAATCAGTATAGTTTTTCATAAAGTCTAAGAATTTTCTCTGTTGTGCTTTGCTAGTACTTTTTTTTTTTTTTTTGGTTATTTATAGTCCATAGATAGGTGAAACCATTTGATTTCTTTCACTTTTGACTTATTTCATTTTCACTTCAAGGTCCATCCACTTTGTCCCAAAAGGCTTTATTGATAGTTTCATTTGCTGTGATTTTTTTATTTTTTTTTAGTTTGATACATTCCACTTTATTATTTGCTTCTGTTGACTTTACTTTTGGTGCCAAACTCAAAAAAATCATTGCCAAGAGCAATGTCAAGGAGCTAACCCTATGTTTTCTTTCAGGATTTCCACAATTTAAGGTCTTATATTCAAGTATTAAATCCATTATGAGTTGATTTTTGTGTATAAGACAGTTTAGTTTCTTTATTTTGCATATGCCTGTCCAGTTTTCACATTTATTGGAGACAATCCTTTCTCCACTCTATATTTTTGGCTCTTTTGTCAAAAACTGACCATATATGCATGTGTTTCTTAGTTTGTTATTCTGTTCCATTTTTTATGCCATTATCATACTGTTTTGATTATTACAACTTTGTAGTATGAATTGAAATCTGAAGTGTTTTTATCTGTTCTTCATTTTATGAATTGCCTCCTAAAAATGCTCTTTATATTAAGAAACATTTATAAAAACTGAATCGATTGTAGCAAATGAACCAAGGAAGACCCTACCTATACTTTTAAAGTAAGGGTACCTACAGTTAGGTATTTCACCAACAATAATATATTGAAAGTTCTTTTCTCTGATCCTCAAGTCTAAAAACAGATTCAAAGTTAAGATGTTCTACCAATAACTCAAAACTAATTCAGTGGAAAGGAAATGTTCATGGAGTAGTTATATGGGGATCAACATTGGGAAATTCATAGTAATGTCTAACATGGTACCATTCCCATCAGGGGTAAGGACTGGGATTGGCAAAATGGTCAATTTTAAAAACTTCTCAGCTAAGTCATCTCATTTTGGCCATACAGATGGCATATAGTACAGCACATTTGCTGATAATGAAGGTCTGATGTTTATTACATATTTTCCTCAAGAACAGAAAGCAGTTTGCAAAATTTAAAGGAAAAAAAAGACTTAAAAAATTGGGATGATTCCCATTGGATCACAGTGGGGGCCAAAATTGCCAAGGAAAAGCACTTTAAAAATTGTTAAGCAATATACAAATAGTGCTTAAATAGGTTTGAAGGAGGGACATGGAACTGGTAACTGCTATAAGAAAGAAAGTGAATGAACACAATGGGTCAATCAAGTATTAAGTGTTCCTACATAAAAGAATTCTCTGATCATGAAAAGGTTCCTCACTGGTTCCACAAGCAGCAGGACACCTAAGCATTTCAAATGTTCCTGTCTCCCCGCCCCCACCCCGCCCACTCACCCCCCCAACCTACTTCTGTCACCCTAGCTAGCATAAGGGACAAGCAGTCTAGGCTGGTGCAGCCTCTGGTCTTTCAGGCACCTTTTCACCCAGGCTGTTGGAACACACAGATACTATTCTTCCTTTACCTTCCCCACTCCTCGAATGTTCTAGGGAAGCCAAGGAGGTTCAGGCAGAACTGTAATGCAACAGTAGAAGCTCTCAGGCCTCAGAATGTGCAGAAAACAGGTCTCCTGAAAACAGGTCTCCTGGCAAAGTCACACAGGCTGGCAGGAAATGGGGCTGTGGTTTCCCCATTTGCTAACAATCTATACACTCAACACAGATATTACTATGGCATCTTTAATTTCACAACAGAGTCCTGATATCTGTGTGCTGCTAGCTGGAGTTCTCTCCTGGCAACTGCCCCTGAATCTGCCTGCTAAAGACTCCACTACTTTCTGAACAAATCAAATGCATATACAGGGATCGAACTCAGGCCACAGAGGACTTAACCCTTACGTATCATCATAGGAAAACCACAGCCTGAGGTGGCACACACAGAATGCTCCACAAACCTGGGGTCCCAGGGACTTCTGCGAACTGATACAAATCTCTCAGGTGCCACTTTTTCCCCCCCGCATCCCAATATTCACCAATACTCGGTGACCTTTCCTCCATGGCACAGAGGTAGCTAGCCTTTTAAATAATGCACACTATTTACTCTCTGTATGAAATCCTGACAGGAATTCCATGCCCACTGGTGGAGTTGGGGAAGGGGTGTTGTTTTTTATTAGTATTAAACTGAAATGGTGCCTTTTTGCCTCTATCTCACTCCCAGCCACAGCTTAGCAAAAAAAAAAAAAAAAAGAAAGAAAGAAAAGAGAACAGCCCACCATGTACAAAGTCTTCAGATAGTTTTATCTCATGACACTTACTTGGTTATTCTGTTTTCCCCCAAGTAGTGCATGCCCAGTGAATAAAACACAGAAAAGTCCAAAGAAAAAAATCAGGTTGGGTCTCAAAGATTGTTTCTTTCTTGACCAGGTCAGGGGCAGACACCAGTAATGAACTCCAGCCAGCTCCTGGCAGCAGACTGGGCACAACTCAGAGGGGACCCTGCTCAGGGACAGCCCCTGACAAGCCAGATATACTGAAGAGTGGAAATGAAAAGCACAGATCAGACCAATTCCCCTACATTGCTTTCAACAGCGGTCTCTCTGGGTCCCTTCTGCCTCTCTTCCCTCCCCACCCCCTTCTCTTCCTGTAAATGCTCAATGCCTTTCTCTCCCACTCTAGCTCCCCTCCTCCCTTTGAAAGAGAGGGTTGCATAGGTACTTTAGAATATATCCATATATCTACTTCACTGCCTAAGGGTAAGCATTTCTTAAATACCTCAGTCAGTCCCTGTTTTTAAAAGGTCTGATGCTAATCCCTGACTCAAGCTGCTCTGCCCCTGGAGAGGGAAATGACTTAAAAATCTCCTTTGAAGGGGAGACTTGCATGAATATGGAGAGGTCATCTGTGTAGCCCAAAACCTACCTTTGTTCCAGATATACTGACCTTCAAAAGGGTCCTTTGGGGATTTCCCTGCCTGGCCAACCCTTCTGGCACAGAGGCTCCCCTCTGTGATCTTTTTCTTGCAGTATCCCCAAACCCAGTGGACATAAGAAAATTGTTCTCATTCGGTGTGTCCTAAAATGTCAGAATTCCACATGAAGGGAGGGTTTAAAAAGTTAAATAACATGTTTATCTTTCTAAAGAATCAAATTGGTAATTCTCAGTGGAAAATCATTCTGGAAATTCAGAATAGCGGATGAAGAACTTTTCATCCATTATTAAAACGAAAAGGGAGTACATGCAGTTGCATTTTAACTGTCTCTTCTAATTTCAAAATGGATCCAGAAAAACAACCTCTATTTTTGATGCTCAGAGAGATGGAGGTTATTAATATGCTTGGTATGCTTAATGTTTTGTGCATACAAAACAAACTTGAAATCAATTGGCAAATTGAAAATCCACCACCCTAAGGGATTAAATGCAGGAACAGATAGATGACACAACCTCTGTCTATAGTAACGTGATGTCTTTGAGGTTAATATTGAAAGTTACAAGAGCTCTCACTGCTTCCCCCAGACTTCTGACAACTAGATGAAAGTGACAGACTCAACCTTCAGTTCATTTCTCACATTCTGGAACAATGCTTTGTTGCTGTGGTGTAAGTTATGTTGAATGGAATAAAAACAACAGAACACAAGAGGAACGACACAGGTTCTGGATGAGAAAGAGAGGAGGGGTGATTAGGCTGTGCTTTTAAAACCTAACTACTAGATGGCAGAGAGAGAGGAAGGCTTAAAAATTAACAATAGCACTCCAATAAAAAATTACACTGCGAGGATAAGACTTTTAGGGCACCTTAAGACTGATCATGAAAAGAACGATTTTCTGAGCAGTTTGTGGTAGCATTTAACATATTCTCAAATTGTAATTGTTGCTGTAAATAAATCAACTGAAATACCTTCCTTCAGGTGATCTCTGAAAATGGTGGGCTACACTCTAGACCCAGAAAACCCTATAAAGCCATGTAAATCAAGAGGTTCCAATCGTTGTGTTCATTTTAAGGACAGAGTGAAAACACCCAGGCCAGCAAGGGTATGCATGTCTGGAAGGCCGCTCACTACCATCAGACGCTGCTCTGTAGGAGCAGCACGAGCCATCCTGTCCTTACAGTGGTGGAGCTAGCAGGGGTGCCCAAGCTCACAGTGGGGCTGGATGCAGGGTCACTGACCCAAAGAGTGAGCTGAATTTTTACTGCACATGTGCAAAAATGCAGAAAGCAATACCAAACTTAAGGGTTTGTTCTTTGTAAGTAAGTTCTTTGGTCACTGAGCACATCCAGGTGAACAGTAGGCCCAAGATGTGTAGCAGAATTTACAGAACTCAAGGTCCTTATGGTCAGATGAACGCCCTACTTGAGCTCTCCCTGACACATGGAGATGATCCACACTGAAAAAGAGCAGACTGTTCTTAAGCCAGAAGAGCAGACTGCACAGAAGAAAAAGGTGCCCCAGAAGAACTAAATAAACACATACTTATGGCGAAGGGAGTAAGTTCGACCTAAAATACAGAGAAATGAAAGTGGGAAAAAAGTTACATAGATTCTCTGATTTAACGTACACAGATCTCTGAGGCAGTTCTCTTCTTACTTTGCAGGTGAGAAAGCAGGGGTTCTCAGGCATTAGGGAGGTACCAATTACTCTAAACAGCAAGCATTCTCATGAAACCCCAAATTCAATGGGCCAGAGGGGATGAGGAGATTTACAGCAGACCAGAGCTGAGCACAAAAGAGCAAATATGGGGCCTCCCCTGGTGGCGCAGTGGGTTAAGCAACGCACTATGAAGCGAGCCGCAGCCACTGCAGCACGAGTTAGATCCCTGCCGCCGGCCAGGGAGGGGGCCCGCATGGTGCGACAGACCTCTCCTGTTGTGCACGCTGCTCCCCTCAGCAGTGTACTTCCGTTGATCTGCCTGTTCTGCTCCCCACTCTCTATGGTGAATCCTCTCACCCCCCCACACCTCTGGCCTGTACCCCAGTGCTTGTATGCATAAATAAAATAAATCTTAAAAAAAAAAAAAAAAAAGAGCAAATATGGCTGATTCCGAGGAAGGGGCAGGTGACCAGGAATTCTCATCTTAGGCTTTCCAGGGTCCAACTGAACCCCAAGAAGCTTGCAACTTCTTTCCCATAGGCACCCACAATACAGCCAATTTTCCTTGCAGGAGAAAAGATGTCCATTTGCTATTAAAATTTTGCCTTCTCACCTGTAACCTGGGCCTTTCCTCTACCTTCATCAAGAAATGAAAATCTAAAACTGTGCCCCACATCCCCCCATGCATGCATGCATGCATAACTTTATTGAGCACATACTCTGTCGGGCAGGTTTCTAGATGCCTGGGATAAAAAAGGAAAGGATCTCTGTTCAAAGAATCACAGAATAAATAATAACCTTCATTTCTAAAAAGATGAGATAGTAAGGTTATATTAGTTGTAACTTAGAAAATCCTAAGCAGTATGAGGAAAAGTCAGCAGAAAATGGACCACAGTGAGTGTTAAGAGAGCAGTAAAGGCGCACGGCAGTAAAGTTTTGTTTCACCAGAAAAGTGATAGGTGAACAAACACTGAAGGAGGTGCATTAACATGTAGCTTTCTGGAGGAAGAACATACTAGGTAGAGGGTGGGCTACGCATTCTAACAGCTTCCAAATGGACAAAACAACACAGCACTTAGGCACACTGAAATTCATTCATGTCTGGATTAATGCAGGTAAGTGTTCAAAGTATGGGTATTAGTCTTACACATTAATATTATTATCACCAGTATTCTCTGTACAAGTGTAACTTGGTATATGCACGTACGGAATTCAAACTACCTACAAATACGCAGGCATTTGAACTAACATGGGATGCAATGTGCAATGAGGATGCTTTTGAAATTTATCTTTCCATTTCAAAGTGATCAGAATACAAAAACAAGGAATGATTAATGATTTCTGCATTCCAATAGGTAAGGATCACTTGCAGATAAGTTAGCTAGAAGATCTCTTTCCTGTTCTAGGAAAGTCATCTGGTTTAACATGTGTGCTTCAAAGGACAACTATTTAAATGTCACTCACAAGAAAAGTGACTTCCTTAGGGAAATACCAACAACTTGGCCAGTAACAGCTCAAAAAGAAACTCAGTATTTGGAAATGTCAAAAGAAAACATTAAGTTTGTGTTTTGATATATTGGTTAATGGACGATAATATCGCAAACACTTCTATTTAGAGACTTTTAAAGACTAGGGATTTTTTGTGATATCATCTACCTCACAGGCTTGGATTCATAACTTATCAGTGTAGTTTACCCTCAAGCTTGCCTTGAAGAAGCTATCTTTATCTGCATTTTCCTGGGGCTGGCTCAGCCAGCCCAGGCTTGTCCCCCAACAGAGCACTATCACCCCAGCAGTGACATCAGCCTGGTGTTGCCACTGTATCCGTGTTTTTTAGACCTGCAGATCCAGAGGACGCAAAGAGCGTTACAGGTTGAAAACTGAGTGGTGAAAGTAGTGCCAGAGACCTATCCCCTCCAAGCCTCTCATCCTGGTGAAAAGAAACTGGACAGAAGCGATCTGCCCAAGGAGACACAATCTTGAGAGCACACAAGTCAAGGTCAAAATCAAAACTTCCTCAATGCCATTCCTTTTTTTCAGTCACTGGGAGACCAACACCTTAATAGGCACAGGTTACCTGAAATAACAGAACCTGTCAGTGAAGCATGCAAACCACAGTTCTCCTCACTGGCTATGAATATGTACACCAAGATTTCCTCTCATGGAATGTTTATGGACTTCTATTTCCATCGGCTACACTTGCAACAAAGGCCCTTGGCCCTCCACTCTGTAAGTATCCGCTTTCACAACCTGCTCAAGACTGCCATGATCCCTCAGCTCCTTCCGTCCCGGCCTCCTTGGCTCCACTGCTAAGAGTCTTCCCCACCCCAGTGGGGAAGTTGGGGGATGTGTCAAACGCTCCTTCAATGGTCTTTGAAGTAGAAAACAGCATATGGAGATGGTTTAGCTTGGGTACCAAGTTTTCAGAAAAATGCTTCTATAACATCTCTAATTGGATCCAACATCAAAGAAGACATGTCACTCACAAGAGACAGCAGCAGAAAATAATAAAATAAGTGTGGCTAAGTGGTGAGATGTCAACCAGACTTGGGCATAGTGGTAGCACCACCCTACCCCACCATCCCACTAAAGGGGCAGTCAGTGCACAATAATACAAAGTGTCCTATCCAAAATGCTTTTCCTCAAAAGAGATAATAGATTTGGTTTCACACTGATCTCTACAAAGTTTTCTACCCACCAGGAAATAGGAGCAGTCAAAATAGTAATGACATACTAGAAAACCCAAATGTCCTTTCGTTGGTGAATGAAAAGATGGAGTTATGTTTACACAACAGAATACTACATAGCTATAAAACAGGATAAAGTGACAGCAATCACAGGTGTAGTAAACTAACCAGATTTCCAAGGTCCACATGTGATCATCCCATTTCTGTGCCATTCTCTAAAAGGCAGGGACAGGAAATGCATCAGTGGTTGCCAATGCTAGGAATGGTGTGTTAACAATAAGGGGCATAGGGAAATGTGGGGGCTTGTAGAATTACTGTCTACCTTGATTGCAGTGGTGGTTATATGACAATATGTTATTTGCTAAATGTCATACAGACTCTACTGATATATCTCCTTTCTAAGTACAACTAGGAAAAACAAAATTTTGCTCACAGGAAATTTCACGAGCTGTAAGGAACATGGGGTTCTCAGGCTCTTTTTAGCCTCCCGCTGCCAGCCTCCAAAGCTGCTACTTGCAGCCTTGCTTTCCTCCAAGGTTCATTACCCACACGTGATATGGCATGATTGCAAAAGGCATTTGGGAGCATGAGCACAGAGCATGCACACCTATGATTACAGAAACCTCGGTAGAGAAGCCAGCGAGCATTTGGTGTGCGCATAGTAAATACAGACAACTAGGCCAAGAAGTAGGGGAAATAGGGGGAGGGCTGGGGAGCTCAGCTGCACCCTGATTATCTCCCTGTCTGACTCAGTCCCCTGATTCTGCACAAAAGGCATGGGAGAGATACCAAAGGCTCCAAAATTCTTTTTTCATCTGCCAGAGTCGAAACTGCCCAGCCTGGGATGGTTGCACAATACCAGCTCATTGCCAGAGATTGGAAACTGACCCATGGATAATCCACAGTGAGGTAGTGGTTTGCTCTGGGGGAAGAACAGAGACAGGCAAGAGGAACTGCAGCCAGGATGGCAGCCATAACAGTCAACTGAATAAGATGGGGACCAGACACAAAGATAGGCACGCAGATCAGGTATGGTAAATTGTAGCGGCCAGGAAGGTAACACAGGGGCAAGGTTCGGGATGGTCTGGGCAGACGGGTCAAGGAAGGAGAGTCTTGGAGCCCTCGGTGGCTTTTCATGCTTTATTTAGTAGAGGTGGCCAGGTACATAGTAGGTAGAGGTGCCTGGGGGCCGGGAGGCTGGCAGGCCTCCCAGCCCCCGGTGCATCTCACCCTCTTGGCTGCTTCTACTGCTGCTGCTTGTCAGTACTCTCGGTCCTGTTGGTTGATCCTGTTGGTCCTGGAGTCCTCATGACGCCACCCATTTAAGCCCGTGTCAAACTCAGGTGCACCCACTTGCGCATGCCCACCCTGGAATGCTCGCAGCACCGCAGGTGTCCATCATCACAGTGGTGGGAGGGTGGAAAGACCTGATTGTTCTCTGACCCTACAGAAATCTTTCCAATGAAGGTGGAATCCAGACCTACATGTACATGGATGCTGGAATGGTTGGTAAATTCACAGCAAATCTGGCTACAGGCAGTGTGGGATGGAGCCTCCTTCCCATTCCTGCTGAGAGAGACCTGCTGCATGCTATGGAGAGGAGTTGAACTTAGGCAGGGTCCTGGAATTTGGACTCTGGGAGTAGTGAACAGCTCTTCCTTTGGAGAAAAGGGAGAAGAGGCAATGTAAAGCTCTCCACCTGGAATATCTCTGCCTCCCTACCAAGCCTGAAACTGAGTTTTTGGACTCCTCCATCCTTGCCTCACCTGTACCAACTCATACAAGACAACAACAAAGACTAAAGACAGACTGCCCCAACCAGAAAAACAGCAATAAGCAACAAATATGATTAGGAAATAAGGAATGTCTGAATACAAGATGGAAAAGCTAAAAGTTCAGAAACCTATATAAAGGGCACAGATTTTGAGGATCTAGCAAAGATTATACAGTAAAATAAAGAAGTCCTACAAGAGCAATCAAACACAGAAAGGCAGTTTCAGAAAGTCAGAAAAAAATGATCTAAGAATAAAAAGAGATCTTCACGAAGAGACAAGATATTTACCAAAAACAACCTCCCTTTCACCCTCCCCTGCCCACAAGTCACTAAGTGAGGCTATGTGTAGGCTTTTCCATCCTCCCACCACTGATGTGATGATAGACAGACACCTGAGGTCCTGCACACATGCCTAAGTGGGCATGTGCAAGTGAGTGCACCTGGATTAAAACATGGGGCATAAAAGGGTGGCGTCATGAGGATGCCAGAAGACGACAAGCAGAGAGAGAAGAAAGAGAAAGAAAAGACAGAATGGGAGAGAGAGAAGCAGCAGCATAGAGAGTGAAGATGTGCCGGGGGCTAGAAGGCCTGCTAGCCTCCTGGCCCACCCCGGCACCTGCCTGCCCTGTACCTGGTCGTCTCTGATAATAAAAGCCTGAAAAAAGCCACTGTGGGCTCCAGGACTCCTTACTTTGACCGTCTGCTCAGAATCATCAAGAACTTGCTCTGTGCCTTTGCTGGCACCACACTATGGAAAGCAGATTTTGCAGATTTAACCTAGCAGCAGGTAAGAATGATGGAAATTGAAGATACAAATGTACAAATGATGTAAGTAGAACAGGAGACAGAAAAATAAGATTTAGGAAAAATGAAGACACTCTACAAGGAATATCAGACTTCATTAGAAAAGAAAACATAAGTTTAATGGGCATTCCACAAATTGAAGAAAGAGAGGAGACACTATTCAAAGAAATAATAGCAGAGAACTTCTAAAAGTTAAGGAAAATTTGAATCTGATGTCCAGGAAGCCAAAAGGAAGCCAAACTCAAGTTTGTAAAAGCAAAACAATCCTCACCAAGACACAACAATAACAATAACAATAGAGGAAATAACAATAACAATAACAAGGAGAGAACAATAACAATTAACAATAGAGGAAAAAAATATTAAAAACTGCTAGAGAAAAAAAGAATAAAAATACAAAGGTACTTTGATTAGACTGTCATTAGATTCCACAGAAGGTAATGTCACGGCTAGAAGAATGACTGTCCTGGAACTATTCCAGACCTGGTAGGTTCATCATCGGTTCAAGCAGTCTCCTTATTGTCTTAGCCATTCTTATGATGTTATCTACTGTGTGCTGGTGTATTCTGCCAACCTCTACTGCACTTTGCCGCACACCATGACAACACTTCAGCTGCTTGTTGCGTCCTAGTGATGCTAGCCTTATATACCCAGTCTCTTTGTGCAGGTGCGCCCACCTACGCATGCCCACACCTACTTGAGGTGCTGCCATTAGGCATGCGTGCAGGACCACAGGTGTCTATAATTGATAGTGATAAAGGTGGGAGGACAAAAAAACCTGATAACTTTCATTTACCCTACAATAACATATTTATAATCCTAAAAAGCAAAACTGCCAGCCCTGTAGACTCTATTCTGAAAATTAACATTCAACTCTGATGGGGAACTAAAGGCTTTTCCAGACAAAGATGACCTGCTCTGCAGGAAATGTTGAAAGGATATCAACTACATGAAAAGAAAAACACAAAAAACAAAACCTTAAACAAGGTGACAAGTAGTAAATACATTATCAGTAGGATAAAGAAGAACAATGAGGACATAACATTAAAGGGAAAGTATGGAATCTGTATACTCAAATGATATTGTACAGGCTAGCACAAAAAGGACAATTTTAGAGATGGAAAGTTTGTTATAACCCTCATGGTAAAAAAGCCTGAATACAGGCACTTAGAAGAAGAAATGAAGAAAGTGAGAGTTCTACCAGAAGTCATCTAAATGAAAAAGCAGACAGAAGCACATGGCAAAAGTAACAACAGAAAGATAAAACAACTAAATATCAAAAGGTAGAATGGCAGTAAATAAGCCTCATATATCAATACGCACCATAAATATGAGCAAACTGACTGATTAAAAGACATTGAATGACAGACTGAATTCAAAAAACAAAAACTACCTACTGATATTATACATGCAAGTATCTCATGTCAGATCTAAAGTCAAACATAAACTTAAAGCAAAAGGCCAGACAAGATATTACATGGGAATATTCTTGCATCTCATATCCTATTTTTGTATCTGATATATTAGAATTTCAGCCAAAAACTGCAATCAGTGACAAGATGGGCACTATAGAGTGCTCTGGAAAAATTCATCAAGAAGATAAAATTGTCATCAATATTTGTATAACCTTCACAGATGCCACAAAATTTACAAAATAACTATTAACATATCTAGAGCAATACATTGACAGTAACACCTGAGAGAAGGGGATTTTCAACTCAGCACTTTCAACTCAGCATTAATGGATAGGTCATCCAGAAGGAAAGTAAACAAATAATGGTCTTAAATGAAATAATCAGATGAACACAGTAGACATTCACAGAGCCTTTCATATCAAAAGAAATGAATACACCTTCTTTGAGTGTACATGGAACATTTCTAAGGGTAGATAACATGTTGGGACACAAAACATGTCTCAAAAAATACATAAAAATAGATGTTATATCAAGCATCTATCCTCCACTCAATGCTATAAGGCTAGAATCAATCATAAAAAGAAACCTGGAAAAAAACCCAAACATCTGAAAACTAAACAAAACACTTTTGAGTAATTTCTGGGTCAATGAAGAATTAAAAAAAAAAATTAGGGGCCTCCCTGGTGGTGCAAGGGGTTAAGTTGCAGTATTATGAAGCTATCTGCCGTCACTGGAGCACGAGTTCAATCCCCAGCCATCAAGGTGACCCACATGGCACAGCAGACCTCTCCTGTCTCACCGTTGCTCCCCTCAGCAGTATTTCAGTCAATACACCTGTTCCCCACTCTGTCACTGGTGAATCCTCTCACCCCCCCCCCACCTCTGGCCTGTACCTCAGTTTTGTATGCATAAATAAATAAATCTTTTTAAAAAATTAACTGGAGACTAATGAAAATTAAATCAGATCTTATGGGATGCATCCAAAGCAGTACTAAGTGGGAAAAACATACAGTGCAAGCCCACATCAATAAAGCAGAAAATTTTTAAATAAACAATCTAGGGCCTCCCTGGTGGCGCAGTGGATTGAGCACCACCCTGTGAAGTGTCCGGGGCACCAGGGTGCAAGTTTGAGCCCCAGTCAGGGAGGGGACCCACATGGTGCATCAGACTTCTCCTGCCTCACCCGCTGCTCCCCTCAGCAGTGTATCTTAGTCAGTCTGCCTGTTCTACTCCCCACTCTGTCTCTAGTGACTCCTCTCACCTCCTGCAACTCTAACCTATTCCCTAGCTCCTGTATGCATAAATAAATAAATCTTTTTAAAAAATAAACAATCTAACATTACATGAGTGACCTAGAAAAATAAAGAAAAAAATCAACAGAATGAAAGAAATAATAAAAATTAGAGCAGAAAAAGATGGAATAGACACCAAAAAAGACTATATAAAAGATTAATGAAACCAATAGCTGGTTCTTTGCAAAGATGAACATTGTTTATAAATTCTTAGCTAGGTTCACTAAAAAAAGAGTGAATAGATAAATAAAAAGAATCAGAACTGAAACAGGCAAAGTTATTGCAGCTATCACAGTAATAAAAAGGATTGTAAGAAACTACTATGAATGTTTTTATGTAAATAAACTGGTCAAATGAGAAGAAACAGACAAATTTCTAGAACCATACAACCTTGCAAGGCTGAAACAGGATGTGATAGGAAGCATGAATACACTAACTGCAAGAACAGAAATCGAAAGAGTAATCAAAAGTCTCCCTAGGAACAGAAGTCCAGGACCAGATTGCTTCACTAGTGAATTCGACCAAACCTTCAAAGGTAATCTAATATCTATCTTCATGAACTCTCCCATATAATTGTAGAGGGGTGAAAGTGTTCAAATATATTTTATGAGGTCAATATTACCCTGATCCAAAAGCCTAATAAGAACAATACACAAAGAAAATGATAGTCCAATATCTCTGATGAACAAAGATGGAAAAAAATCCTCAACAAAATCTTAGCAAGCTAAATCTAGCAATGTATTAAGAGAATCATTCATCATGTCCAAGTGGGAATGATTTTAGGGATTTAAGTGCAAATAGTTCCAGGAGTTCAACACACCCAAGTCAATCAATCTCAATTACCATTATCAAAAGAAAAAGAAAGATAAAATCACATATTCACTTGAATAGACTCTGAAAAAGAATCTGACAAGATTCAACACCTATTTATGACTCAAAAGACTCAATATAGTGGGAATAAAAGGAACTTATCACAACATAAGAAAGGTCTTATATGACAAACACATATGACAAATACTTATGACAAACATGTAACAAACACAATCAACATCATACTCAATGGTAATAAAACTGACAATATTTCCCTTAGGATCAAAAACAAGACAAGGATATACACTTTTACCAATACTGTTCAACACAGTATTATCAGAAGTCCTAGTCAGGGCAAGTAAGCAAGAAAAACACCAAAGGAACCCACATCGGAACAGAAGTGAAACTATCATTATTTGTAGATGAAATAATATACATAAAGTCCAAAAGTCTGCCAAAAACTACTAGAAATAATAAACGAATACAGCAAAGTGGAAGGATATAAAAATCAATTGCATTTTTATATACAAATAATGAATTAGAATAAATATGTTAGGAAAACAGTCCCATTTACGATTATGACAAAAAGAATGAAACAAAGGTAGTTTAGGACTTATCCATTGATAACTATAAAACACAAACACATGGAAAAATTCCACCTTCATGGATTTTAAGAATAAACATTGATGAAATGACCATCTCACCAAAAAGAATTTATAAACTTAATGCAATACCTATTCAAGTCCCAATGATATTTTCAAGAAAACTGAACAACTATAAAATGTGTAGAACCAGGGGTCTCCCTGGTGGTGCAGTGGGTTAAGCAATGCACTCTGAAGCAAACCGCAGCCACTATAGCATGAGTTCAATCCCTGCTGCCGGCTGGGAGGGGACCCACATGGTGCAGCAGACCTCTCCTGTTGTGCCCACTGCTCCCCTCAGCAGTGTACTTTCATTGATCTGCCTGTTCTGCTCCCCGCTCTGTCTGTGGTGAATCATCACCCCCCACACCTCTGGACTATACCCCAGTGCTTGTATACATAAATAAATAAATAAATCTTTTTAAAAAATAAAAATTAAAAAAAATGTGTAGAACCACAAAAGACTTCAAATAGTTAAGCAATCCTGAGACAAAAGCATTGAAAGGAGGTATCCTCTGTGACTTCAAACTATAACACGTAGAAATAGTAACCAAAACAATACAATACTGGAATAGCAACACAGATCAATGTAATAGAATAGACAAGCCAGGAGTAAACTGACACAAAGATGGACTGCTGTTCTTTGACAAGGACACATGACCATACAATGGAGAAAGAAAAGCATATTTAACAAATGATAATAGGAAATACGGCCAGTCACAATACACAAAAAACGAAATCAAATGGATTAAGACTTACATATAAAACCTGAAGCCATAAAGTAAATGAAAGAAAAGATAGGTGATACAATTCTGGACATCAACTGCAGACAGATATTGAAGATTCAATCCCAATGGCAAGGGGAAAGCAAAAATAAATAGAACTTCATCTAACTAAAAGCTTTTGTTCTGCAAAGGAAATCACCACAAAAAAAAAAAAAAAAAACTAGAATATTTTCACATCACATGTCTGACAAGAGGTTAAATTTCTGAAATATATCAAGAACTCATACAACTCAACAACAAAAACACAACCCAATCAAAAAATGGACAAAGGACCTAAACGGACATCTCCCCGAATAAGACATACATATAGCATAGTGGCACATGAAAAAAGTGCTCAGCATCACTTAATGTAAGAGAAATGCATTTCAAAACTATACTGAGATATGGACTTACAAAGACTGACAACAACAAATGTTGGCAAGGATGGGGAGTATATAATTTGATACAGCATCTTTGGAAAACAGTATGGAGATTTCTTTAAAAAAATAAAAATGAAAATTCTATATAACCCAGGGATACCACTGCTATATGTTAGCCTAAATGCACATCCATAGAAATGGTAAAGAAATTGTAGATTATATATTTAATGGAATACTTTTCAGAATATTATAGAGGAAATAGTGATTTCTGGAACAAAATGGATATATTTTACGGTGAATATACTAAGTAAAATAGGCAGAAGGTGAAAAGATAATTATGAAATGGTTTTTCCGATTTGCAGAATATAAATTACCAAAAGAAAACTGGCAAAACACAACAAAAATAATTCTTAGAATTATACACTTTGAAAAATATACTGGTTACTAGAAAGGAAGGTAAGGTGGAAGAAGAAGGGGATGAAGGAGAGAAGGTGAAAGGACATTGGCTCTGGAGATATGGTAGAGGGTGAGAAAAGCATGAGGTATGAAGCAGTACTCCCCAAATTATATGGTTTGGTTAATAATTGGTAAATCAATCATTTAGGGAAAAAAACTAACAATAAGTCATAAAACTGTAGAAAAAATGTGTGAATTGTGAATGTTACTACATGCTCCTAAAAAAGGGAGGCTGAAAAACAATTAGCAGCAGTGAGCAGGGAAAAGAATAAAATCCACAAAGAATTTAAATATTTGTTTCCAGGAAATTTTTATCTTAATATTTTAAAATGAACTTACATGTCTCTGTACAGCTGTGGCCAGCTGACTGGTTTTGTCCTTTGAAACAACTGATTTCTCACCCCTTTGGGAGAGAAACAGGGGATAGGTAATTAAGTCCCTCAAACATCGAGTATGTGCAGGAGTAATGAGAGGAGCTGTGTGGCTAACAGGGAAGTTATAGTGCCTGGAGCACTCACAAGGGAAAAGGTGAAAATGGAGGGAGGAGGTAGACCAGAAGTTCCAAACCTAGACACGGGTCTTCCAACTAAAAAACTATGTCAGGTTATTTTTGGAACTTGACATTTTGTCATTGACTAATCCAACTCATTTTTGAACAGTGAAAAATAGAGATGCAGGAAGCCCTAGAACTTACCCCCACAAGTAAGAAACATTCTTTCACCCCAGTTGTTTCTACAGCTAACTTAGCCACAGCCTTCCATGGGATAGAAAGGGAACCCAGGGAGGCCACAGGTGGCACCAATGACACTGTTGTATGTGTGAATAGACAGTGAAGAGGTGATTCTGGCAAGGGAACTCACCCCATTCCACTTTTTTTTTTCCAAATATAATATATTCAAGTTTTGTTACACTAAACTTACCACATGGAAACAGGACTTGATGAAGATTTATTAGCAAAGGACAATTAAGAAGAAAAGATGCTTTTATTTGCATTGACTCAGATTGAGTACTTTTCTTTTTTTTTTTGTTTTTTTATTAAAATGTTTTTAAATTTACATATACTTGCCATTAATTGTAATCCCCATGTATTCCCCATCACCATCTCACCAGTGCACCATCACCTCAGTCCCTCGTGCTCCCATCTTCTCTCAACCCTCCCCCTCCCCTCCCCACCAGGTTGGGCATCTGAAAAAGATGTAAGTTCAAGGTTTTAAGTAAGGCTGTGCTTCTCAAGCCTTCACTTCATCGCATGGAACACACACAAACTGCAACACACACACACATACTGCTTGCAACCACAGATAAACCTGGGGGTTTCACTACCTCAGGACCTATGCAGCTACTCTGAGGTTGAGAAATGTTATTCCAATGACCCAGAGCACCTCAAACACAAGGGACTGAAAGGACAGATCCAGGAGGGTGATGAGTTCTAACATCAGAGCACCTCTAGCCTATCTGACGCCTTTGGGCAAACAGAAACAGGGGCTGCCTCTTCCAGGTAGCAAGCCCCAGAGTACCAGCTAGAGGTTAGCCTTGACCATCCCCTCTCCAGCCTCCTGAGAGCATTTGCAGAGTACCAACTTATAGGATGGTCTTGCCTAAGAGGTGGGAAGTTCTGTCCTAGGCTTATATCTGTTCTATCCAACTATCTTAAAGGGGTGCTGATAATAGTGTCATTGAGCAAGTTCAGACAATTTACTATGATTTTATTTGAGAACAGCAAACACAAATACATGTCTGATGACCAAATGTCAATCACAGGGCTCACACATGGCGTCACAGCTCACTTTACAACCAAATGAATACCAGAAGGATCATAGATCTAAATATAAGTTATAAATCATAAAGTACTAGAGGAAGTCATAAAGAACATTTTTAATAAATTCAGTTTAGAAAAGACCTTGAAACATGAAACAAAATTCATGTAAGATAAAAAACAATTAACAAATCTGACTACAAAAAAAAAATCGACTCAGAATAATGAAACAGGTCGGGAGCTGGATAGTGAGATGGTTGCAAAATGAATGTGAGTGTACTTAATGCCACTGAACTATACACTCTTAAAAATGGTTAAAATGACAAATTTTATGTCTATTGTACCATGATAGAAAAATTATGTAATCATGAGACCAAAATTCACTAGAAAGAAAGTCAAAAGACAAATGACAACCTAGAGAAAAGATGTGTAAACCATGCCACAGACAAAGCTACTTTAATCTCCCTGGGTCCCCTATAAAGCTATTTTTACTAATATAAAGAACACATGCAAATTAAAAGTTCCACAAAGCTATTGGAAAATGAACAAATAGAATAAATTGAAAGTTCACAGCAAACAGTTCTGAAGCATATGAAAAGATGTTTATGCTCATTCATATTTAAAAATTTATGAAACTATATGTATCAAACTGGCAAAATCTCCACAGTTGCAGGAGAGGGTAGAGAAGTCAGCTGTATGAATTGTGGGTAGCTGTATTATAAATTGACTTAACTTTAATGAAAAGTGACTCTGCAATATTTATCAGAATGAAAAATCCCCTTTGACCCAGCAATTCCACTTCCAGGAATTTATCCTATAGATAATTGCAACATTAATACAAAGGTCCATTGCAGGATTATCATAGAGTCTAAAAGCCATAGAAACCTAAATAAATGATGGTAGACCATAAAAGAAGCATTTCTTTTTGACCAATAACAGAATGGTCCTCAAGATATACGATGAGGTGAAAAAAACAAAGTTCAGAACAAAGTACTGTCCATAAAAACAAGAATCTGAGTTGCTGGTGATTGGAAGACACAAAGAGGGACAGTACCTTGGAAATCTGTGTTCTATATCAAGTGAACATATTATTTAATTTTAGAAGCTATAGAGGAATACAACTCTCTCATTCTTCAGTGGGTATTGATGACTACAGGAAGTAACCTTCGAGGAGGCTATGCAGAAGTCTTGCCTTTCCTAGAAACTGGGGCTCAAAAATGGAAGAAAGGGGCACCAAAGAAGATGCTGCCCTCTCTCCTCTTCTTGGTATCACACTGCCCAAGTGCTAACAACATTCCACCAGATGCCCCTTCATTCCCACACATCCTCACTGCTGACCAAGGACCCTGTCCTTATGGGGTAAAAACTGCAGCCCCATGAAACAGTTACTTGGTCCAGCTTTAAAACCTCATCCAGGCCAGCCATCCTTACTGAATCTCTAACTGTACATTAGGCATCATCCTTGGGACTGACGCCCAAGAGACAAGAGAGAGGAGCACCTGTCAGGCCAGAACTTACAGTGGAGCCAATGAGTGCTGACGCCTGCCCATGTATCTCAAGAGCCCCTGTTCATCCAGCAGGATTTTTCAACTGTTAAACACAAATCCTGTTAAATAGTAAAAATTCCAAGAGTCGGGCCTCCCTGGTGGCGCAGAGGGCTGAGTGCCGCACTGTGAAGCATCTGATGTACAGCTGCGGGAGTTCGAACCTTGGCCAGGGAGGGGACCCACATGGCGCTGCAGACCTCTCCTCCCTCTACTGCTGCTCCCCTCAGCAGTGTATTTCAGTTCATCTGCCTATTCTGCTACCCGCTCTGTCTCTGATGAATCCTCTCACATCCTCCTGCGACTCTGGCTTGTACCCCAGCTGATGAATGCATAAAAATAAAATAAAAATCTTTAAAAAAAAAATTCCAAGAGTCAAGCAATCAAATCAGTCCCTGCAATGACACCAAAAGCTAAAAAGATAGCACCATGGCAAGCAGCAGTGCTCAAGTTGAAGGCGGTTTAGTTTAATGAATATAATTTGTATGAAGGTGAAAATTTAATAGATCACGCGTCAGATTTAACAACAATACATTTATTGGGAAAATATCTGTATTGATATGCAACTCCACTTATCAAAATGTTGTCAACCATAGGTGAGATACAGCAAAAATCGAAAGGCATTAGTGACACTCAATTATCTATGTAAAATTAACAATAGAGTATCCATATCTTGTTATTTGTAAATTGTGTTATAAACCCTTTTTGTCAGCACAAGTTATAATAAATGCATGTATGTAGATTCACACATTGTTCTTTGGTTTTTAAGCAACCATCATCTTGCCTTAAATCTTTTTACTATGCCAGGAAGGATAAACCAAGGAAACTATACTGAGTAGAAACTGCTGTGTCCAGCGGTGCTATCCCTCCCCCGTGTGAGTGAAACTCGAGGCTCCACTACCCTCACACTCTCATACCCCGCAGGTCCTACACCTGCCCTCTCCTTGCAGAATTCAAAGGGGCATGTTGGTGCAATGCTTGCAGTGCTCCAGACCCCTCAGCAGCAGCCTATTTCCCAATCAACCCACTGACCCAATTTTACTGGCACCTCTGTTTCTTTTCCTTGAGTACATCTCCAAGTGCTTCCTATAGAACTAATCTTAAATCATAATTAAATCCCACCCTTTCAAAACACATAATACACTTTTCTACGTGAATCAACTTTATTTTACTGGAGAACAGTTCAACTCTATATTGAGAATTCCTTGTTGAAGTCCCAATTTTCAAGCATCATAAAAGAACAAGAGCAAATGTGGTAGAACTGACTGACAGGAGATAGAGTGCTGATTGCAAAAAGGTTTAATATCAAGTTCTTTAGGCTCTCAGATTTAAACTGAAAATATCAGGGCCTCCCTGGTGGCACAGCAGGTTGAACACAGTCACTGCTGTACAAGCTCGATCCCCAGCCACGGAGGTGACCCACATGGTGCGTCAGACCTCTCCTGCCTCGCCCGCTGCTCCTCTCAGTATGTATTTCAGTCAGTCTGCCTGTTCTGCTCCCCATTCTGTCTCTGGTGAATCCTCTCACCGCCCCCCTGCACCTCTGGCCTGTACCCCAGTTCTTGTATGCACAAATAAATAAATATTAAAAACATAAACTGCAAAGATCCCAATATCCCAGAGCAAACAGGTGCACTGCAGAAAGGCTGAGTTCACAGGTTCAGCCACATGCACACCACCTTCTCTAAGAACCACGCCAGCCGTAACTTGGCGCAGATCGGTACCTGGAGCCTACAGACTCTGGCACTACTTCTTCAATAACTGAAATGTGTCAACCTCATTTTATTCCCAACTATTTCCCACTAGATTCTCTCCCTGGTCAAGGGAATTAATTGATCAAGCAACAGATATTTCAGGAATACCTTCTTCCTGTAACATGCTGGGAACAAAGGAATTAGGACACCTTAAGGGGTTTCTGACCTAAGTACGTACACACACACACACACACACACACGCACGCACGCGTACGTGCACACACAGAGCCAGAAATGCAACTGGTGGTGAGCCTAAATGCTGGATGAACATGCCAGTAGAAACTGTTCAGGAGTATATAAGGAGGGCACCACTTTGGAGTGAAATGATCAGGAATGAATTCCTGAGGAAAATGGAAAACAAACCCAGTATTCAGAATAGAAGAGCGGGCCCCATGTGCTGAGGGCACACATTCTGATCACCTGCAGAAGCGGGAGCAATGACAGCAAACCCACGGCATCCCACTGGTCATCAGTGGACATCCCTTGCCTGCTTGTTCTCCATCTGTCGGTCTGTCTCTACTCTCTCAGTCTGTTCTTTACTTTTCTCTGCCAGGGGGCTACCCCACTTCAATAATGCCCTACCGTGGCCCCTTGTAGGCAGTTGCTGGGAAGCTGGAGGGCAGGGGAAAGTAGTTCCAGTGCTTCTTCCAAAGTGGCATGTGACAGTGGCTCTGGCTCCTAGGCATGGTTTCAGATCCCCAGACCACAATCTTCACCTGGACCACTGGGGTGGAACTGTTTCCTAGCTGAACCCTGACTGACACATTTCCCTTTTCCACAGTCCCTTCCCCACCCTCCCTCACCAACAAGCTTCTCCGACTGACTTCCACACAAATGCCCCTCTCCTGGGAGCTGGGAGAAATGGCTGAAAGCCTTCTTCACATCTCCTGCCAAGGGTGCCAAGACTGTCCTTTCACCTTTAAAAGACTCCACTTGGAGAAAGCGATATGTGAGGCAATAACTAAGTTGTGTGGACTCCCACGTGACATGGTTATACCATTTATACCATTCAGCCTGCTGCAGCAGCAGAAACCAGGCCAAAGAGAATAAAAAGGAGTTATCTAGCTTTGACCAGAATCAGCAAGAGGTAAAAACAACACAGCTATTAAACAAGTTAAAAACAGAGTCATCAAGACAGCAGCAGAATGTCACCCTTGGGAGAGAGCAGGGTGGACCAGGATCAGGCGGTGGGAACTGAGCTTTAAGCTGTGACTCACAGAAGCCTGTTCAGCAGGGTGAGGCAAGGCAGGAACTGAAGTGTTAGCCTCCGCTGACTGTCACACAGGGGGTGACATGTGGAAGTCTCTCTAGGTCTCAGTCATTGTCAGTCCCACCCAGGCCTCTGGAGCGAAGTAGACAAAAAGTGTGTCAGACCTCTTACACCATCTGGAAACCCATTTTCTTCTTCCCCAAGGTCAATACCTTCTTTCAAGGGCATTTTCTTTGCCCACCATGTGTATGCAGGAGCCTCCTTGCCTATTAGGGCTGAAGACCAGCTCCAACCCCTAGGTCCAACAGCCAACACTTTTGTGCTAATTCTGTGTAGCCCACTGATTCTGGGGTTGGGAGGACATTTAGTTGTATCTGGAGCTGTTTTTATTTGTCCCAACTGGTGGGGTGGGACGATGCTACTGGCATGCCCTACAGAAAGCCCAGGAGCACTAACGAACATCCTACAATGCAAAGGACAGCCCCCATCACAAAGAATTATATCAACCAAAGAGTCACTCGTGCCAGGGAGAATAAGCAAAATCAATACACTGTATGAGCCATACACTGCGCTGTTTTAAACTTCTTTAAACTTCTCTCTCAGGTCAGTAACAGAGGAACAGGTCACACCATGAGCTATTCTACCCATTACCCCATTTCCAGACATGGCTTAACACTTTTGGTGTCTAATGGCTACCACCACCATTTTAAACATTTTATCAAGACTAGCATCTCCTTGAAGCTCAACTTTGCTCCTCTGTAAAATGTGAATTGTAATATACATCTCCAGTTCCTAGTCTAGAATGGATTCCCAATAAATCTTTTTCCTGTCTCTTTCTTCATGTCTGATGTCCAGTTTCTCCCAGGGAACACACACACACACACACACACACACACACACACACCTGCTCCTGTACCCACCTGCTTATATTTCACGTCCCCACAACAATCTGAATGAATGAATAAAGGAATCTTCCAAGTAAGAATGACCTTTCCTGGCCTGGACTGAAAAACATCTTTCATATTGATTTTTCTCACTTCTTTAGGTTTTCTATTATTGTTGGTGGTGTAAAGTTTCCATTTTATTAGAAACTTGTTTATAAAGGATCCTACCCAACACCCCATCAAATGCTGATATGTATCATTCAGATGTCCAGTCAATCTGGGATGAATGAATAAGTGAGGGACAGATACTATGGCTTATACAGTAACTTCAACAACTATTCATGCTACCTGTTTATAATTTAGTACTGACATTCTGATATTTCATCTGAATGTCACTCCATATACCCAAGTCATAGGCATTTTCCTTTTCAAACTTGTGTTTGTCTAATGTTACATTTATAGACTAAAGATATTCATTTAATGGGTCCTAAAGAATATGAAGCATCCTTTTAAAGTGGCCTCTCACTCACCAGTCATGTTCCTTGATCAAACTCAATCCCATCCAGCGGAATAGGCCGGGTATTCCAAACTCTAAGTGGGTATTTACTCACAGTAGCTGGCAGTCTCTCCACTAAGTAAATCCTAACAATTCTGCCTTTCAGCCACCAGACTAATAGACTTGTCTTGGCACAGACAATTTTGGCATGACTGATAGCTCATTTTCAGTACATGTCAGGAATGAACGGAGACTTGGATATGCCATTTTTCTGGTGTGCTTGGATATGCCATTTTTCTGGTGTGCTAAGAATGTTCCCCTTTCTTAGGAACTCAGGGTCCACACACCCATTCCAGACTCCCTCTTCCATACCAATCCATAACAAAATATGTGTTTCTCTGATGAAATTCCTTGTGTCTTCTTTGGCTGCTTAATGAAGTTTTTTTTAAAAAAAAAATCTATTTATACATACAAGAACTGGGGTAGAGGCCAGAGGTGCAGTTGGTGAGAGGATCCACCAAAGACAGTGTGGGGAGCAGAACAGGTAGATTTACTGAAACACACTGCTGAGGGGAGCAGCAGGGAGACAAGAGAGGTCTACCGTACCATGTGGGTCACCTCCCTGGCGGAGGATCGAATTCATGCTGCAGTGGCTGCAGATGCTTCACAGTGTGGTGCTTAACCCGTTGAGCCACCAGGGAGGCCCCTTAATGAAGTTTTTAATTTAAAAATCCACTAGAAAAACAAATTTGACTTTTTAGGAATTTAAAGCACATCATCTAAAAATATGAACTTCTCAGACATCCAAGAAGGCCAGGAAGACCTTCCCTATGAGGAGGTCTAAGCAGCTTTCTCAACGAGCAACTAATCCCTGGCTGTCTTGCAATCTTGACAGCCTGGCTTCCCTAAATTCATCTGGGCTCACATTAATATAAAACACCCATTAATATAAGTGTTATTAATATTATCTCTCTCCCTTTTCTCATGGCTTCTAACTAGCCCTGAAAAATAGCATTCATTTATACCCTGTTTCCAGCAGCCCACCCCAAATACACAGCTTAATTCCTAGCCAATCTGTTTCCCAGGAACTCTAAGAATCAACCACATTATAAAGTGAACATGATGAGGGAATCCACCACATAAACTGAATTCTGGGTCTAATGGAGTCAACACACCTAAAAGATGGAGCTGATAAGCAAAGTCAAACAGGGCAGAATGAGCCCATCCTGCAGGCTGAACCAAAACACAGGAAAATAAAGAGGCGTGAGTGAGAAGAGGAGGAAGGATGAGTGAGACTCAGGAGAACTAAACCCTCACCTGTCACCTCATGCCTGCACATAGAAGTCCAGGTTAAAAGCTGAGCAGGGAACAGGAATGAACAGAAAAGGACTGTTTACACAGTCTCAGAAGCATACTGTACATACAGTCTGTGTCTATCTGTCTCTCTCTGCCTGGTCTGGGCCACAAATTTTACACACATTAATACAAGCTCACAAAAACCTTACCATGTAAATATGATTATTATTCCCATTTTACAGACAATAAAACTGAGCAAGTAGAACTCAAGTGATTCTTTTCCAAGTAGCAGTCAATGCATTATGAAGTCAGATATTTGGGCTCAGGGCTCTGAACTGCCATTTTAATGTCTGAATATGCACCATAGTGGTGCAAATAAACAAGGCCTATTCAGCACTTAGCCTAAAATCCATGTCCTCCGCAACCCAAAGGGAGATTCAAGATCACATGCATAAGCCAACTGTAACAGAATCAAAGTGGTCAATAATTAGTGCAAATTCTTAAGGGATTCAGGAACTAAAGCAGCCTTCATGACAGCCTAACTGTGGACTTGCTCTGGAGAAGGCTACTGTCTCCTTGCTTTCTATATCTCCAAGTATAGTTCCTCTGATGTAGATTTTTTTTTTAAATTTTCTGTATCAAAAAGAATACTGCTTCTGAATCTGAGGCCTAGAAAGGATGGTCCATATTAATGAGTATCATCATAAAACAGAATGTGCTTCATGCTTCCACTGGCTTATCTTGCCTGTTCACTGCTATTCACCAGGCAGCCTCTCTGCATCAGTGGAGAACTGGGCAGGAAAGTACAGACTGATAAAACTTCATCAGGGAAAATATTCCACTTGGAATAATTCATTTCCTCTCCCAAACAATTCAATCAACTGCCTGCAGCTGCATGTGATGGGCAATGTATGATAATTCTTGGGGCAAACCTTTATCCATTCTAAATGGTAAAATTATAAACACCTTCCACCTTTCCAAAGCTTGTCTGAATGACTGCAAAGAAATCCTGAGAACAGAGTCCCAAGCAGTCAATTTACAGGCTCACCACCAAGGGGGATGACAGGCCAGGATTCCACTTCACTCCAACTGCACAATATGGACAAGTAACATTAAGGAAGAGAAAGCAGGTGTGCCTGAAGTCCTAAGCACACACTTACAGACAGCAGCGAGCACAGCCAGGAAAGGGACTACCTATAGGCTGTGCTGAGTAAGGAACCAACCATTATTATCTAAAGAGGGCCCCTGACAACAACTTTGGTGGGAGCCTCTTGCATTACCAACAGTTTATAGATACTTTGAATAGCAAAGACAACTTTCTATGTGGTTACCCCAGGGATACACTGGAAATCTCTGGAAGATTCTAGTTTCAATTATACTGCATTCTATACCAATAAAATAATATTTGCAAGATAGCAAATAGCCTCTTAGCACTTTCTGGCTTACCAAATTTCTAGGAACAGCTCCTCTGTATACCAAGTGCAAATCAGCATCTCCAATTTCAGCAGCTAGTTGTTAAGACTCTGTTCTATCAGTATCCCTATACCTGTGCCTATAGTTTATAACTCCTAGCCTACCAAATATTAAGTCCAAAAGTTTGTAGCCTTTCATCACTTTCCCAGAGATAGGCATTTCTGCTGTGGTTTACCATAAACCACAGATGGAAAAAAAAAAAGTGCTCTATACAGAAGAAGCAAAATGATTAGAACTACTCAAAGGAGAGTGGAAACATTAGAACTGAATCAGTACTAACCACTGACCTCTTCTACCTCTTTGTCCCAATGTATTCCTCTGTCAAATTTTTCTTGTATCACCTAAGTTACATCTATCTTCCTGCCCAGTTTGATCAGAGACAGACATATGAGCAACTAAGTACAAACGCAGTTATGATTCTTTTCATGATGTAACAACAACAAAAAAGACATTGATTCTGTTCCATACATTTCCTTTTTGACTGGAAAATTCTACACAGGGGACCAGAAAGATAAGCAAACAGGATTGAAGTCAGGTCTCAAATATCCTGACAATCTTTTTAAATTAAAAAGAGTGTGCATGGTTTCAAAGGTGGAAAGCAGAAAACTGTGGAAAGAACTATTCAACAATAGGAAAAATGAAAATTGGTTCACTCTGTGAAGGCAAAAACTTAGAGCATCAGTTGTACTTGAGGTATTTAAAAACCAGCCCCATTCATCATATTATACCTAAATAAGAATATCAGCAGCCCTCCCTGGTGGCACAATGGTTTAAGCAATGCACTATGAAGCAAACAGCAGCCACTGCGGCACAAGTTTGATCCCTGCCGCGGGCCAGCAGGGGAGGTGATCTACATGGCGCAGCAGACCTCTCTTGCCCCACCCGCTGTTCCCTTCAGCAGTGTACTTCAGTAGATCTGCGTGTTCTACTCCCCACTCTGTCTCTGGTGGATCCTCTCACCCCCACACTTCTGGCCTATACCCCAGTTCTTGTATGCATAAATAAATAAATCTTTTTAAAAAAAATCAGCAAGTTCTGACAGGGAATCAAAGTCAAATTTCCAAGTCAAAGACCATCTAGCTTATGACTGTAAGCAGCATCAATACAAGAGATGAGCAGTTAGCAGCATTCATTTCTTCAATCATGTTTTTTATGAGGGAAAGCTGAATTTTTTTTTGAAGGAAAAAAAATTAACAACATTCTTCTATCTCTTTCCCCTCATGACATTTCTGAATAGACGTGCTATACATAAAAAAATTCTCAGGCTCATAAGTGAAATGTTGACATATAAGACTTAAGCAAGAAACCCTGGGGCCCTTTCTCATTATACTAAAATGACCAAAGCATGATCCATAAGCCATATCGGTCCTTATATCACCTAAAAATGAGGGAAATGATAGCAGGTATCACTAAGACACAGTTGTCAGCTATCACCAAAGGTTAGTGCATGTTACTGGTTTTGTTTTGTTTTGACTAGGACTGATAATCAGACAAACTAATTTAGGATTTAGGTTGTCTCTGTTCACTGCAAAAAATGCTTTTAGCACATTAAACCCAGACTTAGGGTACAACCACACTTTGTTTTACCTAAGAAATTTTTACTAGATTTTTAAAAAAATTTTTTTTTTTTATAACTTTTTTTTTTTTAAGATTTATTTATTTATGCGTACAAGCACTGGGGTACAGGCCAGAGGTGTGTGGGGGGTGAGAGGATTCACCACAGAGAGCGGGAGCAGA
>JAGFMF010012271.1:10945350-10955639 GCA_019455555.1 Galemys pyrenaicus
TGTGCCCCAGTGCTTGTATGCATAAATAAATAAATCTTAAAAAAAAAAAAAAAGAAAAAAAAAACCCAGCTGTTTTACCCATTTTTAGGCATGAACAGAAGCAGAGAGATGGGCATATATACTTTTAAAAAACTCTAATTCCCAATTTTTCAGAACATTTCTTTCAAATTTATAGGTGATGTAAATTAAATTCATCAATGAATAATTTGTCTACTAGTCTTGCACAGCAGGGAGAAAATTATACAGAAACATATACCTATACAGAGACATATACTCATATCAAAGTGAACCGCTAATGACAACTGAGTAAAACACCTCCCAGAGCAGGGCAGAGGGCTGGTTAGCATGCCAACTAAATAAAGATCACAAACTCTTCTTGCCAGCCACAGGGAGGTCTCATTTTCTCCTTTCTCAGAACACACAATTCTGTCAAAGGATCTTAATAAAAATAAGGTCAATATATTTAATTCATAAAACAATCATCTTACATAATTGTAACTATCTCTCTTTATAATTTATATGTAATTAGGCCATACTATATAATGATATTAAAATATTTTTTCCTACTCCTTAAGCAAAATTCCATATTCTACTCATCTTGCTGAAAAACCACAAGAATAATGACTTATTCCTAGTTAAACCAAATATTTCAACCATGTACTCTTTATCTTAAAAACATCCATGAAATGTAGTTTTAGGGAGCTTTCATTCTTATCTATTCATTCAGTAAACCTTCAGCAAATCAGTCACCCCCCAGTGAGGGCTTGAGTCAGATGCTAAAACAGATACAGAAATACACTGGTACAGTAACTTTTTAAAAAACTTTCATTGTGGGCCTCCCTGGCTGCATAGTGGGTTAAACAATGCACTGTGAAGCAAACCACAGCCACTGCAGCACAAGTTCGATCCCTGCTGCCCTCCAGGGAGGGGACCCACATGGTGCAGCAGACCTCTCCTGCCTTGCCCGCTGCTGCCATTGGCAGTGTATTTCGGTCAGTCTGCCTGTTCTGCTCCCCACTCTGTCTCTGGTGAATCTTCACCTCCCATGACTCTGGCCTGTACCCCAGCTCTTGTATGCATAAATAAATAAATCTTTAAAAAAAAAAAAGAACTTTCATTGTACACTGTTATTTGAACTTTTAAAAATTTCAGTTAAACTTCACTTCATAATTCTCACAAAGTGATCTACAGTATTCATGTTCTCAATTTTCCTTTGTGTAAAGAAAAAGGTAGCTTTGTACCAGGACAGCATATGCATGGAAAAACATGTATTTTGATGCACATGTGTAAAAGACATACCTTTTATCTGTTGAAACATTTTGCCTCTTGACTCACAATACAAATAAACTGCTGTCAAATATTTCATATGTGGAATTTCAATTTAGGTGTGAAGCTGGGTTTTCTGCCAACTTAGATCAGAGCGCAACAAAGCCCATCAAATACCCAAAGGGAAACCCATCCAATCCCCGGATGTCCCCAAAGAAATCATTCTTTGTTCACCTAGAAACTGAAAGACCATACTCTAAATCACAACTCCCACAGCAATGGAAGCATGCTCTGAATCCAGACAGTCATATTAGACTGCCATTAATTTGTTAAAATTTAACATCGTGAGTGAAACCAGTGAAGCCACCACTAACACCAACTTGGTGATTTAATTCCTGAATCAAGGAAGTTTCAAATTTCAAGCCCAACAGTAACATCTGACAAGTCTCCATGTATGACCAACCTATACTTGTTCATGTACCTCTAAAATTTCAGAAAAAAGAAACGTATTAAGATTCAAAGCCTTATTAGTTTGTACTTTCTGCTTAAATCACATATACGAGCTAACTTCAGTTGCAGCATCTTATATATATATATATAGTTATTGTCTCAGGACAAAAGCTAACAAGAGTTGCACAAACAATTAAAATTGTTCTTGTCCAGGGGTCTTGATGAGTACACTGCATCAGAATCTAACAGTAAAATTTACCGCCACCCCCAGCCCCTTGGATTACATGGTTTATTTCTGAATCCTAGCTCATTCCGGATTAGTAACTCTTTTCTCTGTAATTTGTGGATCTCCTAGAAGGGAGAGGGAGATGTCTAATTCAAGCTGTATTTGTTTACCGCCCACTGCCCCCAATAACATGCAACCCTACAACTAAGTAGCTTGCACTTCAGGCACCCCCGTACCTGCCAAGTTCCTCGCCGGTGTCGTAGTAATCATCCAAGTTCTCCTGCCTGAACACGGTCATGATAATCTGTCAAGTCTCACCAAAGCCCAGCGCACTTCAGCTCTGCTTCCCAAACCATCACCACCGCTCCCGCGCCTCCGTGGGCCCCTCATACATCAGTCTCCGGTCCTTCAAATAAAAAAATAACGAAAGTGGCAATAATAATATGACCAGCCAAAAAGGTCCTCCGCAGAGCTAGGAGTCGACAGCTGGAGACCACGTCTCCAGTGCTGCCCCTCCCAGCCGGGTTGGAGTCGAGCACCCTTTGTTAAATCCCTGTCAGGGGACGCCCCCAGCCCCGCCTCAACAGCCCCTCATCACCCAAGCTTGCGTGGGCCGGGCACAACTACATGCCCCAATATCCACGTCCCCAAAAGCGGGGCGCTCGGCAAGCATTAAACCGGCTCCGGAAGTGACTGGCCACCCCACCTCCCCTTTCTCTGCACACACGCCCACCCATCTTCCCACCTCCAGGGGCGCCGCGGAAAATGAAACCGGCGCCCGGCAGAACGCGCCCTGCTGGAAGCATCTCTCTCCAGCTTGCCACGGGCGAAGCCCCCGCGCCACCTCTCGGCTCCTGCGCCTCCTGGGCGCCCGGGCCACCTCTTCTCCTCCCTGGAGCCAGGCAGTCCCCCGAGGCACATTCCTGGCGACTCCCGCTCCGTTACCCGGTCGACCCGGCGTGTGGCCGCCCGGGGGAGCAGGGGAGGAGAGGGAGCGGCCGAGGTAGGCGCGGTCGCCTGCTCCTGGTCTCCACGCCCCGACACAAAGCGCCCGGCCCGGCCAACGCCACCTGTTCCCACCCGGCCAGCGAAGCTCGGGGCGCCTGCTTGCTTCTCCCCGCAGCCTAGTTTCCCCGCCTCCGCCTTTCTGGGCGCAACGCGGGCCACCCCATCGCGCGGCAGCCGCAAAAGCCAAAGCTGGCCGTGCAGCCTGAGAGGAGCCGGAGGGGACCCCGGCGCGGCCACTCACCCGGGGCCGGGGAATTGCCCGGGTGCCTTCGGGGCGCAGTCGGAGGCCGATCGCGGGCACCGAGCGGTGACGAGCTGGGCGGCGGCGAGGCTGAGAGGGAGTGAGTGGGGGCGCGGATCCCTCGGGTTCACCCCGGCTTTGCCTCGGTCCGGCCCTGCTACTCGGCCTCAGGAGCCGACCCTCGGCTCCTCGCCGCCAGCCGAGCGGAGGGCGGCCCTCAGGCGGCCAATGGGGACCCCGCGGGCGGGCTGGCGGCGCGGCCCACCCACCTCCGAAGGCACCGCTCCGCCCGCGCTGCGGGTAGTGCGCGGCGCTCTCTGCTCCTCCCAGCTTGGCGCTCCGGGCTCGCTGGCGCGCTCTACCGCGCACACCCCCGCACACACACCCACTCACCCCACAACCGCGTCGGGAGGGGACGGAGCGCCACCGCCTGTCTCACGGGTGCCCCACCTGGGCCACTCCGCTACTCTCCCCTTCGGCTGTACTCCAGAGAAAAGCGATTCTACCCTGCATAAGTGTACTAAAAGCCCAGCAAGTGCCAGGCTCCGTGCTCGGCCCCGGGAAATCAGAGACCAACACAGGTTTTTAAAAATCCATACCCCTGTACCCCAGCTCTTGTATACATAAATAAATAAATCTTAAAAAAAAATCCATACCCTCGTGAATCTTGCATACCCGTAGAGCAAATAAATAAGATTATTTTAGAAAACATTAATTCTAAGTAGACACTAAAACTATAAAATAGAGAATGGAAAAGGAGGAGTGTTGACAGTAGAGGAGGTTCGTCTCCTGAATAGTGTTTTGAGTTAAGATCTCAATAGCAAGTCATGCAACCAGAAAAGAAAGGGTTAAGGTCTCAGAAGTCCAATGAAGCAATAGAAACAAAGGTTGATTTGTATGCTTTACAAAGCAGTATTGGTTACTTAAGAGTTGAAGTGTGGTCACTTCCTAATGAAGTGTGCAATAGTGCGAAATATACATCAGATTCCAAGGTAATATGAACATTGGAATGAAAAAAAGTTTGTATTTTAATTACATGCTCAATGATAGTATTTTGACTATGTTGGATTAAACAAAATATATTATTAAAGTTAATGTACCTGTTACATTGTAAAATGAGGATACTAGAAAATATAACACTACTTATTTGATTCGCAAATATTTCTGCATCCCTGCTGGTCTATACACAGACCCTGTATCTATGGACATCTATTCTCCATACTTCTTACCCCATACTTCCACTAAGCCAAATTGGGGGAGGGGGTGGGAAAGGAATGATAGAAAGAATAGTTGTTCCACATAGGGACTGCTTGAGATCCCCAGAGAAAGGGCCCTACAGGAAAATCTACCTTACTGTCTAGAATTACAAAAACTAATAGGTGAACCTTTGTTCAAATTCAGAAATTTTCCAAAATGAGTTAGTTTAAACTCACTTTGGTTCACCAGATTGATCTCTTTGAAGAAAAAGAAAAGGTGACCTTCAGATCCATGTCATATCTTAAAGAACATGTTGTTATATCATATCCCAAAGAAGATGTCATTGAATGACCAACCAGAAGAACACACTTTCATGATGATGGAATCAAGATTCAAATGGGAGGTGGTATCAAGTGGTAGATTTGAGAATTAACACAAAAAGATCTTCAGCGGTGAGAAATAGAGTGGAGAATATAAAAAAAATGTGATTCATCAGGTGAAATGCAAATGAAGACATCTGTTGGGGAGATCAAAAGCATAAATGTTCGGGAGAAATTTAAAAAATACTTTTGGATGAATGCTTTGTGGATAATAATTTTCCTGCAAAATGTGTTATCCAAGGCAACAAGGATGACTGACCCTCTTTGGAGGTTAGTGTGTCTTATTTATCTTTATTGACATGCTATTTCAGGGATAGTAAAAAAGAGTTACACAACTGGATCTAATATTGATGGAACCATATAAAAGTTGAATGGATTTGGCTGTGTCACTTACCCATGACTTCTATGTCTATGCTAATTCAGACAAGCATAAAATACTTAAATGCTTACCTAAATGTGGTATTTAAAAATGTGTCAGTCACAAGACAAATGTCAATAAATTCATGAAGATTGAAATCATATCAAGTATCTTCTCTCATCACGATGGTTTTAAACAAGAAAGTAATCACAGGATGAAAGCAAACAACAAACCTCTAATACATGGAGATTGAACAACAAACTACTGAATGATATGGGTTAATGAAAAAATTAAAAATACCTGGAGACGAATGAAAATGAAGACATGACCTATCAGAACCTATGGGAAGTAGCAAAAGCAGTGCTGAAAGTGAAGTATATAGTAACACAGACCAACATCAAGAAATAAGAAAGAGCCCAAGTAAATGATCTAACATAACAACCTATGAAGAACAATGAGACCAAAATCCAGTAGAAGGAAGGAAATTTTTTTAAAATGTTAATAAATAAAATAGGAATAAAAAAGATAGCTCAAAAAAATCAATGAAAAACAAAGTTGGGTCTTTAAAAAAATAGACAAACTTCCACCCAGACTCACTAAGGAAAAACATGGAGAAAACTGTAATAAATAAAATAAAAAAACAAAAGAGAAATTACCCAACAGAAACCTCAGAAATGTAGAGGATCATAAGACAATGTCTTCTGAATGCCAACAAACTGGGAAGTCTGGAAGAAATTGACAAATTCCTATAAGAACTTTCAGTAACCAATCATGAAGCTATAGAGACTCTGCACAGGCTAATTACAAGCAAGGAAAGTGAAACAGTAATCAAAAACATCCCACAACCCCCCTCCCCCCCAAAAAAAAAGTCCAGAACTAGATTGTATGAGTTCTATCAAATCTTCAAAGGAGCAAAAACAATCCTTCTCAAACTCTTTCAGAAAATGAAGGAAAACAGAAATGCATCTTATGAGAGCAACACTACTCTGATATCAAAAGCAGGCGAGAGGACTTGACCAAAAAAAAAAAAAGCAACAGACTATTATCCCTGATGCAAAAATCTCAACAAAATCTTAGCAAACCAAATTCAACAATACATTGAAAGGATCATAATTATGACCAAGTGGGATTTGTTCTTCATTCACAGGGATAGTTCAATATGTGCAAGGGAATATAATTCATCTTATCAATAAAAATAAAGACAAAAACCATATGATTATATTAAAAAGTGCAGAGAAGGCATTCAACAAGATTCCAAATTCATTTATGGTTAAAAGAAATGTTTTGGTAAAATGGGTACCTCATCATAATAAAGGCACGTATGCCAAACCCACAGCCAGAATCACATTCAATGGTAGAAACTGAAAATGTTTCCTTTAAGATCAGGTGCATGACAAGGATGTCCATTCTCATCCCTACTCTTCAACATAGTATCGGAAGCCCTTGCTAGAGCAAATAAGGAAGAGAAAGATGTAAAATGAATTCAAAAGGGAAATATTCATTATTGGCATATGACAGAATAATATACATAGAAAACCCTAAAGACCCCACTAAAAATGGCTAGAATCAGTAATATACAGAAACTTATTGCAGTCTTATATGCAAATGATGAACTAGAAGGGAAAGAAATCAAGAAAATAATCCCATTTTAAATACCATCAAATGATATTAAATACCAAGAAGTAAACTTAACAAAGGAGGTAAAAGACCTATTTATGAAAACTATTAGACATCACTAAAAGAAGTAGAAGACACACAAAAAATGGAAAGCTATTTCAAGCTCATGAATTGGAAGAATTAACAGTGTTAAATGTTCATCTCACCCAAAGCAATATAAAGATCTAAAGCAATCTGTATCAATGTCACAATGGAATACTTCAAATAGAGCAAACATTACTGATTTTTATATGAAATCACAAAAGACCCTCAGTAGCCACAGCCATATTGACAAATAAATAAAGAGGAATGGAGCTATGATATTCTAGACTTCAAATTATAAGACTATAGTAACAAAAACAATATGGAATTGTGTTAAAAATAGACACAGACTAATGAAATAGAGCCCATTTATATGGACAGTTCATCTAAGACAAAGAGCCAGGAGTATACAATAGTAAAAGGAAAATCACATCAATAAATGGTGCTGGAAAAATCAAACAAAATCAAACAGCCACATGCAGAAAAACATACACAGAAATTACATACATACACCATACATATACCATACATACACCATACACAGAAATGAACTCGAATGTTAAGACGGCAAATCATGAAGCACAGCAAAACACTCCACAAGCTTCGCTTCAGGGATGTATTTGGGGACTTGACTCCAATGGCAAAGAAAACAGTAGCAAAAATCAATGAATGGGCCCACATCTAAGCATTTGTACAATGAAAGAAACGATCATTAAAACAAAAAGATGCCCTACTAAATGGAAGGAAATGTTTCAATGTTATATACCTGAATGCGGACTAATATCTAAGAAGATCTGCAAAGAACTCATATGACTCAACAAAAAGAAAACAAAGAACCTAATCAAAAAATAGGCAGAAGAATTCATAGCAACATGGATGGAGCTATGAGGGATTATGCCCAATGAAATAAGTCAAAAGGAAAAAGAAAAATATTGGGTAGTTTCACTTATAGGAGAAATACAGAGAAAATGAACAAGGGATCAGGGGAAATAAAAATACAAAACTGCAGGCAAACTATAGAACTGAGGCATACCAGAAGGGAGGAGGAAGGAGAGGGGTCAAAAAAGGAGAGGGAAAAGCACGAAAGACTATGTTGACAGTTCACAGGTGATTTGGGGGGTGAGAATTTTACAGGGATTACACCTGAGGGGAGTAATTAAAGAAAAATGAACAATGTTAAAAAAAAAAGGGGGGGGCGTGCAGAAAAGCTAAATAGACATTTCTCCAAAGATGATAGTCAGATGACAGTAGGCACATGAAAAGGTGTTCAACATCACTTATCCTCAAGGAAATACAACTCAAAACCAAAATTAAACACAACCACACTCCTATGAGAATGGGTCATGTCAAAACAACCAGAAACAAATGTTAGGGAGGAAGTGGGAGAAAAAGGAAACCTTTGTATATTGGCGGGACTGTAGACTAGCCCAGCTCTATAGAAATCAATATAGAGATTTCTCAAAATATTAAAGGTATCAAATGATCCAGCAATTCCACTCCTAGGTTTCTACCCAAAGAATATAAAATCACTAGTTTGAAGGAATATATGTGCACTCCTAAGTTCACTGCAGCACTATTTACAGTAGTCAAGTGTGGAAACAACCTAAATTCCCAACAACAGAGTAGTGGATTAAGGACATGTGGTATATATAAACAGTAGATTCCTATTCTGCTATAAAAAAAAGATGAACTCTTACCATTTGCAACAAAATGAATGGAATTTGAGGGGATTATGCTAAGTGAATAAGTCAGCATAGAAAGGCAAATATGGGATGATTCTCCTATATGTAGAATACAGAGAAAGAAAGCAAAGGAAGTGACAAAATTAAACCAAAAAGCTGAAAATGTAAATGCAGAATTGAAGGTACTAAAGGGAGAGAGAGGCAGGAGAGGAAACAAAGGCAGAAGGGGACCCAAACATCTAAGGTAGAAGACTATGGGTTCTCTGATTGTGGGGGTGGTGTGGGAACATACATTTAAGGAGTTGTGGATCTATTTCCCTAAATCATATAGTGTTGTAAACCAACGTTACCTAAATAAAGAAAATATGAAAAATATTTTTAAAATTAAATTTAATCAAGAGGTGGAATCTAACTCTTCCCCAAGGATTTGAGTTCTCCCTAGTGGCTTGCATCTAAAAAAAAATTTGATGGCAGTAACATAGTGTAACATCCTTCCCAGACTAGGTGATAACAGTAGAACTTCTGCCTGACTCACTCTCTTGCTCTCTCCACTCACTCTGGAAACCTTGAGCTCCATGGTTACCCTTAGTCTGCCATTCGGAGAGACCACAGAAAGAGAGAAGCCCAAGGAAGCTAATTGGTCCAGCTATGGCCCCATCCCTGGCTGGCTGTGTCTTCACAGCTCCAGTTCCCTGAGCAGAATGAGTGTTATTGTCTTATGTCATTGTGGAGTGGTTTGTTACACAGCAAGTGATAACTTATAAGAAAATTAGAAAGAAGATAAAAAATTTTAAGTCTTAACATTTGCCAGATGCCAAGCAAACTATTTTGTCACTCAATCTTTAAATAACTCTGCAAAGTGGTTGTATTCTTCTACTTTATACTTAACCTTCTTAGTCTCACCTGCAAAACAGGGATAACAATAGACACTTTCTTGTTCCTTAGTGTTGCTGGGTGCATGTAACATGTTAATGCATGAAATAGGGCTTTGCATATTATAAAATACAGCAGAATGTTGGTATGGTATATTATATCATGATACTATCAAGAAGAGCTCTCAGGGGCATTTCTCCAATGGTAGACAATAATATGGGACTTAAGCTGAAAAATATTTTCATGAAAATAATTGAGTATGATATGAGCTTCGGATTATGAGAATCATAGTAGTAGCATTTAAAATATTCAAAGGTAGAATTTAGAAGATTATTTTTATATTTGTATTAGAGTAAAACAATCACTGCTATAGGGGTCTTCCTGGTGGCGCAACAGGTTGAGAGCCGCACTGTGAAGCATCTGGGGCACAGCAGCGTGAGTTCCATTCCTGGCCAGGGAGAGGACCCACATGGCGCAACAGACCTCTCCTGCCTTACCCCTCAGCAGTGTATTTCAGTCCATCTTCCTGTTCTGATCCCCACTCTGTCTCTGGTGAATTCTCTCACATCCCCTGCCTCTGGCCTCTACCCCAGCTCTTGTATGCATAAATAAATAAATCTTAAAAACAAACAAACAAAAAAACCACTGCTATACAATTCAGCAGATCTCATGTTGAATGCATAAAGTTTCATTTCTTTTTTTTTTTCTTTTAAACTGTCTTCTCTGAGCCATGATACTTCCAGCTTCTTTTTTTTTTTAAAGATTTATTTATTTATTCATCCAAGCACTGGGGTACAGGCCAGAGGTGTGGGGGGGGAGGTGAGAGGATTCACCACAGACAGAGCAGGGAGCAGAACAGGCAGATCAACTGAAGTACACTGCTGAGGGGAGCAGCGGGCACAGCAGGAGA
>JAGFMF010012271.1:10955701-11004694 GCA_019455555.1 Galemys pyrenaicus
AGGGGAGCAGCGGGCACAGCAGGAGAGGTCTGCTGCACCATGTGGGTCCCCTCCCTGGCCGGCAGCAGGGATCGAACTCATGCTGTAGTGGCTGAGGTTGGCTTCATAGTGCGTTGTTTAACCCACTGCGCCACCAGGGAGGCCCTTCTTTTTTTTTTTTTTTTTCTTTTCTTTAAAGATTTATTTATTTATGTATACAATAACTGGTGTACAGGTCAGAGGTGTGGGGGGTTGAGGATTCACCAGAGAAAGAATGGGGAATAAAACAGGCAGATTGATTGAACTATATTGCTGAGGGGAGCAGTGGGCAAGGCAGGAGAGGTCTGCTGAGCCATGTGGACTGCAGATGCTTCATAGTGTGGTCCTTAACCCCTTGTGCCACCAGGGATGCCCAAGTTTCATTTCTTACTCTCAGCAGAGGTACTTTCATGGAATGGATATAAGGCTTAGCTCTACATAGTCATTCAGGAACCTATTCTTCGGTACTCTAATGTATTCATGGTCCTTCATTGCATTTGAATTTGTCAATTGATCTTTTTTACCTACTGGCTGATGAGAGGAAATTCAGAGAGGAGTAAACTAGAGGTTTACTTAGGAGATCAAGTTTGAAATCTAAGGCTTATCCATTTGGGGAACAAGATGCTCTAAGATCAAGTAAAGTGACCATATCTGCTTCACTCATTTTTCAGTTACTATCTAATAATATGTCTTTGGTTTTAATCAAGGTCTAATACTTTTAAATGGCTCTTTGATTCCTGAAAAATATTCCTGCATCTGTGGTTTCCCAGTTGAAGATATTGTCCATGATGCAGTTCAGTACCTCTTATGTAAGCAGTTGTATGATTGATTACATTTCCTCCCTAAGAAAATTCCTTGACCAAATGATGTATCTTTTTTTGTCAGACAATGAAGATTATACAGTTCATTCTGCTCTCCATTTTACCATAGATTCCAGAAAGCATGGGGCAAGTTCAGAAAGTGCAGCCCCCCAAGTAATATGAAATTCATATTCTCTGAATCAATCAATAAGCCTTTATTGTCACTATATATTAAATATTAGGATGCAGAGATAAAGTAACATTCTTTACCTCCAGTATAGTAGTCCCCTCCTTATCTATGGGAGGGGAGTATGTTCTACCTTGAAACTTGGATAACACAGACGGGAAATAATCTATCTTTCTTCTTGTACATATATGCCTAATTTAACTTATAACTTAGGCACCCACTAAAAGATTAACAACAATAATAAAATAGAACAATTGTAACAATGTACTGCAGAAAAAGTACATAAATGTAGTCTCTCTCTTTCTTCACAAGATATATTATTGTACTTAATATTTTCAGACCAAAGGTAATTGAAGCTATGGAATGTGAAACTTCAGATAACAGAGTAGACTACTGTATCTCAGTCTAAAGAGGGAGATTGATGAACAAAGAGACAATTCCATTAAAATGTAATTGTTTTAGATATAATTTATTCAGTTCTCTAGATCCATCTCTACCCTTGCAAGTTAGCAGGCTTAACTCTAAGATCAAATAATTTTGAATTATTTCCTTGGTATCTGGCTGCTAGTTGGTTGGCCAATAGGAAACCCTGATACAAGATCAGGTAGAAGAGAGGAGAATGAGATCAGGATAGTTATTCTCTTATTTTCCTCCCTGCAAGGTTATCTTGCTCATTCATTATCAGATACAATTCACTGCTCTTCACTAGCTAACATTTTCTCTGTCCAGGCTTTGGTAATTCCTTTCTTGTCTTGTTTATTTGGACTTAGAGTGGGTGTCAGCTCTATTGTTACTAACCTAGGGTTACTACCCCATCACTTATGGTTCCCCTGCACCTCTCTCTCACCTCTTTGAGTCATCCTAATTTAAATGTGCCATCTCTTTCCTTTGGGACCCTGACTGATAGCACAATGAGAAGAATCTCAGACTACTGTGGAAACAGGAAGTGGGAGCACTTAATTACGATAAAAGTTAGGGATGAAGGGGGCCAGGACAGGTGAGCCTGGGTTCCAGGGAAGTTTCCTAGAGGAACTGACATCTGATTACAGCTTATGAAGAAAGATTAAGGGTTAGCAGAGCAAAATGGCAGATGATGGCATGGTGAATTGTGGAGGTTGTAGATGTAGAGCAGGAGGACATATTGATGGAGGAAAGCAACATGGGTGAATTCATTGACATGAGATCATTCAAGCATCTGCAAATAATTAGAGCTTAGGAGTGAAAAGACTATAGATAAGAGTACAAGGTAGAAAAGTCTTTTCCACCAGGCTCAGAACACAGATGACACTTGTGAGTAAATGAAGGGAGACCCTGATGGCTTTGTCCCTTAAGTTCAGTTGGCTGTTCACTCCAAAGATTCTTTGATATCCAATTCTGAATGCTAAATTGGCGCATCCCTGAAGAAGGAAGGTTGGGAAAAACTTGAACTTTAAGGATGTACAAATCACAGGACTTGTTATTTGAGGAAAATAGTCACTGTGATAACCAAAGTTTTTGTTGAATTATTAGGTAGCTTTTGCTACCACGTAAACTGAAATATCAGTGAACAAGCTGTTTTGAGGAAGAAATGATGAGATCGGTGTTACAGATATAAAGTCTGAAGTGCCATGAGCTTCTTGGGTATTCTCTAGATGAGATGGATACCTATGAGGTAGTGGGGCTGATTCTGGTGTAATCAGGGGAGTCACACCCATGAATCTAGAGATCACCTGGGAAGATGTTGGAGAACTAAAAAGAAGTAGGCAAATCTCAGGAACAGAAGAATATGCAGATTATTGTGTGGATATACATTTTCAACCCCACTGGGTAAATACAAATTCCATTTAGTTTTATAAGAAACAGCAAAACAGACTTCCAAAACAACTGTACCATTTTACATTCCTATCAGAAAAGAACCTGTTGCCTGACATCATCAACATTTGGTGTTGTCAGTGTTTTGGATTTTAACCACTCCTCAAGGTGTGTATTGACATCCCATTGTTTTAATTTGTATTTCCCTGCAGCATGGTTTTTTTTTTTTTTTTTTTTCCTTCTTTGAGCAGAGGTCTGTTAATGTCTTTTGCCCATGTTTTGTTGTTGTTGTTTGTTTTTTATTGTTGTGAATTTCTCTTTCCCAATCTGCTTCATAGAATTCAATTCCTTGAAAAGCTAACAGGTGTATTATGTGAAGAAAAGTGTTCCAGATCAACTTGGGGAATTGTAAAGTAAACAGAGCTAAACAGTTTCTCTTCAGTGCGATTCTCACGTTTATAACAACCTCATCTATGGGGCAGCCTTCAAGTTGGGAATTTGATGAGTCAGATATCTCTAAATTATTGTACTTCTATCTTTGTCTAGGAACATGAAAACATCTAAGACCATAGATTTTGGCAATTTTTTTAAAAAGCATCTTTCAGTTCCAGTGTTCTATGTGTAACTATATGAACACATTTTTGTTCCTGTGTTATTTCTAAGACAACTTAGGTGGATACAAATATAGACTATGCTACTCTATCAACATTATGTACCAGAGTATCCCCACATTTTGAAGCTTTCTCTTAAAAATAGTAATGATTCCTCAGGTCTAGTTTGTGTCTGTTTCCACCAGTGAAGTTTTTCATTGATCTCACATCCCTAAATTGCTTGATCCTTTAACTCTTGGTATTTAATTTACTCCAAATATGTGTTTCTAGTGAAGTCTCCATTATTCTACGTTTGATGATCTCATCTCTGAAAACAAACTTCTTTAGGAATATTCCTTGTATTCCTTCTCAGCTCCCACTACTGAGCAGAATGTCCTACATATGGGAAACATTAAGTAAGTCAAATAATTGTTTCTTTCCCAGACATTCACTCCTTCCTTCTTTCCTTTAGCTTTTGATTAAATATATGGTAATTGAAAGCATAGCAGTTCTATTTTCATAGTCGATCACCATGGAGCTAAATTAGATCATCTGGGAGCCACAGGCGGAAAGCTATTTAAATGCACCAATGCACAGGTGTTCGTAAAATGCAAACTTCATGCTACCTTTAAATTATGCATTATGACAATCTTTCCCAGTGACCGATAGGCTATACACCTGCCAAGAAGCAGAGAAAGATGTATTTAATGATGACAAAACGAATTGTATTTTGACAGAGGAATAAACAACTTTAAAATATGATGGCAACAGATAGACATAAACAGCTTGCATATTTTCACATATCCTGGCCTGCAACTTGGTGTTTTTTGTGATGTTAAAAGGGATTAACCATGCACATTTCTTAGTATTCTGATTACAATGCAGAGGCAACCAAATATTTGTTAAAATCTGTCATCAGGGAAACCCAGGGTTTTTAGTCTTGTAGCTGGGAAGAACTCTGAGTTCTGTACAAATGAGTAACCCAGATACAGAAGCGACCAAAATATCTGAGTTAGAAATGATTCACATGGTTATGAAAAACTCAATGCATGCTTTTAAATCAATTATTTTAAAAAGGAATTATAAAATATACAAAAGTTCATTGCATTTTAAGTTTAAAACTAGTGAATTTCAATAATGCTGTTAAGAGAACAAGAATTGCAGAATTTCATGCAGATCAGTTTGCAGTGTGCTCTTGAAGTTCCTGAGGGGACTCCTCTTTGTGGATATAAATATATATAATATAAACACCTGAAAAATATCCCAGATTTGGCTGAATTAGATATCAGAGTACCTAACGTCCTCATTAATTGTCACAACAGTTTTTCTTTTGTTTGTTTATAAACATTTGGAATTTTATTTAAAAAAAAGATCACCATGAACATTGTTACAGTTACAGGCCCTTTTAGTTCTCCACAAGGATACCAAGCTGCTCAAGAGAGGCTCCCATTGTTTAGTCTTAAATAGCCATCTTTATTTTTTTTTATTAATATAAAATATTTTTAAAATTATATATACTTGCCATAAATTGTAATCCCCATGTATTCCCCATCACCATCTCACCAGTGCACCATCACCTCAGTCCCTTGTGCTCCCATCTTCCCTCAACCCTCCCCCTCCCCTCCCCACCAGGTGTCCCCAGTCTGTCCTTGACTCCTCATTAAATAGCCATCTTTAAAGGAAGGAAAAACAAAACAAAACAAAACTTGGCACACTACCATTTAACTTATTTCAATGTTTCTTCATAAATGGTGAAAAATATTTAAGTACAGAGGCCTCCCTGGTGGCGCAAGGGGTTAAGCAACATACTATGATGCATCCACAGTCACTGCAGTGCAAGTTTGATCCCCAGCTAGGGAGGGGACCCACATGGCGCAGCAGACTTCTGTCTCGCCCGCAGCAGTGTATTTCAGTTGATCTGCCTGTTCTGTTCCCCACTTTCTCTCTGGTGAGTTCTCTCATCCCCCAAACCTCTGGCCTATACCCCAGTTCTTGTGTGCATAAAGAAATAAATCTTTTAAAAAATACTTAAGTACAGACAAGGCATAAACATAAAAGTTATGCCCACATTATAAGTTTAAAATATTTTGGTTTTTTTTCCTAAAGATTTATTTAATTATGCATACAAGAACGGGGGTACAGGCCAGGGGTGTGGGGAGTGAGAGAATCCACCAGAGAAAGAGTGGGGAACAGAACAGGCAGATTAACTGAAATACACTGCTGAGGGGGGCAGCGGGTGAGACAGGAGAGGTCTGCTGCACCATGTGGGTCACTCCCTGGGGATCGAACTCATGCTGCAGTGGCTGCAGATTCTTCATTATGCATTGCTTAACACCTTGAGCCACCAGGGAAGCCCTCATTTTCTGGTTTAAAAAATAGATTTGTTTTTCAAAATAATAAAACTCCACTTTTGCAGCTCTGGGGATCTCTGTATCTAGTAGGGCCCACCTCTGTGCCCCTGATGGGGTCCCTTGTTACATTTTTCCAGGTCATCCATGCCCATCTCTTCTCCCTCCTGTTTACCCATCCAATGACTGGACATCCCCCAGGGCCACCTTGTCTTCTTCCACCAAGGCCACCTGGGCCCATGCCTCAGCCTTTATTGCAGCCACCTCTGTCTCCCTCAAAACTGCCTCTGAATATTCCACTGAGACTGCCATGGTCCAAGAGACTATCTCTTCCTCCTGGCATGACACCAGGGATATGTCTTCCATGGCCACCACCTTGGGGTGAAAGGGAAGTGGGAGAAGCATTCAGGCTTGTTGTATTCTGTTCTCCAGGTGAAGTCTCAGACTGGGGCACTGCCAGTCTCCAGCTCAGTGTTGAATATTTCCTTTCTAGGATGGGTCCCCTTGGGAACCCTGGTTTCCTCTTGGGGTGGGGGTATTTCCCTGTCTCTGTCTCCTCCTCTGCCGCCCATGCAACCCATGGATCATCCCCATAATCTCCTGATAATAACTGCTCTGATCATAACTACTTGGCTATTAGAAGACTAGCTAGTAGGAGGATAGGAAGGCGGTGCAGTGACTGGCTGCATGCAACAGCTCTCAGGTACTGGGCTGTTGTTACTCTGTCCTTATCCTAGGCTGGGCTGGTTGGAACCCCCTGTGCTACACTGAGACTGACTAGTCTCAGCTGACTTGTTACCATCCTGTGGTCTTGTGGGTAGAGTGGCTCCTGGTTGTTGCCCAGTGGCTGGGTAAGCAGGCTGAGTACTGTAGGCAGACTGAGCAGCATAGGAGCAGTGCTGGTAGTGACCATAGCAGTGGTGGTATCATAAGGACCAGTGCTGTACCCCTGGACAGACTGACTGTATGCCTGGGGGACAGTTGGGTGGGAGGATATTGATAGGAAATCACATACATAGTCTGGCCATCAATTTCAGAGTCTGAGTCCGGGTATAGCTGACATCAGTGGGGTGTCCACAGCTTCCATAACTTTGTTGTCTATCTGCCTGGGTGGTCTGTATAGATTCTTGATTGGGCCCAACTGGGCTGCCATCTGGCTATAGGTACAACTATCTGTGGAAGCCATTTTCTCTCTTTCCTTCTTATTCGCCTTCTTATTCTTGCTTCCCTTGCTTGCCATCTATAATAGTGTTTTTTTTTCTTTTATTGCTCACAATTTTGTGTTGAAGGACAATTTGAAGTATAATGACATGCATGATAACATTTTTTAAAAAAGTATTCATCATTTTATTGCAAACAAAGTATATTTTATCTTGGAGCAATTCCATTAATTAAGTACCTGAAATAGACAGGAAGATGCTGCTGTGCAGGGACATTTCTCAGTAGTTATAGGCATGCAAATACCTGAGTAAAGCATCAGGCTTTGAAAGGCTATATTTTATGTAATAAAGTAATAAGAATATGAAATCAAAGACACCCTGTGAGCAGCTAGCAGTAGAAGTTTCTAATCAGTCCCTTGTGTTGTATTATGTGATTTCCCACTGCCCTGACTTCTTTGCAAAGCATTTACACTAGTCAACACCATAGGGACATGATCCACCCCTTAAACTTAAAAAGCAACTATGTAACAGTTATCTTTTATACCATGTTTTGGTTCCCAAAAGAGAGGATATAATAACCTATGTAGACATGCAGTTTCTCTTCTAAAAACACTTCTTGCAGAGTCATGATTAAGTTATAACTTCTGAGGTCTTCTCTTTCTCTATTTTGATTTTTTCTCCTTCAAAACACTTACTTAAATCTTGCAGACTGGACATGGCGGTGACTTACTTGGCTCTGTCTGGTGGTTGTACAAAGTGACTGACAGTTTTGTGACTAGTCTGGCTAGACATTAAAGTGGGACATTGTCAAAGAGGTGGCATGGGCTCTGCGTCATCAGAGTTTAGGTGGATCTCCAAAAACCAATGTTAACATTTAACTTTGTGAATGAGGGAAGTGAGGGGTAAAGAGAAGAAATGGTTACTTACTACAGGAATCTTCCTGGACCAAGAAGAGTCACTTTGCAAGAAACTCTGCAATGACAGCCACTATGAAGATCACATACTTAAGACCCTTACAAGTAGATGTTGTCACAGTTCCAGAGACCTTAGAAGAAGGAAGTGGGAGTGGGGAAAGAAAGAAGAAGAGAAGAAAGACTGAGGGAGAATAAAGTTGGGGGAGGTGCAAGGAGAGAGAGAGAGAAAGAAATTCTGATATGCGTACAAGGATTTATCATATACAATCATAGATTAATTTATTCTGGCCTAAACATTCTAAGGGCAGAAATAGCAACATGGGATATGATACACAGATGAGCATGTACATGTGTTAGACACACACACACAGTTTTATAAAATGTAAACTGGCCTTCATATGTAAAGTATTATCAATTTATATTTCACCTCCACTGTATTTCTTCTGTCTTTCCTATCTCCTTAAAGGTGGTAAGACTGAACCATACCCCCTTACCCACTTCCTCATCACAACCCACTCCCAATGCCAGGTTAACCCCACTCTTCACTGAATGTGTTGGCAAACTTCCACTTCTCCAGTTTGCTGCACTCACTAAGCTGTGGGTCCAAAAAAATCATGCTGGGCTTTAAGAATCAAGCTTTAGGGCCTCTCTGGTGGTGCAGTGGGTTAAGCAACACACTATGAAACAAACTGCAGCCACTGCAGCACGAGTTCGATCCCTCCCGCAGGCCAGGGAAGGGACCCACATGGCATAGCAGACCTCTCCTGCCTCGCCCGCTGCTCCGTCCAGCAGTGTATTTCGGTCAGTCTGCCTGTTCTGCTCCCCACTCTGTGTCTAGTGAATCCTCTCACCTCCTGTGAAGCTGGCCTGTACCCCAGCTCTTGTACGCACAAATAAATAAATCTTAAGAAAAAATCAAGCTTTAATATGTGCTTCATTATTACCAAGTTGGCTGAGAGTGGACAGCAGGGCTCTGACTCCACGTTACACCTCCTCATTCACATAGCACCCAGGTTGGCAGCCCCTCAGCCCGAGTTGACCCACTCACTGACCCTGACGCTGGTTTGAAGTTGTGAAGCACAGATTCATCTTCCAGGCCCCATTCACCCTCCCTCCTTTTGTTTTGACCCCTATCTTAAGGAGGTAACCCTGATTCGTTGTTTAGTCTTGCAAGGCACTGCTTCCAGGAAAGAAGCATGTCCATAACCCAGAGATGATTCTGTGATGGGCCCCCACGTGACTCTTGATGTTTTTTTTTTTTTTTTAATGCAGAATTTTCTTTTCTTTTCTTTTTTTTAAGATTTTTTATTTTATTTTTATGCATACACAAGCTGGGGTACAAGCCAGAGTCACAGGAGGTGAGAGGATTCACCAGAGGCAGAGCAGGGAGCAGAACAGGCAGATGGACTGAAATACACTGCTGGATGGAGCAGTGGGAGAGGCAGGAGAGGTCTGCTGTGCCATGTCGGTCCCCTCCCTAGCCAGGGATTGAACTCGCACTGCTGTGCAGTGGATGCTTCACAGTGTGGCACTCAACCTGCTGCGCCACCAGGGAGGCCCTGACTCTTGATGTTTTTGAGTTTGCTTTTAGCAGAAAATCCATTGTTGTCAGTCCAGGGGCGCACTTTCCTCAGCTAAAGAGTTCCATCTGGTCCCACCTGGGGTGCATTGCAGTCACTGACTTTGGGAGGTGGGATGCAAAAATCAATTCACTTTGTAGGAATTTGTACAACCCTGGCTTCTGACCTCCTAGTGGGGATACTGTGGTATTTAGCTACTCAATTTCTCCCTCTGCTCATTCCTGTCTCAGACCCTTCCTCAGATGTTGATCTCGAAATCACTCACTGATTATCTCCTGCAGGTCAGTCTTAGTTCATCCAGTTGCCCGTATCCCTATACTTTGACTGCCAAGCTCCTGAAGTGACCACCTCTGTTTATATGACTTTCTGTTTGGGGCTACATGGATTATCTTGCTGGATTTTGCCCACCTTGCTAACCACCATCTTTCCAAGTATTTCCTGAAATAAGCCTGAGTTCTATTACTTTAAATATATGCAGAAAAGTAAATTTATTGAGGGTTCATGTATAAACTTGTTGAAGCTTTCCCCTGCATGGAAGCAGAAATTATATTATTTTCTATGCTTGAGAGACCTTGATACTATATTAGAGCTTTTTTCTCTCTGTTGTTATTTTGCCCCAGTTTTTACCCCACTTAGACCCACTGAATTTAGTGGAGAGACAGTAAGCCCCATTTCCACTGACTTTTCACTGTTCCTGCTCTGCATGGCTGTTCTGATTATTAAACATACTCTGAGTTTAGGTGATGCAAGATAAAACACCATATGGAGAGAGAGAATAAAACAAATTACATAATAATAAAACTGGGCTCAATATAAAGTTCATCTTTTCAGTTATGGTCTAGAAGCTCAGTGAGATCCTATGAAATTATCAGCATCTTTTATTGAAGTTTTAGTTAACAGAGGTTTGGTGGTATAACTGATATAACTGAAACCGGCTTTAATAGTGATTACCTGAACAATTTTGACAGTGATTACCACAACAATTTTGATAAAGAAGATCAAAAAAATCTATGAGGGACCAATGGAGGGTCCCTCCGTTGGAGGGACAGATGTTGGATAGGTACAGAGAAAACTGAAAGTATGAGTGTATAGATGGAAGTTTGACCAAAATAACAAAAACAAACAAAACCACACACACACTTAAGAATCCTAGCAAGAAGAAAATAAAAGGAAACTTTATCAAACTGATAACTCAATGTAGATGGAAAAATTTTTTGAGAGAACAAAGCTGGCAACATCATTTCCTGATTTCAATCTATATTGCCTAGCCATAGTAATCAAAACAGTAATGACACTGGCATAAAAACAAACACATAGATTAATGAAAAAGAAGCGCCTGAAATAAATCCGCAGATATATAGCCAACTTATGACAAAGGAATTAAGAATACGCAACGGGAGAAGCACTGTCTCTTCAATTAATGGTCACACACAAAAGAATGAATCCTATAAGCTCCTTGACATCAGTCTAAGCAAAAGTTTTTTTTTTTTTTAATTGCACACCAAAAACAAAGGCAGCAAAAGCAAAAATAAATATGAAGGACTAGATCAAACCAATTGACTTCTGAACAGCAAATGAAACCATAAACAAAATGAAAGAGTAACCCACTGGATCAGAGAAAATATCTGCAAAAAATATATCTGATAAGGAGTTAATATTCAATATGTATATTTAAAAACTTGTGTTATTCAGGGGCCTCCCTGGTGGGACACAGCGGGCTGAGCACCGCACTGTGAAGCATCCGCTGCACAGCTGTGCGAATTAGATCCCGGGCCAGGGAGTGGACCTACCTGGCGAGGCAGACCTCTCCTGCCTTCTCCGCTAACCCCCTTAGCACTGTATTTCAGCTTATCTGCCTGTTCTGTTCCCTACTCTGTCTCTGGTGAATCCTCTCACCTCCCATGACTCTGGCCTGTGCCCCTGCTCTTGTATGCATAAATAAAAAAAAATAGTAATTAAAAAAAAAAACCTTGTGTTATTCAGTGGCAAAAACCCAAATATTCCAATTAAAAACCGACAGATTTAAAAATAGACACTTTTCCAGAGAAGACATGCAGATAGCCACCAGGTACATGAAAAGATTCTTAACATCTCTAATCATAAGGGGAATGCAAATCGAAACCACAATCGAGCTCATAGATACAGAGAATAAATTAGTGGAAGTGTTGCAAAATGGGTAACAGTTTCATAAGATACAAGCTTACAGTAATAAAATAAGTCAGTCATGGGAAGTAATGTGTTATTCAATGCTTAGTGACTTTTAGGTGAATGACAGACCACATGTACAACAATGGTTTTACATATAGCCTAGGTATGCAGGCTGTTATACTATCTAGGTTTGTGTAATTACACACTATGAGATTAATAACAACTACAAAATTGCCTAATGATGCATTTCATAATGTATTTCTGTTGAGCAATGCAGGACTGTATTTTATTGCAAAATTGAAAGTTGCTAAGAGTAAATATTAAAAGTTTCCATCACAAGAAAAAAATTTTGCAACTATGTTTGGTGGTAATTGTTTATTAGATTCATTTTCCTGATCATTTTGCAATGTATTCAAATATAGAACTGTTATGTTACATACCTGAAACTAATATAACTCTATATATCAAGCCTACTTCAGTTAAGAAAAAGAAAGTGAATATTTGGTACATTGCTATTCTTGCCTCTGTTTTTAATTTAAGTTTTTGAATTGATATTGAAGCTATATATTTTTTCTAAAATCACCTATGCGAGAAGCCTCAAAGTTTAGTGAAATTGGTTAACTGGATATACAGGTCAAGATTTATTAAAAAAATGTGAATCTGGATAATCTATACCTCCACTTTAGACCTCTATTGTCACTTTGGTAAAAAGAGGGAGTTGGGTTGAGTGCTGCTATGGACTGAATATTTAGATCCCAACAGATAACATGCTGAATATTAATGTTTAATGTAATAGGATTAAGAAATAGGGTCTTGGGAGTTGTTTATGTCATGAATGGGACAGTGCTTTTATAAAAGGAGTCTGAGGGAGAGCTCTTCTCCTTTCATCAGGCTAGGACACAGCAAGAAGTTGGCATTTCTCAACCCAAAAGAGAAACTTCACTAGCCCCTGACCATCCTGGCACCTGATCTCAAATTCCATTCTCTAGCACCGTGAGAAAAAAAATGTTCCATGTTTTGATGTCTCCCCATGTATATTATGTTGCTATAGCAGCCTGAATGGATGAAGTCAGGTATCTAGATCTACAATGATGATTTATCATAAAGTTTGTTATCCTGGAGAAATCCTTCTTAGGGTCATTAAGGTGAGGTTCAAGCCCTCCCAGTCTTTTACTTGCCATGTGTAACTTATTCCTAGGAAGAGAGTCACAGCTCATCTTTTGTGGCATCTCCCCTGAATGATTGATAAGGCCACCTACTTACTCAGAGTGTTTCTGTTCATAGTGTTTGAGCTTATTTGTTCTTCCTCTAGAGAGTGTTGTTTCCAATTCCCAAGAAAGAAGAGTTAAATAAGAAAATGAAACCTCACCATTTTTAAGAGGGGATTATATGCATTATTAGGACCACACATGGTCTCTGTAGTTAGATGCTTTGTTTTAAATCTCAGCTCAGTTTCTGTCTTAGAAAAATGGGCACAACAGTTAATATTTATCTCATAGGATTGATGTGAGTTTTAAATATGTGTGTAACCTGATACCTGGCACCAATAAGACTCAGTGAATATAGATTTTACTTTTATTTCATTTGTGATATTATGCTTATCGCATAAAATTATGATAGCTGGATGATTATTATAAATAATAAAAATAAAAATAATACAATAAGTGGGATTACATCAAATATAAAACCTTTTTTACCCCAAAGAAACCATCAGAAAAAATAAAGGCAAACTATCAAGTAGGAAAAATGCTTGCAATACAACACATCTGATAAAGGGTTAATCTCCAAAATATACAAAGTTCTTACACAATCCAACAACTAAGAAACAAATAACCCAATTTAAAAAATGGGCAAAAGACCTACATGGACACTTCTCTAAAGAAGACATAAAAAAAAAAAAGAAGACATACAGATGGCCTAAAAACATATGAAAATATATCAACATCATTAGGTATAGGGAAGTGCAACTTGGGGACCTCCTTAATAGCACAAGGAATTAAGCACTGCACTAGGAAGCATCTGCTGCCACTGCAGCATAAGTTCAATCCTTGGCCAGGGAGGCAACCTACATGGCACAGCAAACCTCTTGTGTTTCACCTGCTGCTCCTCCAACAGTGGATTTCTGTAGATCCACCTGTCTTTGGTGATTCCTTTCACCTCTCCCACCTCTGGTATCTACCCCAGTTCTTGTATGCATAAATAAATCAATATTTAAAAATAAAAAAAGGAAATGCAACTCTAAACCACATTGAGATGCCATCTCACCCCTGTGAGAATGGCCCATGTGAAAACGAATGGAGTTAACAAATGTTGGTGAGGTTGCAGTGAAAGAGGAACTCTGAGATACTGTTGGTGGGAGTGCAAGTTGGTACAGCTCCTGTGGAAAAGAGTATGAAGATTTCTTAAAAAAAAAAAAAAGAGAGAGAGAGAAATTCTGTATGACCCAGTACTATTTCTACTAGGTATGTATCTAAATAATATGAAAACTAAAATACAAAAAGATTTATCTACATTTATGTACATAGCAGCACTGTTCACAATTGCCACATCATGGAACCAATCCAAGTATTCTTCAACAGATGAATTGGTAGAAAAGTTGTGAAACACATATTCCATAGAACATTACACAGTTGTGAAGAAAGATGAAACAGTTGTATATGGGACAAAATGGATGGGTCTTGAGTGATTATATTGCGTGAAATCCATCAAAATGTGAAAGATAGATACTGAATGGCTTGACATATCTCTGGAATATAAATACCTGCCCCCCACAACACCTGTACACAAAAACCAGAAAATAAAACTTAAAACATGAACTTGGCAAAAAGAAGATGATGGTTATGGTGAGAGGCAAAATCATGTATTATGCAAAAATTAACAATAATGTAAGAAAAAAGTACTACATTTAAAAAACTTTAAAAAAGAATATATGGGATGGCCTTTTATACTAGGTTTTTCTAAAATAAGAAAAAAAGCTAATAGATATCTGAAGCTCTAGGTAAAAGTTAACACAATACTTTCTTCCCCAACAGTTGAAATGGCCCATAATATGCAGCTTACACACTCTAAGCTTTGTGCAGCCAAGACAGACTTAGAGAGTTTGATTTATTTATTTTTTTTAAGGATTTATTTATTTATGCATACAAGCACTGGGGTACAAGCCAGAGGTGTGGGGGTGAGAGGATTCACCACAGAGAGCAGGGAGCAGAACAGACAGATCAACGGAAGTACACTGCTGAGGGGAGCAGCGGGCACAGCAGGAGAGGTCTGCTGCGCCATGTGGGCTGCGGTTTGCTTCATAGTGCGTTGCTTAACCCACTGCGCCACCAGGGAGGCCCGAGAGTTTGATTTAAATGTAGATGCAGTTGTAGGTAAGGCAGTAAAATATCTGATCATGATCTAAGAATTTGAAGACAAAATGAAATGGATGCCATTATTGTTTCCTAGACCTAAAAACCTGAACTTCACCCTCTACTCTACTACAGACTGCCTAAATCAATATTTTTAAAAGACACTGAATGCATAATAATAATAATTACAATTAAAGGACATCATTTTGTCTTAGATAATAGCTTAATGATTGCCCAATATTTCATAATATTGTTGTGATCACAGGAGGGAAGACCTGGCATTGACTCTTATATAAAGGTCTAAAGAGGGAATAAAAACCAAATAGATAACAATTTATGAGCTCAAAATTCATTCCATAGCAAAAATAGAACAGTACAGATTTCTCACATACTCTACGTTCTGAGGAAGAAAAAATAGCTTTAAGAGGGAAAAAGATAAAATAGTGTGGGAGGATTTCAAAGCAGGCTAGGAAAGAAAAGTCTTCTGGCTGCTCCTTTGAAGTTAGATTGAAATGAAGGCATTATTTGCAGTGTATATTTAATTTTTGCTAAAAATAAGTAGCTAAAAGAAAGCCAAGGGAATATTTTCATTTAAGGGAAGCCAACTTTGCTGTTTTGTGTGTGTGTGTGTGTGTGTGTGTGTGTGTGTGGATTAAAGGGCTGTGGTTCTATTTTTGCCAATCAATAGCCAAAATTCAGAATCTAAATATCCATTTCCATTAAAATATTATAATCTCATTTATAGTCTTCAGGATGGTTACTGTTGAAAGCAGCAGGATCTCCAGGGATACACGTTTCTTCCTCTAGTTGATAGGTGCATTTCCCAGCTGGACAACAAAGAGATTCCTTCCAATGTTCCTTCAAGATTTTGTCTATTTGAGTTTAAACCCCATTCCTCTTACTGGTCACAGTTGAACATTAGCTAGACCTCTGGTCACCTGTTCCTCTTTATACTCGAGGCTGAGATAGAGACATGTGTCTTGGAAGCATGGCGTGGTCAAAGCACAGTTCAGAATCAGAATCAAGTTCTAACTCAGATTTGCCCCCTTGTATTCCAAACCTTAGTTTGCTGTTTTATAAAATGGAGTTAATAATACTTCTTTCATGAGAATTAATGGGGTCATATTTGGGATATGAGTTCATTGGAGAAACTGAAGTAGTGGCTAGGACTCTAGAGATTTTTATTTATTTTTAATAACATTTTTATTTATTGTAGTTCCATTAGGTTACATGATTCTTACTATTTGAGTAGTAAAGGAATTTCCCATTCAATGTAGTCTCTGTAGCATACCCACCACCAAGTTACCCAGAATCCTCTACGACAGTCCACTGTGCTCTCTCCCTACCCTGTTGTCATTCCTACTCTTCCCCCTCCAGATGTTTCATTTCTATGGTAAACTTTCCAGGATTGGCTTTAAAATTTGCCTTTGTCTGAACCTTTGTTTGGTTCCTCTGTCTTCCACACATAAGTGACACCATCTGACTTTTATCTTTTACTTTCTGACTTATTTCATTTACCATAATCTCTTCCAGCTCCATTCAAGTTGTTACCAATGATATTGATTTAATGTTTTTTGATCACTGAGTAGTATTCCATTGTGTTGTATATCACACCATCTTGATTTGCTTATATGTTTTGGGGCATTTAGATAGTTTTCATACTGTGACTACTATAAACAGTGCTACAATAAACATAGGGGTGCAAGTTTCTTTTTAAAATAGTTTTTGTAGTCTTTGGGTGTGTACCTAGGAGTGGAATTACTTGGTCATATGACTGATTCATTATAGCTCTTGGAGAAACCTCCAACGCTGCTTTTCATAGAAATTGTACTAGTTATATTTCCATCAGCAATATAAGGTATATAAAATATACCATTTTCTCCATACCCTTACCAGCAGTTGTTGTTTTTGTTCTTTTTGAATGGGCCATTCTTACAGGTGTGAGGTGATATCTCACTATGATTTTAATTTGCATCTCCCTGGAAAGTGATAATGAACATTTTCCCATGCTCATGTTTGTCATCTGTGTGTCTTCTTTGGAGAAGTGACTATTTATTTCCTCTGCCCATTTTTGATTGGGTTATAGTTTTTCTTTTTTGTTGAGTTGTATGAGCTCTTTGTAGATCTTAAGTATCTGTCTCTTGTGAGATGCACAGAGTGAAATATTTTCTCCCATTCAGTAGATTTTCTCTTCATCTCAGCTATGTTCTCTTTTGTCATACAGAAATTTTATAGTTTGATGTAGTTCCAATTGTTTATATTTTCTCCTTTTTCCTTGCTGTTAGAGATGAAATCACAAAGACAGCTCTGAAGTTTATGTAATAAAGGATCTCACCAGTATGCGCGGACACTGGTGGCCTCTCACAGCATCATAAGGCCACTGAGGTGTGGGCAGTGGCTGGCAGTTTTTTGTTGAAAGTTTCTCTGGCCATTGTGGCGCCCTTCCTGACATGGGTTCAGGGTCTGACTGGTCCAGACACGCTCTCTTGTGATGCTTTTTGCTGAGTTGGTCTGTCAGCAATGAAAAAATCCCTGAAATGTCAGGCCTTGGCTTCAGGCATAACCAGCTTGCATTTAAATTAAACATTGAATGGATTTAAAGCTATAAATATTGATCTTATCTGAGAACTGTTGCATTTATATCTTTGTGGTCAAATTGAACAATGTTAAATTTTGTGTGTTTGCTAGATAATCCTAATGCTTGAGATTGATCTGTGTGTATTCATGTGGGCCCAACCGTATATAATCAAAATATAGTTTAGGTGTCTTGTTTTGCTGCTGCATGGTGTTTCAGTCTATTCTTGGAAATAACATGAAGCCTTCTAAAAGTTTGCTTTGAAGATTGAAGTATCAAACTTAAACTGCTGCTATCTTTTAAAATATTGTCTAAGCAGTGATTTTTCTCTGCAGACAGAAAAGGTAAATTTAAACCGGAAGGAAAGAGCAACATTTTGATTGTTTGGATCTCGATTTTCACATATATGTTTGTTTTACTCTGTATTTTTTTCCCAGTGAACTTGATCTGAATCAATAAGCTATTTTTTTCATTTCCTTTTGAACTTATTTTTTAAAAAAATATTTATATTACATCATTGTTCATTTTTTTGTACAATTTCACTTGTGTGCCTTCTTTTCTCATGTGTAGTCCCTGTAAAATTCTAACCACCAAGTCACCCATGAATCATCACCATAGTCCCTTGTGTTCTTCCCTCCCATTTTGATCCCTTTGCTTTCCCTACCCTTGCAGAATGTCTTTGATGTATAGTTGCCTCCTAATTTTGTGTATTTATTTATTATTATTGTTTTATTTTCCTGACCCCTTATTTGGTCCCTTATATTCCTCCTATAAAGGAAAACTTTGTATATTTTTTCTTTTTCCTTCTGGCTATTTCACTGAGCATAATCCCTTCTGGCTCCATCCATGTTGCTGCAAGTGGCATGAGTTTATCTTTTTTGATTGCTGAATAGTATTCCATTGTGATAAATATACCACATCATCTTGATCTAGTCATCTATTTTTGGGCATTTGGGCTGTTTCCATAGCTTACCTATTGTAAATAGTGCTGCAATAAATGTAGGGGTGCAGGTATCCTTTTGAATTAATATTTTTGTGTCCTTTGGGTGGTGAATCAATAGGCCATTTAAGGAAATCAGTTTGATAAAATTATTTTAGCTCCACACAGACTGGTTTTATTCCCCTGAAACATATTTTTGGTTTGAAATATAAAATGGCAAGTGGAATGCATGTATTGCTTGAACTCCTTATAAGGCTCAGACTGTTCTAGACTTGTCTGAAGAGCTTGGTGATACTTGCATGAGCTGACATGAATCAAACATGTTTTTTGTTTTGTTGTTGTTGTTCCAGAGAGGTGAAGACTATTCTGATGTATCTAGAGATAAAAGAAGGGATGTGGGGGTGTATGTTCCGGTGTCTGACCTCCCCTTGTAGGCTCTGATGTTCACTGATAAGCGGCTCAACTTTCTTCAGTTCCTAGTGACAAGGTGTGGCCCACAGTCAATGATATTTTCTCCCCAGTGTTCAGAGAATGTCAGCAGAGTATCACTGAAGTTTGGTACACTTGAGAACATCCAGCAAGAACCAGAGAATGAACTCTCACCTTCTCTTGGTAGTTACCTGCATCAGGGTCAATTGCATCTGAGAGCAGAGTTCACCAAAGAAGAAACCAGGCAGTGAGGAAGATGTGAGGGTGATCTCAACCCCACTTGGGGGATGTAGGTGACTGTTTGCCTTGTGAACCCATTTGAGACACTAGTAGGGAACTCCCTAGATATAACCTGTGATACTTTTCAGTGTTCTATAACATGTTAGTCAAGAATTTGAGAAATATGAGCTTTCCCCATTAACATTTGACTCCATTTTATATGCACGTTTTATGTTATAGGGAAGCAAACTGGAATTTCTTGGATTCAGGAATGATGACTTACATTAGTAGAAATGTTTTGTTAGCGAGAGGGGTACATAAGTGGGACAGGTCAATAGTGAGAGATTACACATCCAGGTAGGTCTTTGATTCCTAGAAATTCTGTCCCATAGTATAACAATTAACAGGCAACTGGAATGGAAGAAACATCTTTGGATACTGGAAATGTTCAGTAATGTACTCAAGAGGTGTTGTTTGAGGTGTAAATTCCAATCAGTTCTAAACTCCTACCAAAGAGCAGCACAGTCTGAAATTTCTATGTAAACTTATTTCATTTATTTGAGTCTTTTTTGTTGTTCAGAATTTGCCATCCACTAAAAAAAAACACAACAAAAACCAACAACTTTGACTGTACAACATAGACAATTTCCTGAACAGTAGGGGTGACCTGTTTATTCAGGAGGGAAAAGTAAGAGAATGAGAATCAGGAAACCTGTTTTACCCCTTTGTTGTGTGACCAGATCCTTGCCCTCTGAGCTAGGCTTCCTATCCTGTATAATGAGAGAGCTAAACCCAGGTTAATATTCAATATTCAATAACTATTTGTTGAGTAACAATTTTGTGTCAGGTGTTTCTATAAGTCTGCTCCGACCCAACCATCACCACTTCCTTGTAGGTCTACCTGATTTCCAAGGTTCACTTCAGCCCTAATAATTTTTTATTTCTTAGAATTTATGTTTCAAATTCTATAAGGAACTTACTTGGTGTATAACAAAAATAGAAACATCTTTATTGTTGACAATCGCAAACATAATCTTTAGCAAGAATCACAGTCCATATTTTGATGTAACAGTATCACACCTGTTTTTGTGGATACTCACATTTATTTTTGTTAGTGTTTTTTCAGAAGTCTTCCAAATCCCCATTTTTTGATCAAATCTTATATAGATATCTTTGCATGTTATTACAATAATTTTCATACCAATAATTACATATATTATCATTTTTAGTAACTTCAGAATACTCCATTACAAGATTAAATCATAATTTATAGAACTATTCCATACTGATAAGCATTAGGTTGATTTTATTTATTGTATAAAAACAAAGTTAAAAGGAATATCATTTTGCATCCAACATTGTGAATGTATATCTTTATTTCTTCAATTTTTTCCCTCAATTAGATAAGTTCCTGGAAGTAGAATTTTGAACTGAAGATATCCAAAAAGGCTGTAATATAATTTGCATTCTTACCATAGTTTGTAAGAATTCCCCTTTCCTCTAAACTGTATCTACCCTGGCATTATCATCTCTTTAATTTTTACCAATCATTGGACAAAAGATTACATCTTGTTTTACTTTAATTTCTTTGTCCATTTATCAACCATTTTATTAATTTCCTGTGTTAACCTCTTATCTATATCTTTCTATTGGAAAAATTTCTTATTGTTTTATAAAGACTGTATTAAAGATAATCTATAAGTTCTAAAGTAGAACATACACATTTATCCTCCAATTATTTTTATTTTAGACTCAATTTATCATTATCATATTAAGATGAAAATTTGAAAAGTATGTTGGAATGACTGGTTTGCTCCATGGAGATAGTCTTATTTCATATACTAAATTAATTTATTTTCTTTTTTTTTAAAAAGATTTATTTATTTATGCATACAAGCACTGGGGTACAGGCCAGAGGTGTGGGGGGAGTGAGAGGATTCACCACAGAGAGCACGGAGCAGAACAGGCAGATCAACCCAAGTACACCGCTGAGGGGAGCAGCGGGCACAGCAGGAGAGGTCTGCTAGGCCATGTGGGTCCCCCACCTGGCTGGCAGCAGGGATTGAACTCATGCTGCAGTGGCCGAGGTTTGCTTCATAGTGCATGCTTAACCCACTGTGCCACCAGGGAGGCCCCTATTCTTTTCTTTTTATTTGACTTCAATCTTCATTCATAATCCCTTCCCAGTTCCCAAGGTCCTACTTCAGCTTCTCCAAAGAAAGAGTTTCAAGGTACATAGTGTTATAGAAGATCTGAACATTTTTGAAAGAAGTGGGTGGCAATGGTATGTTACTGAAACTTGAAAGTTAGTGTGATTTAATTTTACATTGAGAGTTAATCCCTATGGCAACAAAGAACAGATTTTCAAAATAATAGAATTAGAGGAGAAAAAATTGATTAGAATAAAAAGACTGTTTAGTTTTTATTTTACTTTCAACTTGTTTATAATATGTACCAAAACTCTACATGAGCACCAAAGAAACATTCTGCTTTCAAAAGAAAATATTTTTTAATTAAGTTTACATAATATAAAGCCACAAGAAAGAGATGCTTTCAGTACTATAATTTTCAAATGTGATAATTCTGAGAGTATCTCAAGTTTTTTATGTAAGAAGAAATAATATAATCTAAAATACATTTATGTAGATGAGTAGATAGATTCTTTAAAAAAAACTTCATATTTTCATCCATCCATTCACGTGTCCAACAAATATTAATTGAGTCACTATGCAAATAATTGAAAATCCACTGTTGAACAAACTCAGATTTGGTCTGTGTTCACATAGACTTTTCATTCCAGAGGAGATATTGTCTATGTCTTAAATCTTCTCTGAAACATAAATTTAATGGTATCTAATATTGTAATGTATGCATATGTAACTATTCTGCTATTTTTAGTGTTTAGACTGATGTTAGATTTTTATTATGATGCACAATTAAGTGATGAGTTTATATGTACTTTACTCTGAGTTCCTGGTTGTTTCCTTAGGATTGCTTCCTAGTATGGAAATTAATTAGAAGCTTAAAATGTCTAAATTTCTTTTAAAAACCTAATGGAAAACTTTCCAACAGATAGATAATCTTTTCATTAACACTGTTTATAGAAATACAGTGTAGATAGCACAGGGCAATAGATTGCATTATTAATGTCTTGTAAGTGTTATAGCCTTTGCATTTTGCTTTAGAAACACAACCAAAGTTTGTAAAATATCAAAATTCAATACCCCTTAATGAATAAAGACTTGGAAAAGGTCAGCTTGATCAGAGAGGAAAATGATACTATATCTAGGTATTAAGTTTGATTTTGACAGAAAATATGCTATCATTTTACATGAATGTGCTTTTTCTGGAGATCGGTCAAATCAGGTCGAAAGGCAAATTGCAATGTCAGAATCCAGTGGTCTGAGAAATCAGTTTAGAGTTGCCTGTCTATTGGTGCATAATTACTCATTATTAGAATAATTCCTTGGGACCAACGATGGATTCTTGTCACCCATTTTTATCTTAAGAAGTTTTCATTCCTTCTGTTAATTATGGTATTTCTCAGAATGTAAAGTACTCATATGTAATGCATTTTTTGTTCAAAATATATTTCAATTACATTTTATAGTCTTAAGACACACCAACATATCATTTTACAAAATTTGCATTTGCAAGAAAAAAATTATAAATGCTGCTTCATTTTATTTGTCTAAAAACATCTGCTCAATTAATGAGTATTTCTCACATAACCCCACTGTACCTTGATGATAAAATGAGAAGAAAACTTTAGAGAACTGGAGTGGTAGTCGTGGGTCTGCATTCTTTTGCCCTCAGACAAGTTAGTCTCTTTGTGTCTGAGTTTTCTCACCTATGAAATAAGGAGGTTGGCAAAGATGATCCACCTCACCTCTTCTATTTTGTCTCTCCTGTATATCCTTCCATACATTTGTTTTATCTCATTTCCACTTATTACTATGTTTCTTTGTGAAGGATCTTGACAATCAAATCTAAATACATGTGATTTATGCATGTTGTTCATACAGTACAGAAGGATAGACTGCTTGTGTAAAGAGCACAATTTCCTCCTCTTCCCTGTTCCCTCTTCTCCCCTACTCCTCTTTAAATCCCTCCTTCTTGTTCTGGTCCTTGCCCTCCACTATTTCCTCATTCCCCTCCTCCTCCTCCTTCTTCTCCTTCTCCTCCTTCTCTTCCTTTCCCCACCCCCCTCCTCCCTTAGTCAACCCACCCCCTTCCTCTTTGTACAGCTATTTTCCCCTACTATGGTTTTGCTCTGGTTTTGTTTAAAATTAGGTGCCTGGAGGGGAACAGAGTTCAATTTAATTTCTTTGGAGTTTGATTTTTGCTGTCTCTTTTTTTTTTCGGCTTAACTGACACAACATTTTTCACACACACACACACACACACACACAGAATGAACCAAGTGAAATCAATCCCTGTGTCCTCTCTGATATATAGATTATATGATTCTTCCAAACTGAAACTCACCTCTTGCTATCTCCTTTCTAAAGACACAACTCATATGGACTTCCTTCAGTAAGCTTTCTTTGTTATTCCTTGCAGGTCAAGGCTACATTGTGATTTAAAACACCTGCAGTCCTTTGTATTTCCTATCTCTATTTCTAAATATACATCTGGTGATACAGAGCCCTTAGTGGGCACCTGACACTTGGTAGAACTAAACCCCACATTTGCTATGATTTTGCTATAAATACATATATTTGATAGTGTTTAATTTATAAATTAGGCACAGTGAAAGATTAACAATACCTAATACTAAATTAGAATAATTATAATAATACATTTTAATAAAGGTTATTTGAATGTGGTCTCTCTCAAAATGTCTTTTTGTACTTAATATTTTTGGACCATGGTTGAACAGGGTATTGAAATGGTAAAAAGGGAAACCATAGGTAAAAAAGAATTACTGTATATGAACATATGAAAGCATTAAACTCATATATAAATAAGAAAAATTTACCTCTTCCCTCAAAAAAGATGAAAATCTCTCTAGACTTCAACAAAGGACAGAAAGAGCAATGAACAGAGCTGAAACTATAGGTTAGCTGCTCTCTGGGTCTGGGAGAACTGTTCAAATTCTATGGGATAATTTGGACAAAATTCCATGAAAGGTGAATTAGGCATACTACCTATACCTGAGGAATACACCAAGTCCCTGGTCTACAAACAGAGACTGGAGAATGTGCTGATATTAACTAGAAGGGCAGTATTTATAATCATGCACTTTATTTACTTATATATGCATATAAGAACTGGGGTGTAAGCCAGAGCTAAGGGGGATGAGAAGAGTCACCAGAGATAGAGTGGGAAGAAGAACAGGTGGATCAACTGAAATACACTGCTGAGGGGAGCAGCAGGAGACAGGAGAGGTCTGCTGCACCATGAGGGTCAGCTCCCCGGTTGGGGATCAAACTAATACTGCAGTGGCTAGTGATAGCTTGATAGCACTGTACTACCAGGGAGGCCCTAGTCATGCATCTAAAGAATGGAATATTTCTATTACAGACCACATACCACATATTCATAATATTTTTGGTCTTTTGGAAAATGTGTTACTTCTGTGCATAACTTTCTTGGAGAGTATATTCTGGGTCCCTGCACCTTGTTATCAAAATGTCATAAGAAAATTACCAAGATAAATTCATTAGTTCTAACAAGAGTTGTTTGTTTGATTTTCCAGTTTGATATGAAAACTAAGAAATATTGACTTCACCATTAAACCTGATACCTGCAGAATATACATTACTAACCTCCTAAGTAAGAACATCTGCTTGGAGGGACTATCATAAATGATATTGAGGTAAATGAAAGGAGAGTTCTATTAATAATGGTCAACAATTCCCTCATTTTGTTGATTTAAATAAAGTTTTACTCACCAGAGATCTTTAAAATGAGTAAAGGGAACCTTCAAATTAAATACTGTTTGTTGAAAATTCCCCAACCTACATAGTTTTATTGTGGAGATAGAGGAGATAAAAAGAAAAAAACCAAGTCAAACAAACAAACAAAATACAGGAGTAAGGAGGTGCGCATACACTCTCCTCCATTACTGTTCCAGGTATCCCACTCAACCTTCTCTTTGGAGATGAACATTCAGACTGAATATCATTTTCTTTTTTTTTTAAAGAAAAGTCTGCCCATTTTCTTTTTTAAAAAGATTTATTTATTTATGCATGCAAGAGCTGGGGCACAGGCTAGAGGTAGGCGAGGTGAGAGGATTCATCAGAGACAGAGTGGGGAGCAGAACAGGCAGACTGACTGAAATACACTGCTGAGGGGAGCAGTGGGCAAGACAGGAGAGGTCTGCCGCGCCATGTGGGTCCCCTCCTTGACTGGGGATTGAACTCAGGCTGCTGTGCGGTGGATGCTTCACAGTGAGGTGCTCAATCCTCTGCATCACCAGGGAGGCCCTGAACCTCATTTTCTAAAGGTGCTCATAAGCACCATTTGTTGAGAGGGAGGGAGCAAAGAAAATAAAAACAGGGTAGGGAAATTCTGAGTTGCTACCAAGACTAAGGGACACAATAAGTGGATCATTAATCTTACTAACCCAATTTTTGGTGGTCATTTTCAGGTCTCTCTTCACTCTAATCTCTTAAATACAGAAATAACCAGGTCAAACCCTGCATAGGCTTTATAACTGACTATTCTCAGAAGAACAGGATAATAAGTCTGTAGGCCTTATTTCAAATTCTGACTGAATTTTTTTCTTTCATTTCCATCAAAATGAAAGCAAATGTATTGTTAAGTTGAACTTCATGTTCCCTGATGAATTTAATAATAATTCAAGGAAAATGAGAGGGATTCCCAATGTTCACTGATTTTTTAATATTCTATTAAGTAATTAGTTAGGTCTTTATCATTTTACTCTTGATAAAAAGGGTGACGATAATAATGAGTTATGTGGGAGTGATCCATGAAACTTAAGACATTGTGGGTGATCCTGCCTACTGAGACGCTAAGTAGTTTTCAGGGTCTATCTAAAGTAAAGTTAATTTAGTATGAAATAACCATGGACAATGGAACAATTATATCAAAGGTATTTGTGTCTTTAGCTTTCAGACCTGGGGTCCCTTGAGATTTACATATTTTAAAGCTTCATATAGAACACAAATTTGGCCCTGGTTTATATTCAGGAAGACTCTGATTGAGAAGTTCTTAATAATTAATAATGAAAGCCAAAACCACACATGTATATTAATGGGCAGACAATTATGTTAATGGATGAATAATGTTCTATCACACATTTTAATTATACATTTTATTGGCAGGTGTTGCTTTTAGAAGTTGCTCTCTTAAAGCAAGGTTGTACTTGATTTTCACGTTTAACAAATTTTAAGGAGCAAAATGTGCATAGAAGAGGTGACTTGCTCAAGGTCATAGGAGTAAAATGGGAAATGGAGGCACAACCTGTGAGCTAGAGTTGTTTGCTTAGTTCTCCTCTGTCTGTTGCTTCTGCTCTGTTGCCTAGAAACAGGGGTAGTTCCTTATTTCAATATACTCGAATGCTTAATAAAAATCAATGCAAAATTTATATGCTTATAATTTCACAAATGTTAGAGGGATCAACCCCATCAGGGAAAGCTACAAAGAAAAGCCTGACAATTTTATGTAATAATAACTTTAAGCTCTATAGTAGCTAATCACTGACTATCTTGGACATGTTCTTAACTGTTTTTTATAGGACGTGACCTTGGGAAAGGTATCTAAATATGTGTAAAAAAACTTAACACAATCTCCAAAATACTAAGCTTTTACTTCAACACAGATTATTTAGATGTTTCTTTTAGCTTATAATTATCTATATTTCATTTAATGGTGGGAGAGAATTTGTTTGGAAGTTCCCTGAGTTCCCCTTACATTTAGTTGCCAGTACACTTTAGTAGCCAGTAGTTGGAATGGGATATATGGCAAGACACGGTGGACTTTTCAGATCCTCTAAACTTTCTAAAATGTTGTTACAAGAGTGAGGAAGCCACATTTCGATATAGATAAAAGATATTTCCCACGTGCCCAACCTCAAATTGGGGCTCTAAGCCTAACCAAGACTTAATATATGGTCAGGTAGATGAAGTGCAAAATTCAGGTGTTATATCCAGAAGTACCTGAAAAGACCAGTAAATTTATATCACTAAAAATCTAGACATATTTTTTGAAAAGGATGTGAAATATGTTACACCAGGAATGGTACTCAAAATATTTATATGGGTAAATTTACAAGATTTCAGCACTAAGTAGTTTAGGGTTAGCTAATCAGCTATAATGTTGGCTGGGTTACCTCTTCTAATCATGGGCTGAATGATGACTCATCCTAAATAACACAGAAAGAACTCTAAGATTCTTATGATAATGAAGGAGTAGTAATTTCAAAATGTGTGTAGCAGATGCTGAACTGGATCTATCATGTGTGCCTCACCTGCCCTGGCATTATATCTCCAGCGAGGAAGAACATTTCTTTGTCCTTGACCAGTGTGTGAGAGAAGTATCACATTATTATAGACAACTTTATAATATGCTCTTGAGATCAAAAATGCTGATGAAAAATGCTGCTGTTGAAGAGGGCTCCCTGAGCTCAGTGTGATTGAAGACAGTCTAGAGTAGCAGAACTCAGTCACTAGTAGAAACAAAGTGGATGTGGTTATTTCATTCTGCAACAGGGTAAGCCAGCATGATTTGAAGAATTTAGGGATAATTGGAAATGTGACAATTTGTATTTTAAAGTAAAAGCTTGGGGTCCTCAGGAATGAAGTCAACAAATAGCCCATGAATGGAATTAGAGGGAAATTTGGCTCAAGCCATCACATTAGAAAGTAAAACTTTTACCCAATTCCACAATGTAAGTAAGTTAAAAAAAAAATCTAGAACCTTTCAAATAAAGGTGAACTGAGTACCACTGATGAAAGACTGTGCTTTATTACAATATATGTTTGATAAGATCCTTTTGGCATTCATCCAAAATTGTTGGCTATTTTATTGGAGAAATTATTTTATACCAAGACTAAATGAATTCTCAGTGATACAGATTATCACTGCAGTTTGCTGATCAGAGTAATTGGCCAAATCCACTGAATAGAAAATGGAAAGAAAAGTTCTATTTCTGGAGAAGCTTCAAAGATTAGTTACTATCGGAAATTTGATTATGAATATAGAATGTTTCTTTACTGCATTACCCAGCTTGGCAAATGCAAAGAAACTTGAATGATCTTGAAATAACAATAATAACTTCTATAAATTTAAAAAAGTGATAATATATATTGTGGATGCTCATGCATGCAGAATTTTATTGCTGGAGGAATTTCAAGAAGTTCTTATACTTGATGGATTCAATTGCTTTCTCTCACCCTCGCTTTCTCTCTCTCTTTGCTATAATTTTTCTTTGAGGTCACATTGGTTTACCACATTGTATATGCCTTAGAAGTATAGAATCACACTTATTCAGTCTTATGTCACCACACCACACTCACCACCAAGGCAAGTCCTCCACAATTCACAGGGCTTCCTCCACACTTTTATGTTTCAATAGAGAAATATTTTGCTTTTACCTGACAGTATTAGTAATATACATTTGTCACCTTGCATCAGCTATGTATCAACTCTATGACTCTGTCACAATTGAGTCCATCAAGGTCTAGACCAAATTATAATTCTACAGTACATACTACCAGTACTGCACTCTGGTATTTCATTACTAGACTGAACAGGAAACAGCAAGTTCTCTAGTTACTCTGGTAAGACACTCGAATCAAAAATACTTCAAAATAACTGCTGTAAAGTTTCTGGAGTTTCTATAACCTGAGGAATATTAGGTTATTTTGTAAATAGGAAACACATGCTATTGTTCAACATTGTGTCTCCTACTGTCAAGAGCAAGGCAGGGAACATCATGAGACTCTGGATACTACATGTCCTGTTTGGACCAGTTTGCCAAATGATGCCAAAGCTTCAGTTTTGTGTGAAAGCCAGCATGAACACATGGAGGGTTCTTATGACTGGAGATTTTTTTTTAAATTGAAGTCATTTTCATTTATAACATTATTTACATTTCAGATGTGCAACATGATATAATTCAACCCTTTCATAGAGTACAGTTTCCTCACCACCAAGACTGATTTCCTTTTGTCACCATACTTTTGATCTCTTTTATCCATTTTACTCTCTCCCCACTTCTTTTTCCTTTGGTAATCTCTACTCTGTTCTCTCTATCTATGAGTTTGTTTTGTATTGTTTCATCACCTCGCGTTTGTTTGCATTCCATCCATGAGTGAAATTATATGATATTTGATTTTCTCTGGCTTTGACTGAGGATTTTTTTAAAACCCAACTGGATCTTCACAGATGTTCCTTCTAGACCTGCCAACCTCCACCAGAAGTAGGCAATTAAAATCTTTTTAATGTGAGTAGTAAGGAAGGGAAATCTTCCTAAAGGGCATGATTTTGACCACTTTATCTCCTTACTCACTTTCTTAGAAGGAGAAGTTATCTGAAATAAAAAGGACCTACTCTAATTTCTGATGGTGATTCTTGTCATATACTCATGGCTTTGGAAAGAGCACAATTTGAAAATTTGAACTAAGAGGTCTAGAAAAGTTATAGGAGGTCTAGGAAATTTTAAAAAATTGCTGTAGTTGTGAATAGGACTGTTTTCTTGATCCGTTATCTTCTAACTCATTGTTTCATTCTCTTCTGGAATGGGCCCAAAGTGTGAAAATATCTGTTTCATTTAATGATGGGAGAGAATTTGTCTGGAAGTTCCCTGAGTTTCCCTTACATTTAAGATGAAGAGTACCCTCACTTGAAAAGACTATAGGAAACCCTCAATCTCAGGGAAAGACTTAGAAGTGGACAATTAGTGAAGGTATTTTGATCATAGTCATCTGACAAAAGTTTTGGAGGGAAGTAAAGAATGAGTTTTCATTAGCAGAGTGCGATCTAGTGTAGAACATTCTAAGTTTAATAGGACAATCTTGATCAGGGGTAAAAGAAGGTAAGATATGGTGGATTTCTCTAAAGGGGTTTTGAATCAGATAAAAATGCCAGAAAAAGTGTTTCTTTCTTTATACTTTATTTTATAGGACTCTAGGTAGAAATGGAACTCTGAGTTCTACAGAAAGACTCAGAGACAGTCAGGACCATCCCGATGGTCAGGGATCCAGGGAGAGACTTTAGTCTTGGGATTAACTCCACCCAATCTCCATTTACCCTTCTCACTTACTAATAATACAATCCAGATTTTCATTAGGATGGCATGTATCCTTATCACAAATCATTTGATTTTCTGGGTTCCTTGGCAATGGCCATGTGATGTAAATCTGAAAGTCCATTGATAAGACTTTCAGGAAATCTATTATTTTCCAGATAAGAAGACTCTATCACAGTTTTTGTACATTGACTATTCCTTTTTTTTTTTTCCTGCCTGAACAATTAGGATGCCATGTTGGAACCACAGGGTGTGTGCTTTATGCAAAGGAGAAAGATGAAAGAAGAAAATGAGGGGATTTCTAGGTCTTCAATGATTTAGAAGACCTTTGGCTAATCAGCTGCATCAGCTCTACACTTTCTGCCTCTGAACTTCTTGATCAATGAGGGAAATAAACCCTTTATTTGTTTAAGGAATGATAGCAGGGATTCTCGTACCTGCAATTGAGAAATTGCTCAAGGATTGGAATGTAGTCTCCAAATCTCAAGGTTGCATTCTTTCTGAGTGATTCATTGTTGCACCTGGATGAGATGAGAAGGTGATACTGTGGCATAGAGGAAAGGTTCAAATTGTTTGGTTCAGTATGGGCTAATTTTTATGCTGTCCCTACAACAAATAATTGTACGGTAGCAAGTTCTCTTAACAGTGAGCAGCCCCAAATTATTTATACGTATTTGCTCCTGTACATTCTGGATTTTATTTATATGAGAATCCCACCCAGGTAAGATTTTTAGGGTATGGATAAGTGAGAAGAAATAGTAGAAAGAATTAAATATGCTCAATCATTACTAATCAGTTAAGTCACCTTGCTTTCTCAGGAGCAGAATAAGAGAAACCTACATTGTATTCTGAAGCTAGGAGAAGCACTGAGTCCTACCGCATTCACACTAAGATTTTCTAAAACTCTAAAAGTCCTTTTGTTAGGGGGAAAGGTGGTCCTAAATGTGTAACACTTTTATTATTATGACTTAACCCTCATTATAGACCCAGGTGTTCTCAGGGTTCAGAGTTCATTCCATGCATATACTTGCATAGACTATCATGTTTATGAATAAGAAAATGTATGTAAATCACTACACATGTAGAGCTTGGCACATAGTAAATGCCTGACATGGTAAGATAACATCATTATTTTGTTATTATCAGGAAAATATGGGAAGCTATCTACTATATTAGAAATTTTATATTCCAGAGACCTAGAGTGTAACCTCAGATCTAATATTAGCTAGATAAACAACTTGAAATCATCTTCTCTATGAGCCTTGCTTTCTTCATCTGTGAAGAGCTTGATAATTTGTGTGCAATACACAACTCCAGGTTTCACTCTTCTATGGACAACAATGTAAAACGTATTCCCTGGAGCAATTCAGTGTGGACTGCTGACTTCTCTCAATGGTGGAGCTCAGAAGGAATTGTGACCTCCTTAGTTTACATCAGTGTTATCTGATGTCCTCCATACAATCATCGTGCGATCCTTTAGGCTGTGGTATGTTCAGAGATCAGTGATGAAAAACAAATACCCAGGAATTAGCCAGCCCACTGTAATGAGCTTTGTACTTGTGAGATTGTCCTATTTGTTAAGTGGAAAGCAGTGAATATAAATCTAAGAGGGAATCATCATGCTTTCATATGTCCTTATATTGTAATCTTTATAGGGAATAGTCAATCACATAGACCACTGGAGTCCTGAATTCTGAGTTTTGAGGACAGTCAGAAACACTTTCTGGCATGCAACAAGGATCCCCAAAGGAGACTGAATAGAAACAGGAGGGCCCTCTGATGCTGAAAAACTTGAGGTTTATACACAAATATGTGCATGTGCATGCGTGCACAAGTGCGCACACACACAAACTAACTACTGGGATTGTTGCCTAGCAACATTAATCCCCCTCCTTCTATGACATCTTCACTTATTCCCTCTGTTGAGATTAGCTTTATGTTTGTAATGATTCAGAATTCACTTGAATTCTTTTTCTTAGAAGTTATGTGTAACATAAAAGGGCACAGAATAGATTGATTTATTAGTGTCATTTTAAAAACACACAATACAAGTAACTCTTTAAAAAACTAATGACTTATTTTTGGCTGTGTAACAAAAACTATTATTATTTCCTTTCTTCTACTGGCTTTTGATTTAATTTTTTTCTTTTGATAACATCTAGAGGTTCTGAAAGGTAAGCTTGTTTATTTTTTTTTAAGATTTATTTTATTTATGTATATAAGAACTGGGGTCTAGGCCAGAGGTGTTGGGGGTAAGAGGATTCACCAGAGACAGAGTGGGGAGCAGAACAGGCAGTTGTACTGAAACACACTGCTGAGGGGAGCAGCTGGCGCAGCAGGAGAGGTCTGCTATGCCATGTGAGTCACACCCCTGGCCTGCAGCAGGGATAAAACTCTTGCTGCAGTGGCTGTGCCTTGCTTCATAGTGTGTTACTTAACCCACTGTGCCACTGCCACTGGGGAGGTCCCAAAGCTTGTTTTTTGAGTTCTTTCTTGTTTTTTGATGGGGGTCTAAATTGTTATGTAATTTAATCTTAGTACCACTTTTTATGTGTCTTGTAGGTTCTAATAGGGTGGGTCTTCATTTTCACTCATCACTAGATATTTTAAAATGTCTTTGATTTTCTCATTTATCTAATGGTCACTCAGTATTGTGTCATTCATTCGTGTATACTAGAGTCTTTCCTTAGCTTAATACTATTGTGATCAGAGAAGATACTTGATATTTCAATCTTCATGAATTTATGAACATTTGTTTTGTGACTAAACACATGGTTTATCCAGTTCCATGGACTGGAGGATAAACCAGTCCATGGAACTGGAGAAGAAAGTGTATTCAGATTTTTGGGGTTATAGTGTCCTACAAATATCCATTAAACTGATGTGGTTTCACTTCTCATTTAAGTCTGTCAGTTCCTCTTATACCATTGACAGTTCTAAAGTTTGCTCTTTAAAGCAGGAGAATTTCAGACACATGTCAATAATCCTACAAAATCCAAATTCCAAAAGGATTTAATTCAAAGATAATCTATATATATTGATATATGTCTATCTTAATATATAGACAACTAAAACCTAAATGTGTTCAGTTCCACTGACTCACAAATATGATTAATTTGAGATTCTGAAGAAACAAGGAAAGGTGGAAAAACAAGTGAAAACATCTGGGTGACCTTCCAATTTGAGATTCCCCTTAGTCAAACTGCTTAGAACAGGATATTGTCTTCAAATATGGAGAGGATCAGATTTCAGAAATGGAAGATATTTTGCCTCATTGTTCCTCTTGAGTTGATCAATGGCAAATTTAGCATTACCACATGCAGTATATGAACAGGCACCTCTTCATGCTGTGTATAACAATGCACAAATTTAGCATTACCACATGCAGTATATGAACAGGCACCTCTTCATGCTGTGTATAACAAAACAATAAGCACCATTTTCTTTTAATTCTTTGATTTTTAACCATGATAGAGCTCCTCAGTTGTAATCTGGAAGAGATGTTCTATAGTTTTCAATAATTATTCCTGTTTGTTTGTTTGTTTGCCTGTTTGTTTTAGAGGCAATAAAGCCTTCAAAACCAAATCAAAGTCAAAACTCAATTTCTTCAGGTGGGTAATTGAATTAAAAGAAGAATTGTTTCTATGCCCAAAAGTAGAGGACTGGATTGATATAGTACATATACACAATGGAATACTATTCAGTAATCAAAAATAAAAAAACTAGAGACATTTATAGAAACATGGATGGAGCTAGAAGGAATTATACTCAGTGAAACAAGCCAGAAGGCAAGAGAAAAATATCGGATGGTCTCATTTTTAGGAGGAATGTGAAAGAACAACAACCACTACAAAAAATAAAAAAGAAGAAAACAAAACAAAACAAAATAACAAGAGAAAACTCAAGGAAATGGGTAGTCACAACCAAAAACAAACAAACAAGATCAAAAGATCAAAGATAAACCCAAGGTATCACGGGGAGAGGAGGTTGAGGGGGGTTTGGAAGGTGGGCAGAGGAAGGGGAGGGCAAAGACGAGGATGACAGCATAAAGAGAACAAGGGACTGAGGTGATGGTGCATGGGTGAAATGGGTGGGAACCCCCTGGGGACTACAAATGATGTCAAATACAATTAAATCTAATAATTTTTTTTAAAGAAAGGAAAAAAAAAAAAGAAGAGTTGTTTCTAATTGCCATCTGTATTTTGATTGCAGGATGACCTGTATTCATCCATGACCAGAGAATTCATGAATTATGAAGCCCTATCCTACAGTCCTTGCCTTAATAGCCTTCATTTAGAACGCCGATGTCTTCCAACCAAAGGCAACTTGGCATAATGCTTACCAATGCTGAAACACTGCATAGTTTCTCATTCATCTCTATTTCTCCTCTTGGCCAATCTACCTTAGCTTCTTTTTCACAATCACTAGCTAATCATAAGAGTGTAAGGTATAGGGAAATACTCAGTTGCTGAATTCAATTTACTAAAAACAACAACACAGTTTAGTACATTTTCAGCCTTCTTCCCAAATATCAGTTGGTGAACAGTTGGCCTTCTGTCATCTCAGCTTTTGCTGCTCAATGATTGAGACTTCTCATTTGGCAATACGTGCTTGACTTTCCAATTTCTCAAGAGACCAGTCATGGGAAATGTGCTTTAAGGAAGAGGACTGTTTGCCTTTGGCAAGATTTAACCACAAGTTTAGAACAGGTTATGAAACCAGGCCCAAATCAGACTCCAACTGGGTCTAATACTCACCCAACAAATACAGTATGATTATATAACTCAACTAAGCCTCAGACCATTACCATTCCTCTGGACGTATATTAACGTACCTCTCTGCTTGCAGATCAAAGAAACAAGAATATGAGACAACAATGAGTTTGTCTTTTAGGAAACCAGCAAACTGTTATACAGATGGTGAAACCCAGAGCCTAGTCCTTGGTCAGTATGTACAAGTCTGCAAATCCACAATGAACACCAAGTTCCAGCACCTCCTTCCCAACCAAGACTGCCACTGAATGCCTTCCCAAGTGACTCCTATAGGTCTCTTGCTTTTATGCATGTACAGCTCCCTATAAAAATTTTCTAGCCCTTATAAGGGTAGTAGACTTGAGGATTTCCTCTGATATTCCTATCAGTAATGCCTAGATATTAATTTATGCTTGCTTCAAACACTTAGCACTCAGTATCTTTTTCTGTTGTGCACTGAACACACAAACTAGCCATTACCAATAATAGTGAACATTCTGTGAACGAAGCTGTTTCTGCATCCAAGAGAAAGCCAGACATCAGCAAATTCAAACAAAAAGCATCCATGTGGATGCTAGTGATGCCAAATGTACTCTCAAACAAGTGGTTTTTACTGATGGCAACTGTTATATAAGGACAAACTATCTCAAAAACTCTGACTTAATATCCCTTTGGAGTGGGAGGGGAGAAAACCACATAGTTTGTGGCAAGGCTGGCAATGAGCTTAGATTTGATGCTACTACCTAGGCAAAACACTTAACTATTTTGAGTGTCGATTTTTTAAGTAGTAAATGAGTAGAACAAAATGCTTTCTAAGATATCTCCTAAATCTGAAATTTTATGACTCTCTTATGTACCTTAACTTTCAGAATCACTCTTATTCTTCTTGACAATTCACATTTCTAACTGGAATTACAATGTTTAGAAATAATGACAATGGCTTTAATGAAATTAAGTTTTCAAAGTTTGATTTTTCTTCGTCAAGGTATTTTAACATTACCTTTTATTTTCTCTTCTGTGCCCAAGAATGTCATGTATGATGCCTTAATTCCTTAATTTTTTTCTTAATTTTATAGATGACAAAGTGAAAGCTGGTAGAGTTAAGGAACTGAGCAGGTGAACCAGTTCTACTGGGCACCAGAGGGCTCTTTATTACTCTGTACACACATTGAGTGGTTTACTTAAGCATAACTGTGAGAAATTTAAAAAGTAAGCCAATAGAAAAAAAAATCTTCAAGAAAATAAGGGACACTTAACCTTCACACTCCAACTACCAAAATAGTCACAGAGATAAACAGACATTTTCCCTACCTGCTTAAAGAGTACTTTTAATATTCCAGTCAAATATGTCAATAAACAGAGAGTAGTTTTGCAAAATATAATGAAATGTCAGATTTACATCAAGAGGCACATTCCACGTCTTTGCAGAGCAACCCTCTCAGGGCCCTCCATATAGTAGTTTAAAGAGACCACCTGTGTTAATATTCAGTGGTCTGCATTGAAACTAAAAAAAGATGACTTTTTTTCATGGAAAATGTGGACCTACATGTCAGCTCTTGGGTTGGACATTTGATTTTTTCCATAAGGGGTTAAAGGAAGAAAGTGAAATAATAACAGGCCTCTTGTTTTTAAAGAGAATGTTGACCAGGTATTTAACGTTTATAAGAATTAGAATTTTGGTGAGACAGAAGCAAGAATTAGTAGATTTGTGATAGTTCTGAGCATATCTAAGGAGATAATGTATATTTAATGAAACCACAAAAATTAGGGAAGGATTGAATTATTTAAGAAGTAACCCAGGTAAAAACCTTACAATGCTTGAGTGGGAGGGCTTGCATGGTCATTATCAGCAAAGATATTCCACTTAGTTCCCTAAAAATACGTAGATTAAGCATACCCTCCTTAGTGGGGAGGGTGTTTCTAAGCATAAGCACCATGGAAGAAATCACAAAGAAAAGTTCACAATTTTGACAATAATTTAAAATGAAAACAATAAAATTGCTAATGATGATTAGGAAGACAAAGATATAGAAATGATAAAATAGGTAGAATTAAAGATGTGGATATGTTGACATCCCTGATGGTACTAGTACTCCAACAATTAAATCACCACCAAGAAAGGAAGATAAAAGTATCAAGCAAATGGATGAGTTCTCAACCATACTGCTTATCAAAGAAAATTATAACAATGCAATGATAATTGTCACTCAATAAACTGGGGAGCTGGTATGAAGAGCTGGTACTTCTGACAAGCAAACGTACTTCTTCTGAAGTCTACCCATATTTAATCAGAAAGTAAGAAAAAGATTTATATACAAAGATGTTACTCACAATGTCATTTAAAATGGTTAAGAACATCAAATTATTAAAGAATAAGAGCATATTGCAACACTGGATAAACTTTGAGTAACAAGTCTTAGAATTTTATAAGGGACAGCTCAGAATTTCCTACTTGCAGAAATAGAAACAAATTTAATCATGAGGCATTTGTTAGATGAGTAACACATATGTGATGTTTGGGACCTGCACATCTGGGAGGATGTTTTGAGGTTATAGGGTCATTAGGTCATTAACAAATGACATCCAGTGCACTCACAGGAATATGTGCACACATGTGCAGCTTTTGATACCTGTGTTTCTTTGTGCATTTGTGGCAAATTTCTCTTTGGAAATTCTTAGGTATGATAGTTCACCTTTCCTGATAGAACTGCACTAGTGATTAAAAAAAAAGAGCAAAACACCAATTCTACCCCTTGTTTTTTTCTTTTACCCTTTCACAGAATTTCTGTTCTATGCATGTGTGCTCAGTAATAAGAGAAGCGAGGGCCTCCTGTGGGTCCTAGAAAGTGCATTATCTAATCTAAAAATAGACAAGAGCCCATTGTCTCATGCAAAAGTAAATCCCACATACTAAGCTGACAGAAAGTGATCTGGCCTTTTAAAAGATTTATTAGTTCCTGATCTTCTTTTTATGCTTGACTGTTTTTCATCTCATTCTATGATGTATATATTGAATTCAGTGATAACAAACTTCTTCGTAAGATATATAACTGGTGATATAAACCTTCAGGAGGTTTATGGGGTTTAGAAAGCCTCAGAGAAGTGAGGAGAAGGAGAAAAGTAACTGTTATTATAGAGTCAGAGAGGTCCCCAGCAGTGGGTATATTGTAAATGTTTAACAGCTAACTCCCCCAAAAACAAGATATCTTGCCAGGAGTGGAGGGAGGCTCGTAATGAAGAGGGATTGCTAATGGATATGGGTGTTTTTTTTTTTTTTCTCAGTTGATCAACATGTTCTAAATTTGGAGCAAAAACAAGATTAAATATACAACTTCTCACATATCATGACCTCAATGAACTTATCAATCAATTGAGAAAGAGGCAAAGAATAAGCAAATAAATATGAAAGTTTGAGAATATTTAAGAAAACACTGTGTGTGATTAATAGCATGAGGAACTGACTGAAGCAAGTTGATTAGCAGTCTCTAAAGTTTCTAAGAAGATTTTATTGCCAAAGAAACCCTGAGCTTGAACCAAATCACAAATAAAAAAAACTCTTTGCTAATGCTTTAAAATATCCCTCAGATCTCCAAACCTACACTGTCAGGAAACTGAATGCTTGCAAGTGATACTCCCTAGTGCCCAAGTCTGGTGTGCTTGGGGAAGAGAATGGACTAAGATTCTCAGAGGGTAGAGCCAGGGTGTTCAGGAGAAAAACAGTGGGCCAAGGGTTTCTTATACAAAATAGGACCACCATGAGCCTCTTCCAGACAAGGATTACATGTAGCCCAGAGATCCTGAGCTTTGAGCCAGAGACAGCAACTGATGACTAGAATTATCTCCCTTGAGAAAGAGGTGAGTGTGGAGGAAGAAGGAGTGACCTGAATGCTGGTCTGTGGCAGAGAATGCTATGTGGCCACTAAAACCCCTTTACTTTCCTACTGAGTACACAGGATATGCATCCCAGAAACCTTGCATTGATGTGGTCACAGAATTAAATTCTTGACCAGGGAATGTGAGTGGAAATGATTCATGTCACTTGTCTGTTGATGAGGTTAAGAGGAAAGAGATCTTTCTCTTCATCTGCAGGTAGAGTCATAATGTTAGGGGGAAAGGTAGTCCTAAATGGATTATGGGTGTATGGACTCCAACCCCCACTCCAGACCATCAGTGTTCCAGAACCACAAATCCGATAAGATGATTATCAAAGAGCGGATTACTGGGACCTGAGGGTGGAGTTAAGCAGCCAGGCTGACTATAAAACCAGAGGTGAGCCTTGGGGTCTCTCTCTTACTGAGGAGCCAGACCCTTTCCTTCGGGAGACATCTCTCTTCCTTCAGAGCCATCTCATTGCTTAGATCTGGTAGGGTATTTGTGGATTTGTATCCCTTTCTTTTTCCCTTGGTAGTATTATTATTTTATTTCCCTTCTTTCATAGAATAAAACCTGTTAACTTTTGCCACGTGTACCTGGAGTTGGGACTTTTTAAGTCTTCTGAGCGTGCGGGTGGAGGACCCAATGAGGGGAACCCATTTTATATTAGGGTTGCCCTGTAACAATAAGCTAGAAGGACTCTGAGTTCCTGAAGCAAAACCACAATGGAATACCCATGGAATACCATCTGATAGAAATGTTACAGGACAGGTTGAGGGGCACCCCAGAACCTCCAAACCTTCCCACTTTAAATAGGTTCTGCTATCTGCTGCATTAAGACAAAACATGTAAGACCTTTAATGGAAAGGAACTTTAATACAATTAGTGAACAATATAAAAAAGACAAAGAATATAGTTTCCAAATCAAGCACCCAAAGTTATCCATCCCCTCGTGGATAAATGTCCACCCAAATGGGATTGGGCCAAAGCAAGGCCCAAAAGCCTGTGACAAGTCTAAAGCACTTTCTGGTGGAGAACCACAAAGAAAGGTCAAAAACAGACAAGTCTAGAAGGAAAAGAGCAAAATCAAAATTAAATAAAAGCTGTCATTGTTAACCTCCCCATGGGGTCTCCTCACATTTGTTCTAACCAGTCCAGCACCAATAAGCAAGTGCAGTTTCTTCACAAGTTTCTCTGCTCCATGTGCCTCCTCCAAGTCTCTTTCTTGCTCTCCATCCTGCTTCTTTCCTTCTGTCTCCTCTCCATCTTCTTTTCCTCCCTGCTTAGCAATACCCTCCTTTGGGTGGGGCAGGGGACCTGGAACTTCCCTTTTTCCTGGGACCACCCTGTTATATTATCTTAGTAAATACAATCATCATTATCTCACTTAGCATACATTTTATAGATGAATAAATTGGAGAAGTTACATAACTTATTCAGGATGATTTATTAAGATAGTAACTAGTTGTATAACCTGAGTTTTTGATCAATGTGCTATGCTGTTTCTCAGAAGATCAGGCTTCCAGATCCTGTCTCTTTCTCTCTCTTCTCTGGATGTTCTAAGTGTGTCAACATTTTTTCAGAACTGTACACAATATAACAATTTATATGTGATATGATCTAAATTACTTCTCTGTTTTGGAACCATCCTTCAGGAATGCAATTGTTGTGCAACCTTCCCAGGCTGGGGTTCATTGTCAATTCTCACAGATGAAAAGCATCAACAACAACAACAAAACAAAACAAAACAAAAATAAACAAACAACTACAAATCAGAGACATTCTGCAGGGAAGAGGGAGGGACTGGGATTAAGGCAGGGACAGGAAGAGCACAATAGACTATAGTGATGATGGTGCATGGGTGAATTTGGTGATGGAAATTTTGTGGGGACTACACCTAGAAAAGAAAGCAAACATTGTAAGACAAAAATAAAAATAAATTAAAAATGGAAGAAAAGAGAATTTGAAGACTTTAGTGGATTTTGAAGTCTTTTTAATGCTGAGACAGGGGATTGTGTACACAGGCAGGCAGGCAGAGCAAAAGAGACTCCAATACTGAGGGGGCAGAACAGCAACTCCACTGCCTAACTCTCTTTGCACTGTTGAGTGCCCACAGCCACACCTATATTGTTGCAAATGCAAGGCCCATCTTTTGTTTGGTAGTTGTCCAAATGGTGGAAAATGCCACATTTCAAGGTATGGGCTGCCTGTTGTGTAAAAGGTGAAAAATAGTCTGATTTTAGCTCATTTTCCTTATAGCAACCCAAGAACTCTGAGTTGTATTAGTGGTCATCTCATCCTAGGATCTTTGACAGTTGTCAGTCAACACTTGTAGACCTTGTTACCCCTGCCAAGCTCCTTCCAACCTGTTCTGACATGAAACAGTAATGACAGTTGGATAGCATAGTGAATTTACTAGTGATCATTGAGTTGTACAATTTAAAATAGGGAACAATGACACAAAATTACCCCGCTCACAGAAAAAAAACCCAAAACCCTACCGTATCCATACCATTAACTCTTTCTACAGCTAAGTAATTCCAGTGTGGCTGACTTCAGGCTGTGCACACAGCTTCAGCAGACAAGGGGCTGGGAAGGGCACAGAGTCCAGCCTACCAGTGGTTTACAGTGAGACAGTTTGATTTCTAATCACTGGATTTTAGGAAGTCATGAAGGAACATACAGCTTTTCCCACATCCCACAAAAGCTAGCTTTTGGGATGATTTTTCTTGTTTTTATGTTTGTTGTTCCTTCTTACCTTTCAGTGATCAAGATGTGGTGAAAATGTTACAGCAGAATTCTGTTAGGAAACTAAGCAGCACTCATAGAGGAGGAGGGTTGAAATACTATTGAATGTGATTGTGTGCATGATAGAAAATGTGCACTGTCATTGTTTTCCCTGGTGGATGGAGAATGGTGATGGCATCAGTGAAAGTCTCAGAGAGGAGATGTCTCTGAAAAAGACATAGCATGAGGAACGCAAAGAAGCATGAAGTGAATAAGATGTAAGAAATAGGCTAAAATGTGCTGTGAGTGTGTATGTGGAATAATGGGTTTGTCAGTGACCAAGATGATGAGCAACCAGAAAGATGAGCTGGTTTTGAAATCTTTATGAGCCATCATAAGGAATTTGCCAATTATACTATGATGAGGGGGAGATTCAGTCAGTGTTTCCAGGAGGGAAATTGTATCAAGAAGGAAAGGTAAATAATTACTTTTAAGAGGTGGTAATTTTCAACCAGGGTCCATAAAAGTTCTCCTCTTTGAAGGACCTAGGAAACCCATCTAATTTTTGACTGCCTTAAAAAAGCACTGGCTATATTTCTTCTGAGATGCAGTAATGATATGTAAGTGAGGTGGTCATTTTAATGGGACAGAAACGTTCTTCTTTTTTTTTTTTCTTCTTTAAGATAGTGGGTGTCTCCTACTTAATGTTGAGATGTAGACAAGAACTGGGCTCTGGACTGTGTTATTCTATTGTGCAACCAGAATGGTGTCTCTGGTTCAGAGCAAGAATTTAATGAGTGTGCTTGAATGAAAATACTGAATAAGAAAACAACTTAATTTTTTTTTTCTCACCACCATCCTTTATATCCCCTTGGTCCTTCCCTCTCCCCCCTCCTTTTAACCTTATAGACCCTACTTCGTTTTTTCTATGTCCATTAGTTTCTATAAATATTTTGCTTTGTCAAATCACCCTGTGTAAATGATCAATATTTGTTTTTCTCATTCTGACTTGCTCTCATTCTGACTCTACATAATTCCCTCAAACTCTTTCCAGTTTGCTATAAATGACATTTCATTTTTCTTTATGGATGAATAGGATTCCATTATGTGGATGTATCACATTTTTTTGATTCAGTCCTTAGTCAATGGTTACTTATGTTGCTTTTAAGTCCTAGTTTTTTATTATAAATAAGGGTGTAGTAAATAGTGTAGAACATGTAATTATGTGTTTATTTATACATTTGTTATGTGTGTGTGTGTAATAAGAGAGAAAATGAAAAGTGGACAGGAAAAATATGCAAAGAAGGAAGAAAACATAAAAAACAAGTAGCCAATGAAATAGTGAGGAAAATAACATTGATTTTTTGGAATATAAATGAAAGAAGCATCTATAGAGCACAACTATAAATCCAATCACAGAAAAAAAATAGATATGACAAATTAACATCACTGAAGAAAATCAGGAAATTAAAAACATTTATACAGAAATAACTTATACACGTGAAGCTAACATATTTGACAAAATGGCTTCTAAGAAACTGAAAATTGTCAAATCTCAATCTATTCCTAAATAAAAATCCAGATATAAACTTCAAAAATGTGTTAGACATAGATGAAAAAATTGTAATCTTTTCTGAAAGATACAAAATAATAATTGTTAGAAAAATATAATATGCCCTCAATGGAAAACTCAGTACTATAAGGATTTCACTATCAGCAAAAGCAATCTAAAAGTGCACGTTATCAATCAAATTCCATGAAAATGTATACACAAAATTAGTCTGCATGTATAGGAAGAATCTATAAATTAATGCCTGATGTTCCTTATATATACTCAGGTTCACTTTCTCCTCTTAAGCCTATTTGTCCGTATCACTCTCTTACTGTGTTGTTTGCTTTAGAACATTTTTTTTCTTAAAAAAAAGTTTTATTTTGATGTGAAAGAATGAGAGACATAATTTATGAGCACAAAGTTTTCATTTCCCCCACTATTAACATTGCTTATACTCCTTTGACCATTTCTCATTTCCCCTACCTCTTAAGAGCAGAAATCTCAGTTTGGGTTTTAGTGTCCTTGTACTTTATAGTTATTTCGCTTTGTTAGTTCATCTGCTTTCTTTCCTTATGTTACTCATATACATGAAATCATCTAATATCTATCTTTATCTTTCTGACTTATTTTACCATATAATTCCCACAGTTCCTCTCACTTTGCTACAATTGCAACATTTCATCTTTCCTTATAGCTTCCAATTGTGTGTCTATACATCACATTTTCTTTATCTAATTATCTATCAATGGATACTTAGGTTGTGTCCAAATTTTAGCTATTATAATTAATGCTGCAATAAAAATGGTGGAGCAGGTAATACTCCAGTTAATGATTTTATGTTCCTTGGACAGTTACCCAAAAGTGGGATTGCTGGGTCATATGGCATTGCCCTTTTTGTTTTGAAGAATAAATCCAGATTTCTTTCCACAATGACAGCGCCAATTTATATTCCCATTCCAGTTTGATTCCTTTTTCTCTAGATCCTCTTAAACAACTACTTGTTGAAGATTTTGTAATTTTCACTTGTATCTTCGTTATTAGAAGTATTGATAATTTTTTTTTTCATATATCTATTCACCTTCTTTAAATTCTCCTCAGAAAATTGTTTACTCAGATCTGCTGTGCATTTTTTAGTTGGGTTGCTTGTTTGTGAAATTGAATGTGTTCTTTGTATATTTTGGATGTTAATTCCTTGTCAGTTGTTTGGTTTGTGAGTATTGTAGTCTACTGATATGTTCCTTTGCCATATAGAAGTTTTGTATTTTGAGGTAGTCCCTATTGTTTATTTTTGCTTTTATTCCCTTGTGTGAGGGGTCAGATCTCCAAAGACATCTCAATCGCTAATGTCATGAAATTTATTGCTGGTGCTTTCTTCTGTGTTTTACCATTGCAGTCTTATCTGTAAGCCTTAATGATCTTGAATTTGTTCCTAGAATTTAGAGGGTCATTCAACTTCATCCTTTACATGTGATTATCCAGATTACCCAGTTTTCCCAGAATTAGTATTTGAAGAGACTTTCCTTTTTTAATTGTAGAGTCATTGCTCCTTTGTCAAAAATTTGAATTTGAATGAATTTATTTCTGGACTTTTGATTCTGTTTCACTGATTGATAAATGCATTTTATCCCAAGACCATATTGTTTTAATTCTGCGCTTTATAATAAGGTCTAAAATCAGGTAACTTTATGCTTCCATTTTTCCTGTTTTTCTAAGAATTATCTTAGTTATTTAGGATATTTTATGGTTCCACATAAATTTTAATATTTTTTGTTATATTTCCTTGAAGAATGTGATCTAGGTTTTTTTTTTTTTAAGATGTATTTATTTATGCATACAAGAACTGGGTACATACCAGAGGTGCAGGGGGTGAGACGATTCACCAGAGATAGAGTAGGGAGCAAAATAGATGGATCTACTGAAATCCACTGCTGAGGGGAGCAGCATGCGGGACAGGAAAGGTCTGCCCAGCCATGTGGGTCACCTGCCTGGCCAGGGATCGAACTCATCATGCTGCAGTGGCCTTGGATAGCTTCATAGTGCTGTGACTTAACCCCTTGTGACACCAGGGAGGCCCCAATCTGGGTTTTAAGGAGAAGTGCATTAAATCTTTGCATATATAACTTTTGGTAAAAAGACATTTGACTACGTTGACTCTCCCATTCATGGAATATAGACTACTTTTTGCTTCGTTCTAGACTTTTAATAGCATCTGGTAGTTTTCATTGTTTAACTCCTTCTCCTCCTTGGTTAAGTTAATTCTGACTGGTAGGTATGCTGGAGATTTTCCTTTTTCTTCTATTTTTTTTTAACCAAGTTTTATGAGAACACGACTTTTAAAATTTATTTTTTTTAAGAAAATGCATTGCATATACATGACAAAATTTTAAATGATAATTCCTAGGCTATTTCTATCTTTTCAACTTTTTAAATGTAAGTTAAAACCATAAGTGACCTTCGTGTTTGTGTATTGTATAGGCATAATTTAAAGCCGTAATAACTTCTTTTTTACAAATTGCAAGAATCACCATTTTTTTGATGCCTTGTCCAAAAAATCAACAATCCATCAAGTCTATTTTTTCATTGTCAGTGAGTATGGCTTTTAGAGGCTAAAAGAAGAACATTAATATTTTAAGAACCATGGGTCAGGTCCAGGCTTCAGAATAGAATTCCAACCTTCTGTTTTGTAGGAGAAAATGCCCTTTAAGATGTGGTCTCTGTGTTGATCAGATCATTAATTTTGGTTGAGCGATGGCTTAGCAAAAAAAAAAAAAAAAAAGTGGTGACTTGGTGACTTGACTTTTAGTGTATTAACATTTCTTCATTTTCTTTTGGAGGAGTGGTGAATTTTAAGGTGCTATTTAAAAGGAATTTTGATTTTTTTTCTAATTAATATTCTCCATTCTCATTTGTTTTTTATTTAAGAAGGTCTTTGCTAAGCTATATCTGAATGAATTAAGATTCCTCAGAAATAGGGAGGAATACTTATTCCTTATTTCAAAACTGCTTATGATAGAATGTTGCACAGGGTAGAAAACTTGGAAGTAACGTGGTTGCACATTTGCATTCTGTATGCCAGTGAACTTTTCTAATTAAAAAATACTTTGTACAATGACTAAGCACTTAGGAAGAAAGTACAGAATTACTCAAAACTTGCAAGTTGCATTATTTACTCCAATTTTCAACTTTTATTTAGTTTTTTGTTGACATCCCAGAAATTAGAATCTTTCTAATTGAAATTAGAAATAATTTCCTAAATGAAATTCTTTTAAGAACCATTAGGCCACTTTTCCAAAGTTACGGCAAAAGCAAACTTTGCATTCTGAACTCATTCTCTGGATTTTGCACCAAATATAATTCTCTACCATCACAGGGCTAGAAAATTATTTCCTTTAACTAAAGACATGCCATTACTTAAACTTCCCCAAGGCATTTGTGACATAAAATTGTAGGTCTTTTATGAAAACGTGTTCACTATTGCTGAAACATTGCCTTTGGTTCTTTTGGTTACTGCAGTTCTGTGTTTGCTCAGCTGGAGAGGTCAAATGATTTGTTCTTCCAGAAGTTAATAATTTATGACAAATTTACTTGCTGATACCTATGCTTGGTTTTGTTGACTAGCTGGAGAAGTACAGGAGCACATTTGACTCTTTAAAACTTCTCATATTTTTCAATGCACTTTTTCCTGTTTCATACATTAAATACTTCTACTTCTTATCACCTTCTCTACATCATCTGTTTCTCTCTCTTTCTACTGTCCCCATTTGTCAATTAAAGTTCCAGAATATAACTTTACCTGCGAGGGCACATCAGGACTCAAGCACAAGATTTCACATATAGCTGGAGTCAGACTTTCTGAGTAAGCTTACCTACAAGAACCTGTACAGGTCCTACCAATGTGTTTGTTCATAATGTCCAATACCGTAAAAGACACACACGTGGGATACAGTGCCCCAACTTCTTATTAGGTACATCCCTCCTCATGTGAATGGAATTGCGGATAATTAATGGAACCATCTTAAGGAAAGTTGAGTTGGGAATACTTTGGATTTAGTAGAATACATTTATATGGTTATCACTCATGTTGAGGTGCAGTTCAGTTATTGGGGGCTGTCTACATAGAATGACCCACTCTGCTATTCTCCTGGCTTAGAAACATGAAGGGACAGACCCTGGTGCCTGGCACTCTGAAGCCAATGTGACAAAAAGAACTCTGTTGTAAAGCTCATTTATAAAGAAAATTTGATAGAAATCTTTCCAAATTTAACAACAATCCTTAAAAAACATTATCAATAACAATTGTATTGCTCAGTTTTTTTTTAAGTTATCAATTAAGAAATTGCATCAGCTGTGCTAGAGAAAAGGTCTTTGATCTTGAATTTGAAGTTGCAACATCTTTGTAATATGAAGAGACAAAGAACACGCAGACAAATATGTAGGAAGTAAAACATTATTGAGAGGTATTAGGACTTCATTATTTTTAATTTATTTTCATACTATTCCCCCCTCTGTATTTTATAATGTTTGGGATATTTGTCAGTTTTCCAAATTTTATATTTTGTTGTGATTTCTGTTTTTTTCTACATGATACTCAATCTTGTATTTTTTTTTTGAAAGAATCCTGAGATTGTGTGAGCTTTAGAGACCTCAAAACCTAGAACTATCCCTCATCCCAACAGACTGAAACCACTACAGTATTTCAGAAAATAAAACTTTTTTTTTTTTAAAGATTGCTTCTAAATCAGTTAGTATCAACTTAGAAGTTAAAACTTTGAAGGCAAAATTCCTACTCTTCATCTTTCTGGTCTGTGTTGTCCCAAAGCATTTGTAACCAATATACTTGAGCCTGAAGAGAAGTTCATTGGTATTGAAAACTGCTATTCCGAATCCACACTCATATTTTCTGGATTTTATAAAATAAAATTTCCGTTTAAAGGACATCCTTTTCCATATGTTTTACTGGCAGTCAGAAATCTCTGAAAATATAAAGCAACTTCCTGGGAAAGTAGCCATATCATAGGACTATGTTGACTGAATCTTAAGAACAGTAACTGGGCACAACCAAAATGGGTGTTTTTATCTCCTAATAGTTCATAATACCCAGTGACTTGGAAAAATGAAAGTGGCATGTTTCAAAGGGGATAATTGTGTTATATAAAAGGTATGGTTCCCAGGGGAAGGTGTGTGCTGTTCAGAGGGGACTTGTCTGGCCCCTGGTAGCTATGACTGGGGGAATGACACACTGATTAGACCTTATCAAGGAGAAGCAATCTTATTGGGGAGGAGCCTACTGGTGCCACTTAGAAATAAGCCTAAAAGCATAAATACTTTGGGATGTAAAATATAAAATAATTCGGATCTAATTCTATTGTTTCTCAAACTATAGCACCAGTTGTACTCAGAGGCCTTGTTAAAATAGGTTATGGGCCCTATCTTCAGAGTTTATAATTCAATAGGTCTAGGATAAGGCTTGAGACTTTCTTTCTTTTTTTTTTTAGAATTTCCATTTTTAACAAAATTCCCAAGCAATGCTGATGCTGTCGTGCAAGTTACACACAACACTAGAGGTTGAATCTGAGTTCTCCTGCTAGTTTTTTAAAAATTTATTTATATATATTTGACATCAATTGTCCCATGTATTCCCCATCACCATATCACCAGTGCACCATCACCTCAGTCCCCCGTGCTCCTGTCTGCTCTCAACCCTCCCCCTGCCCCCTCCCCACAAAGTGTCCCCAATTTGTCCTTGTCTTTTCATTTTTGGTTTTTGTGTCTTTATTGTTATTATTATTGTTCTTATTCCTTTCCTTGATCCTTATTTGGTTC